>OX596073.1:14925868-15388368 GCA_951394005.1 Protophormia terraenovae
GGCCAAGTTGCTACATGTATTACAAATAAATAAATAAATGAAACAAAGCTGTTCATACTTATATACATACTTAATTATTTAAAGTTAACATTCCCTTAAAATAATAATTTATACATAATTCAATAATAAACAGGTATTATTAACGTTATTATATTATTAGCGTTTTTTTTCATGAAGTCATTGACATTTTAAAATTAAAAAGTTGGCAACCATGACTATATGAAAGACACTTAAAATACAACTCTACATTGTAAAAAAGCCATTTGTCACCACATCTACATTCACCACTTGTGAGCAAAGTGTGAACAATACTTTTGTACGCGGCGTTACGTTGTTGAAGTGGAAAATTTTATTTTTAACAAAATTCCCTTGTTTACATATAAAATTCATTTCATATTTTTTTGAAATCGACTTCAGCAAAGTTCAATCGAGTATTTTGTACTAAATAAATTAGCACAAATCGTTAATTAATTACAAGAAAAGAGTTTTAAAATTGCGCGTTAAGTAAAGAATCGAATAAAAGAGTATTTTATACCAGTATAAAAAGAAAAAAAGTCGTGCGCCTGTAGTTGTGTTTGTATGTGGAATAAATACAAGCAAAAAGCAACCTACGTTTTTCTTCTCATCAAATCTACCGAATAGAAAGAAGTGTGTAGTGACAATATAACTAAAAAGAACATTTTTGCATAAACATTTTTATAAAAAAATTTGCAATAAATAATACAAATATAAATTTGAAGTTTACGTAAAGCAATAGAAGAAATCGCAAAAAAAGAAGAAAACATGTCGGAAGTAGTGGAAAATGTGAGTGAACAAAATAGCGCGCAATCAAAAGAAGAAGCAGCAGCGCAGCCAATTGAAACTGTGGAAAAAGTAACCACAAATAATGTTGAAGCTGCTGCTGAAGCTGTACCTGAGGCAGTCGAAGCTGCTTCCTCTGCCACCACCGACGAATCCTTATCGAAACCGGCTGTAGAAGAATCAACAACATCGCCAAAAGTGGACAATAAAAAGACTCCCGTAAGTACATATTGCATGCACATATTCATTATTGATAGTATAGTGTACATATGGGAGATATGTTTGTATATTTAATGGCGATGACTCGGGTGTCCAATTAACAAGGTTGCGCGATAAAGCTTACCTCGTTTGATTTTATATTGTCGTCGTCGTTTTGTTTAGTCGTGTTACTTGTTTATTTTTTTCTTGTCCACTTTTTTGTGTAGTGATTAAAATACAAACAAAAGTAAAGAAAACGAAAATGAATAGACAAATACAGAGATAAGTTGCAGCTCTGCCAACGTCGGCATAGATATTTTCCCGCGTGTTTTATTGGAACAATCTGGAAAGCTGTTCTTACATTTACATGTTGCAGCAGCGGTTACATGTAAAATCAAATAAAATTAATGCTTTTTTGTTTTAAATGTACTCACACATAAAAAATTTAACAGATTTATTTGTTGATTTTTGTATTTCATATCATTGCTTGTGGTCTGTACTGCTACGTTGTAATGCTAATAAATTGCCTGTACCCTTACCCGTTGCCTCTTTGTTCTAATTTTCATAAATTGTAAGTCACCAACAACAACAATAACCTCAAACAACTTTACCAATTGAATAGCATGCGTTTGTTTTGTTGTTGTATTATGTACATTTTATTTCTATTTGGTACGTTATCAATTTTTTCATGTATTTGTTTTTATTCTTGGTTGTTATGAACTCTCATTCTTTGTGTTTGTCGTATGTGTTTTGTGTTTGCTGTACTTTAGTGTTGTTGTTTGTTACTCTCCTTGTGTTTTTTTCTATTTTCGTAGAGTTGCGTGAGAGTTGCCCTCGAGTTTTTGTAATTGAAAATGTTGCCATATTTGCTTGTTATTTTTGTATGTAAAATTTGCTGGGAATTTAAAAGATAGGGATGTATATGTTTACAAAGAGTACATTTTAAGCATTCAAAGTAAATAACATAACTGTTTAACATTTTTTCTCTTAATTATTATTAGTGGTATATGTACATGAAGACATTTACATACATATAACAATTTTTGTTTGGTTGATAGAAACAACTTACAATTACCCACTTGATTTTTAAAAATTTTACATTTACTTGTGATTAAAGTAATTTAAAAATTTTTGCTGCTAGCTCTTTGTTTACGAGTTATGGGCCTCTAATGTATTGATATATTTTTCTGGATATCTTTATTAACACACATGCGATTTAAATTATATTAATACCGTTTAAATGCATGTTCAAATAACATATATATTTATAAATTAAATTAAAAATTTAATCAAAATTACCAAAAAAAACTTAATTTCATCTAAAAATTCGATTTCACCAAAAATTCAAAATTTTAATATAAATTTAAAGTTTCATCAAAATCACCAAGGAAATTCAATATTATAATATGAATTAAAAATTTTACCAAAAAACCAAAATTTTACCAAAATCTTAAATTCACCAAAAATTTAAATTTTACCAAAAGCTCACAAATTTCATTAAAAAACTAAATTTCCAAAAATTCAACATTTAAACAAAAGCAAAAACCAAAAATTCAAAATTTTAATATAAATTTAAAGTTTCATCAAAATCACCAAGGAAATTCAATATTATAATATGAAATAAAAATTTTACCAAAAAACCAAAATTTTACCAAAATCTTAAAAAATTCACCAAAAATTAAAATTTTACCAAAAGCTTACAAATTTTATTAAAAAACTAAATTTCCAAAAATTCAACATTTAAACAAAAGCAAAAACCCAACATTTCACAAGAAGTTCAACAGTTTACAACATTAACCCCTGTTTTTATAAGACGAACGAAAAATGTGTCTCGTCAAAATGTATGGAAAACAACAAATAATTTTGAAATTTATTTGTTGTTTTGCATACATTCTGACGAGAGAAAATTTTCGTTCGTCTTATAAAAACAGGGGATAAGCAATCCTTAGGTTTACCCTTGTTTTGTTGAATTTGTTTTGCACAGTACTGTATATACTTGTTGATAAATCTATGATGTTTTATTTTGTTTTGATTTTAGTACAACTTTTTGTACTGATAATAAGAGATATATATAATATATACAAAAATACTTAAGTACATATTTATAACATTAAAATTAGATTTTTATAATTAAAAATGTTTAAGTAAAATAAATTTCACTTGTATTTAAACGTCCTTTAAGCGTTCTCTAGTAAAACGCTTTTGAAATAAAATGTAATAAAACTTATATTCAATGTTTGAGTCTATATTTAAGTCTTAAAATAAATTTGGTTTCAACTTGAATTCCAGGAAAAGTGCTTATTGGGAATACATTTACTGCCTGTTTCTCTAAATGCGAACGAAAGTTTCGTTCGAGTAAATGTATTGAAAACAACAAATAATTTTAAAATTTATTTGTTGTTTTCAATACATTTAGTCGAACGAAACTTTCGTTCACATTTAGAGAAACAGGCAGTTAAAAATAAAAGATTTGTTCACAAAGTGTAGTATTATTTTTTTAAAAATGTTATTTTTCTCCATGAATTGGATTGTATTTTAAAATTTAAATAATATGTATTAAGAACTGTTATATTATATCGTTATATTTAGAACAATTATTTAATAGATTGTTCATTTTGAAGAAATTACTTTTTTTTTGCGAGGGTGTAACTGCAAATATGGACAACTAGTATTAAACAGTTTTATGATTATAGACCATTGTTATTTAAATATTCTCTTCGATTCGTGTTTAATTCATTTCAAATGTTTTGTTGAGTTGTTTTAATCTACATACAGTAGTGTACAGTTGTTTGTATTCACTGCATTTTTCTTGTTGTTTATCGAAAGTAATAATATATTTTTTAATATTTTATTTTCTGTCCATCTGTATGTTGAAATGGATTTTTTTGAAGCCCATAGTCCAATAAATATATTTCTTTTTCAACAAATATGTGGCATATAGTCTCGCCACGGTATTGAAATTCAGCGAAATCGATTTAGGAATGGCGGAGTAATAAACGTTTTTCTAGAGCAGTCTCAAAAAAATTTCCAATTTTCTTTGCCCAAATTGGATAAAACTTTTCTATATCACATTCAATGATATATAAATGATTTTCTATTATATATATTACATTCTATATAATACCAATGGACGCGCCTTCCAAATACCTTTTAAATGATACCACATTTTGTATATGTTGCTTTGGGAGAAAATACAAAGAAAATAAAAATTAAATATTGGTTTTATATACTTTAAGGAGTTTCGATATTTTTGAGACAAACTTACATCTAGCCTACATGCAAATCATAGGTTATTCAGTCCAGGGACTTTGTTTTCTAAAATGTTCATATTTTAAGGCATAATCTGCATAGAAGGTCATGCATTTTTTACAATGTACCGTACAGCTAGACCATGTTTTCGATCTTGATAAATATTTATAAATTGAGACCATAGTTTTCGGACTTTCGGAATAATTTTGATAAGAATATTAAAGCAGAAAGCATAGGATTTTAAAGCTATATTGTTATCTATTATTTGTGTACTTATTCTTAGGCGTGTTTACGAGAGTAATTCGGTCAACGCATTCATTGTGTTTGAAGCATTTAAGAAAAAACAAGTTGACTTCATCAAAAACATGTAAATTTTTAAAAATGGTACATTACAAGTGCCGCTTTTTAAAGCGATACAGAAATGAAGAGTTTATTTATTTTTGACACTGTCTGTAATTATGATAATAAATTTTAACACATCGATTCAGAATTTTATTTTACATAAAATATTTATTTTTAATTCCTTATTTTTAGGCGTACTTAAGTATATTCCTTAAGTCAAATTTAAAATGTTTTTATAAGAAATAACAAAAAAACAATGATGTGTATAAACGATAGACTACCACTGTACACGTTGAAAGTAAAATTGAAATATTTAACTTTTATAAGGAAGTTGTGACATATATTACATCATTTTATAAACAATTGCACGTTATGCTCCTAGGGGGTCAATAACCTTTAACTCAGATGTTTCTTTATATAATTACATATCACACCAAAACGAATTTTTACTTCTACCAATCCATAGTAATGTCCCACCAATATCAAAATAATCTATAGATTAATGACTACAAATTAAATGTTCTTCTATATTATAATTCTCAAGATGTAATTTAGTTTAGCTGAATTTCGAATCTATTTAAAATTCTTAATAAAGACTTACAAAGTAATACTTACATGAAGTCATTGCAATTTAAATTTATTACATTTTGTTTCTAAATTAACTTGAATTAAAACATCATCATTTACAATATAACTTTAATATATGTATTTAATTTATTATATATCGTTTTATTTATTAGATTTACATAAATTTTTTTGTGTCTTTTAACATTTTAACGTAGTATGGTATGTAGTATGTTGTTGTTCTTGTTATAACTTAAATTATAATAAGTGGAGAATTAAATTTCCTTAACGTTTCATACCAATTCGATTTATGTTTCGTTAATAAAGATGTTTGTTTAGAGATTTTTTATTAACTAGTAATATTGTACATGTTTGTATGAGATAAATATTATAATCAACTTTTTAGAAATTTACATTAAAGATTTTCATTTATTTAGTTATAAACAAGCAACACACATAAATTAGAAGAAAAAAATAAAATAACATTTTTTTAATTCACAAAGAGAAAAAACACATTAAAATAAATTTTCCAACCATTATTAATTTTATATATATTTGTCTAATTTATATAGCCTGTACATTATTACATGTACGTAGTTTAGTATATTTATTTTATATAATGTATTTTAGTTTAAAGATGTAACCAATAGAACTAAAATGGAAAAATAATTTGAATTAATGAAGATTATATAATAAGCTGCTGTTATGTGATTGATTTAAACTTACTTGGTTTATTATAGTTGCTATTATTGTTCAGGTTTCTTTTTCATAAAAGTGGCCTCTCATTCTTTTAAGGGAACAAAAATAAGATAAAAAATACTTTTCATTTGTTCATCAACAAAGACCAGATAAATCTAGTATTTAGTTTAGTATGATGTTTAATCTTCTAGATTTCTAAAAGCTTGTTGCATGTCTTCATGAAGTTGTTCAAAATCAGCTTTAATTTTCGTTTCACCATCCTTAACGGGATCCTAAAATTTATTAAAAAAATTATTACAGTGGATTTTTATAACAGAAATATTATCTAACGTACCTTAAATTTCATGGAGGACAATTGGTACATTATGTTGCCCATTGCTTCTCTAATGGTATTCCAAGTTACTTTATTATCTGACTGAGCTGTTGATTCAACAGAATGTCTGGCTAATTCATAGAAAGCTATCATATTTTTAAGCATGCCCACAGTTTTGTAAAAGGGACAAACACGATCGTAGGGTGAATATGAATTTTGTTGCAAGAAATCATCCTTTAATAATTTAGCCACTTCCAAAGTGATTTTATCTGTTTCGGCTAAAGAAGCTTTGCCTACTAATTGTACAATTTCTGAAAGATCTTCTTCCTCTTGTAAGATTTCCTTAACTTTGGTACGCAATGGCACAAATTCAGGGAAGTTTTTGTCATAATATTCATCCAAAGCTCTCATATACTTGGAGTATGATATCAACCAATTAATTGAGGGGAAATGTTTGCGTTGAGCCAATTTTTTATCAAGACCCCAGAACACTTGTACAATACCCAAGGTGGCGGAAGTAACAGGATCTGAGAAATCACCACCTGGAGGCGATACAGCACCCACTATAGATACAGAACCCTCACGTTCAGGATTACCCAAACATTTAACACGACCAGCACGTTCATAAAATGTAGCCAAACGAGCACCCAAATAGGCAGGATAACCAGAATCGGCAGGCATTTCTGCCAAACGTCCTGAGATTTCACGAAGAGCTTCAGCCCAACGTGAGGTAGAATCAGCCATCATGGCTACATTATAACCCATATCACGGAAATATTCAGATAATGTAATTCCAGTGTAAATAGAAGCCTCACGAGCAGCTACCGGCATGTTAGAAGTGTTGGCTACCAATGCGGTACGTTTCATAATAGATTCAGTAACACCATCAATTTCACAGGTTAATTCAGGAAAATCTCTTAATACCTCAGACATTTCATTTCCACGTTCTCCGCAACCCACATAAATAATGACATCAGAGTTGGAGTATTTTGAAAGGGCCTAGAAAATGAAATAAAAAGTATTTAAAATTTTGCCCAATAACAAATAAACATTAAATGGTTTAAATTACTTGTGAAATAACAGTTTTGCCACAACCAAAAGCTCCAGGTATAGCTGTAGTACCACCCTGAACACAAGGAAACAATGAGTCCAAAACACGTTGTCCTGTAAACAAAGGATGATTGGCTGGCAATTTTTCTGTACAGGGTCTAGGTTGACGTACAGGCCACACTTGCAACATAGTATGCTTAGAAATCTCTCCATCGAATTCAGTTTCCATAACCACATCCTCCACAGTATAGTTTCCAGGTGGAGCTATGTATTTTACAGTACCCTTGGCTCGAGGAGCCACAATCATACGATGTTTCACTAAAGTATTTTCGGCTACCACACCAAACAAATCGCCACCAGTAATATGAGAACCAATTTTAACATTTGTAGGAGTAAATTCCCAAGATACAGTACGTGATAGGGCGGGTACATTAACACCCTTGGGTATATAAATCGAGCTAGTCATTTCACCAATATCTTTTAAAGGTCTTTGAATACCATCAAAAATACTGCCCATAATACCAGGACCTAATTCAACTGACAAAGGTTTGCCAGTACGTAAAACGGGATCACCCACTGTAACACCTGAAGTTTCTTCATAAACCTGTATAGTAGCCAAGTCACCTTCCAAACGAATAATTTCTCCTACCAATTCATAATAACCTACACGTACCAATTCGTACATAGCAGATCCTGACATACATTCAGCAGTTACAACTAATAAATAAAATATAACACAATTACAAAAATGTTTTATAGAAATTTAAGAAAATGTATAAATACCTGGACCAGATACGGCATAAACACGGCCATAGGCCGATTCACGGTCTTCATCAGTAAAACGTTTTAACAAAGACATTTTTCTTTTATGGTTTTTTTATTCAAAAGGCTAAAAAATATTAAAGAAAAAATATTAATAAGATGAACAAAAAGTTTGTAATTAGAAAATATTAATCCTTAAAAAATTACAATGCAACCTGCCAGCTGCCATTTACATTTGTTTTTTGGGGGTCACAAATACCTAAAGTTTTTGTAAAAAATCTATACTAAAAAGATTTAGGGTGAAATTTGAACTTAATTTTTTTCATAGATGTGTTACATCAAATTTACTTTTACTTTTACTTTTTTTAAGATAACAAAATTTTTTCTTCTTATTAAGGGAAAACATGTAAAATATTTGTTTTTTATTGTTCTTTCCTTTTTAACAAAAAAAGAAATAATAAAAAAACATTTACCAAAAAATCAATTTTATCAAAAATCTTTTCATATGTATCTCTCTCTTCTTTATCTAGTAGTAGTTAATGCGAAGCAAATTTATTCACATTTGCTACAAAATTTATTTTTAATTTTTTCTTGGTTTTTATAATATTTTTTAATATTTTTTCTAAATTATTTTTATTTAAATTGTTTTATTAGTTTATTTTTGGGCTAATTTCAATTTTTAAGAAAATTATAAAAATTTATTTGTTAAAAATACTTACTATTTCTCAGTTTTTAGACTTTTTATTAGGTTCTACTTTGTTGAAAATCTGCCATAGACTGAAAAAAAATCTCAGAGAATTTTCATGTACACTGATGGATTTTTCACTTGTATTTCTTTGCGCACAACTAAATAATGCGCGAAAATTGTTATTGTCATATCGAAAAAAAATCAATTTTCTTTTGGCTTAGCCATACTTTTTTTGTTTTACGTATTTGGCTATAGTGTTGAATTATTTTATGATAATGTGGCAATATACATAAATATGAAATAGTTAATTTTTTTTTGGGTTGTTTTTTAATAATCAATTTTATCAACTATTTTTTTAAGCACGATTAGTAGTTTGAATTCATTTTTGCTATTTTTTGTTTGAGTCGTATATATAATGAAAAATAAAGTAGAAAATATAAGCAATTTGCTTTTTTTATTGCTATTTTATTTTGGATATTTAAAATGAGGATTTTTATGAAAATATGCGCCCAAAAATTAATTTAAATAAATACAAGAAAAACATGTAAAAATTTGAAAATTTCTGAGGTGAATACCTTTATAGTTTTTAAATGTTCCAGAAAAACATGCATTGAAAATCCGCCCACTAGTTATGACTTATAAAAGTCAACAGTATTATTTTTGTTCTAGAAGAAATAGTAGTTATTTCGTGATTTTTATTAAGTAATAAAAAAAAACGTTGAAACGAAAAAAATCGCTAAATTGAAAAAAAAAACTGGAAAATGATAAAAAAAAATACTACAAAAAAATCTGTAAAATGGAAAAATTTTTGATTATAATTATTATGGTTAAGTTTATTACTTTAATTTTTTATTAAATCAGTTTTTGTTTTATATATTTTTAAATTATACAACATAGTATTAAGTAGTTACTGATGTTAAAATAAATAAATAAATAAAAATAAAATAAAAATAATCACAGGAATGAAAGAAATGCAACAAACAAAAAAACGGCGAAATTAAAGAAATTGTCGAAAAAAATTCGCTGAATTGAAATAACGCCAACATAAAACAAATGGCTAAATCGAAAAAATGTGTAAAATGAAAAAATTGCTGAAATAGATATAAATCGCTAAAAAAAAAAAAAAAAAAAAAAAAAAACTAGTTGCCACAAAAAAAATCTCCAAAACAGAAAAATGGTAAAATAATGGCCTGAAGGAAAAAATTGCTGAAGTAAAAAAAACGCCAAGAACGGGGAGAAACTACCGCAACGAAAAAAAAAACGCCAAAATAAAAAATGTATATACAAAAAAAAAAAAAAAAGCAAAGGCGGGAAAATCAGAAAATAAAAAAAAAAAGCCAAAATATAAAAATGAAATTCCAAAACTAAAAAATCGCCAAAATAAAAAAATAATGAATATATATATATTAAAAAAAAATCGTTAATTGAAAAAAAATAAATAATAGTCCCAGTGGAAAAAATTTTTGCAAAAAAAAGGAACAATTACAAAAAAATAGCCAACGTGAGAAAACGCAAAAACAGAAAAGTAGTATTATATTTACTCAAAGTTTGCTTCGTCCTTTTTTCTACTCTAAGAATTTTAGGAGAGAAAAAAAATTTCAAATGTTTAAACTCGCAAGCGTTTTATGTTTGTATTTAGCCGTTATTTTAATGTTTTCTTACATTTTTACAAACTTTGTACTAACATTTTTAAAATAATAAAATAAATTTATTATTTTAAATATTTTTTATTTCATTACTTTGGGGATAGCGAAGCACCTCAGATATAATTAATTCTAGTCTATATATACAGTGGTGGCCACGAATTTAAGACACGACATGTAACGAACTAAGTTGTGATAATTATTACAACCCTGCAATATAAAATTAGATTTTGTTAATTTTTCAGTGTACCCTGTAATGTTAAGATCAATTACCGTTATTTGGTTTTGTTTGTGTATACATTTTGTTGCTGTTTTTATTATATTTTCGTAAAAACGTGCTTTTGAAGCTGGTCACGAATTTAAAACATATAAGAAATATTTGGTTTTTAAGTGATTTTTTGGTGTTTTTTGAAGCTAAAAGGTAAGTAATGAATGTTTTATTCCATTTAATGTTAGAATACATCAAAATATTTAGTTAGAAATGGCCAGAGGTACTTGGAGTTCGGATGCCGAGCGAAAATTGATCCAACAAATGAATACTGATGGAAAAACAGTAATGGAAATTTCCAAGCTACTAAAATGTTCCAGATCCAAGATTTACAATGCACTGGAACACATCAAGCAACATGGCACTACCAAAAATGTCAAACAGCACCCTAGAGCCCGAAAAACTACACCCAGGGAGGATAGCTTAATTTATAAATCAGCTGCTAAAGATCCTTTCAAGAGCTCAAGTAAAATTAAAAATGAGATTTCATCGGATTTTGGTATTAATATATCGTCCAGGACAATAAGAAGACGTCTGAATGAGAAGAACTTACGTGGGTGTATTGCACAACGTAAACCACTTGTGTCAAAAAAAAATATTAAATCCCGACTAGCGTTTTCAAGAGAAAATCTCAATAAGCCGATGACATTTTGGAAAAATATACTTTGGAGCGACCAGTCGAAGTTTTGTCGCTTTGGTTCTGATGGAAAACAGTACGTATGGCGTCCTCCAAACCTGGAGCATCACCCAAAGTACACCCTTAAAACGGTTAAGCATGGTGGTGGAAATGTCATGGTGTGGGCAGCATTTTCCTGGCATGGTGTAGGTCCCATTCAGAAGATTATCAATAAAATGGACCAGCATATTTACAAAAACATACTGACAAGCATCATGATACCATTCGCTGAAGACAACATGCCTCTAATGTGGAAATTTATGCATGATAATGACCCTAAGCACACTTCACGCCTAGTGAAGAGTTGCTTAGAGGAAAATAATATCACAGTTCTGAAATGGCCAGCTCAATCCCCGGATCTCAATCCAATTGAGAACTTGTGGAATGATGTTGAGGAGCATGTACGAGCAGTAAAGCCAAAAAATTTGACTGATTTATGGGAAGAAATTCAAAAGGCTTGGTATGCCATTCCAAAGGAGCGCTGTATGGCCTTAGTTGAAAGTTTACCCAGGAGATGCGCTGCTGTGATTCAAAATAAAGGATTTCCCACCAAATACTAATATTGTTTTATGAAGCTGAGCTTTACTTTTGTGAATTAACTTTTATTTTGCCTATGTCCTAAATTCATGACCAGGCTTAAACTTGTATTAATCTGTATAATATGTAAATAAAAATTGGAAACTAAATATAGGTAACAAACTATTGTTGATTTTTTTTCATAACATTACTAGGATCTTTAAAAAATAACATGGATCTAAAATTTGTTCGATAAGATGTAAAAATTATCAGAAATATATAAGTGAAATGTCGTGTCTTAAATTCGTGGCCACCACTGTATACGAACCTTAGAAATCAATCTAAACATAAACGATGCATTTTATATTTTTAGGTTAAACGCACCCCCTCCAAACGTATGTCCTATATTGAGCGTGCTCAAAAGGAAAGTGAAGAATTGGTCAAAAATATGGGCGGAAGTTTGGAAATTGAAGGAGGCAGAAGAACACGATCTAGTACACGCGGTACTCCAACTAGATCAGCTGCAGCTTCAACACCGCCACCTGCTAAAAAAGCACGCACTTCACCAGCCAGTGGTGCATCAACACCAACACGACGTGGTCGTGGGCGTAAAATAGACACAACAGCTGATGGAGCCGAGGGTGAAGAAACTACAGCAACGCCAAGTAAAGCAAAGAAAACACCAGCAAAGGGCAGAAAGGCTGCTGCAGCTAAGGAAGTTGAAAATGATGAAGAAATGGAAGAAAAACCCAAGGAAACTAAGGAGGAGAAGGTAATAATTTGTATTTGAAAAGAAAACAAAATAAAAAGTACTAATTGTTTTTATATATTTTTTTAGAAATCTGAAGATGTTGAACCACCTAAGGATGATGATAAAGTGGCCGTAACAGAAGAAACAACTGAGGAATCGAAAGAGACAGCCTCAAGTAGTGAACCAAAAGAAACTACAGCAGAAAAAGTAGATAAAAAGCCAGAGGAAGATAAAACGGATGCCGTTTTAGAACCGGTTGTTGAGGCTACCGAAAGTCAAGAAGCTGCAGAATCAAAGCCCACCGAAACAAATGTCACAAAGGAACCTGTAAATTCTTCCGTTGCCCAAGTTGAGAAAGTTCCAGAGGTATCAGAAAATGTTAAAAGCGACAGTCTAGAAGAACCAAAGTCTGTTGAAAATGTAACTGAGAAAAAGGAAACCCCCACAAATGAAGCTGCCACATCAGCGGTGCAGGAGGTAAAAGAACCCACACCAGAACCAATGGAGGTTGATTCCAGTTCTAAGAGTAATGATGCTTTAGAAAAAATGGATGACGATGTAGCTGAAGTTGTCAAAGACGAAGTACAAGCAGAAACAACAGCAGAAATAAAACCACCTGCGCCTGTTAATGAGTTAAACAATGTTGAAAAGATCGAAGAAAAACCAAACTCTGTAGAACCTACCGTCGTTGCCGCCCCTCCTGCTGATATTGTTGCCAATAATTCAGTTGATGTTAAAAAGGTAGCAGCAGAACCTGTCGCTACTGCCAATGAAAATAATACACAAGAAACTACACCTGCAGCTAATGATTTAAATAAAACTGAAAATGATTTATGTAAGTATTTTTTTGTAATTAAATAGAAGTAGTAGTAGCTTATCTATTTAACTTATCATTTCATTAATGTTTGTTTTCTTTTTTGCTGTTTTAGGTGAACCAAAAATTGCCACATCACCCCCAATATCTGCAGCCAATGACAACAGCTCTGTAACGACGCCGCAAACTTGCAATTAGAGAGAATAGCTTTATTACAAAATTGCATACAAATAACGTCAATATCATTTTAACTAAAGTAAAAATAATAATGAATGAAAGCAAGAAAAAAAGAAAGAGTAAAACCCTTTAAATATCAACAACTTCCCCCTCCCGCCTGGCTTGTTGTGTTTTTATGATTTTTTTAGTTTTTAGTTAACTTTTTTTTTTTTAATAATTTCTTCTTTTTATATATACTTTTTAATTACTCTTGAAATAATTTTATATTTTATTTTTCCCCTAAAAACAAAAGAATAAGAAACAAAGTACCATACATTATTTTCAAAATGTATAATAATTAATTACTATATTTTATTTCTTTATATATATAGTTATTATATAAATTTGATTGCTAGTTTTATGTCTACATTTAAAACAAATAAAAAAATGCAATAAAGTTCAACATGAAAAACAAAAAAACTAAAAAAACAAATTGAGTCTTTTTAAACTAAACCAAAACAATAAATTTTTAATTTTTTGTTAAACCTTATAATTTTGTAGAAGGAAAATTTATATTTTTCTCTTCCCAAAAGCTCTAATATTTTAGTTTTGTTTTTGTGTTATTTTACATATTTAAGTGTAAGTAAAACTAAGTAACTAAATATTGTATTTTTCTCCTCGTTTTTGATGTAGTAGTTTAAAACTCATAACTTAATACATACATATTTTGGAATTCTTCTCTTCTAAAATTTATCTACTTTTATTAATTAATTCATTGATAAATAAGAGCAATATTAATTTAGGTAATCCTCAATGTATGTTTTACTTGTTTTTAAGAATATATTCTCAATTGACAAAATTTTAATGAATTCGCAAAAAAATATATACAAATGTATAAATAGTCTAACATGTAAAATAAAATATTAAAAAACAAAGAAAAAACAGAAATTGTTGCAGTTTTTTTTTTTAGTTTATTTGAATTGTTATAGTTTTGTTTGTATGTATTGTACCTTTTTACATAGAATATTGACTAGAAAAACTGTGTCAACCCAAAGTGTTAACGAGTTTAATATTCTATGTTGATAGTGATGATGTTTTTAAGGTTGTTTTTTTTTTTTTTTTTTTTTTTTTTTTTTAAAGTATACAAATAAAAATATGATTTTAAGTGAAAATTGTAAATTTCGTTTAATTAAGATATTGTAGTTTTGCATAACAAGTTAAATGGGTTTTAAAATGCTTTAAAATGGGAATAATGCAAAAGTGTATTATTAAAAATTATAAATAATAACGCTCTAACTAAACCAAAAATTCAAAGGAAATCGGATGAAAAATGTGTATTGTTTTTAGATACAAATAGCTTGCTAAATGTAAAAGTCTTAATAAGTACTTTAAATCTTCTTAATTGCATGAGAAACAGAAAATTTGAAATTTTAACAAATAAGCTTGTTAAGGATGTTATATTTTGAGACTTATTTCCGTGCATGAAGGTCACAGGGGTCTGTCTTAAAACATTTACTGGAAAACTCCTTTGCTAACCTAAAATTACGGCCTGACTAAGGTTTCTAGGATGACCAACAGGGGCACTCCTCAAGGTGGAGTTCTCTCACCAAACCATTAACACTCTTATGTAAACTTTATATTATGAGGATCAAGACAGTCGTCTATGCGGACGACGTCGCGCTGGCTGTATCCGGGAAACACCTGGACACCATCTATCATTGTCTGGTGTCCTGCGGGAAAGCCATAGGATCTTCGAGTCAGTAGTTAAACCTATACTATTGTATGGTGCTATATTCCTGGACACAGCAACTGTGCTGTGAATAACATGTCGGACGTTACTGAAAAAAGGTATTGAATCTTAGTGATGAGTCTATCGATCAGAGGATAGATATTCCTTTAGCGGAATGTAAATCAAGGTTCAATCTGGAATTCTTTAGTTAGAACTGCTCAGACTAGATAGGAGAATGAACCCACTTGTCGGATTGCAGGAACTATCTGGCCCACTTATGAAAGACACAGGAATAAACCACTTTATTCGTTCTCTAGAACACAAGTGAATATTTTGATTTGATACTAAACTAAAAAATTGTAAATTTTTGATTTCATCACTGCATAACGTTTACCCAATAGTAATATGTTAATTATTCAACATATGAACTTCCTAAAGGATTTTCTTCTAACAAAGTTAAAAGAAGAAAACAATGAATAAGAACAAAAAAAGAACATCCTACCAATGACAACTATGAACTTAAAACACTATTTCTGCAGCGTTTTTCAGCACTAATTACTTTCTTCTTGACTTTTTTAAACTCTTTCAGTTATTTTCTTTTGCTGGTGGTTTTTTATGTTTTTATTTAATTTGTAACCTTAAAACTTTAAAAAATAAATATAAAAGTACCCAATAAACCATAGAACGATATGATAGAGGAAACGATATCATATTAGGTGCCGATTATAATATCATATTGTATTGCGGAAAACGATATTATTATGATATTAAGATTTCGAAATATTTCTTTCCAATAAAATAAAAAAATAAATATTTGGAAAGAACTTCAAATAAAAATACAAAAATTAAAAATTTTTCAACAAACAAAAACAAGCTGGGAATCAAATATAAAAAAATCAATAGTTTACAGATTTTTAGTGGTTAAACCATGTTATTTAGGTATGTAATTGCAGAAATATATATGTCCCTAAGGAATAATCATGCTTGCAAATATTATCGATAATATTTGCATAAAATATGTCATGTATGATGATTTTTATGTTTTATTTTTTTTTATTTAGGATTTTAATCTTATTTTAGCTGATTATGGTACTTTATAATTATATTTAGAATATTTAAATGAAAATAAATATAATTTTTTGGTATTAAATGACGTTCAGAAAAAAATTTGGCTCACGACGATTTTACTATCGTTATTTTTGGAAGTAAAGATACCGAAAACGATATCATAATTTTATGGAAAAACTATATCATAAGGAAAGGTACACTTTAGTCCGTAAAAACTATCGTTTTAGATTCGAAATCGATTATCACTAGTGATAATTTTTATCACCTTTATAATATCGTTTCGATATCGTTATAATATCGTTTGGTTTATTGGGTAATAATACTCGTAATAAAATTATTAAAATATAAAATTAAATTAGGTGAAGTTTTATAATATATATATGTATATATTTTTTTTTTTAATAGGAAGTATTTTAAATTATCTTTTCGTTTCTTCTTTATCCGATATTAAAATCTCAGCATGACCGTCATCAGTCAAAAAAGGTGGTGGCGTTTTCAAAGGAACACTTTCTTCTTTCGTTTGTTCACTAGGCTCGCTTAAGAATCTCTTGACAAATGGTGAATAAAGTTTAGGATTCATTTTCTCTTCTCTATCACGTTTCCAAATATAACTTAATGGTATGGCTGCAAACCATACTAAAAATGCCCCCAGAAATTTATACCAATAGAAGGATATTTCGTAAATAGAAAATTCACGATTACTACTTAGAGTACCGGTAACAAGAGGCTCTTCCATAGTGGTGTGTAAAGTAGGTGGATTAGTACTAATTTAATAAAATAATTCATTAAAAAATGTTTTTATAAATGTCTTGGAAAGCACTTACATATTTTTCAACATTCCTGGGAAATTTAATGTTTCACAACGATCCAAAGATGTGGGTAGGGGTTCATATTTTATGTAACCTGCCTTAAAATGCATTTGAGAATTAACAATAATCCATAACATGGCACTGACACTGAAAGCTATTGATGTAACTGCCACCTGAAATTATATACAATTTAGAATGAGTAATTTGTAAGAGAAACTGATTTTTTTGATTGTTCTTACTTTGCCATTAACTCTGGGTACAAACATACCCAGAAGAAATACACCTACTACTGCTCCTGTATTTATGCCCGTTATAGTGATAATTGTTTGCAAAATAGAGGTAAATTTTTGAACCAATAAACCGCCTAATATACAATAACAACCCATGACCACAACAAACATTTTCATTATATTATTTGCCCGGGCATCAGTGTGTTTAACGAAGGGTTTTATATAATCAAAATATACCACACCAGCCACCGAATTCAACATGGCTGACATAGTACTCAAGGCAGCACTGAAAACACATGAAATAAATATACCAGGCATACCAAACCAGTGACCCATAAGATCTTGCACAAAGAATGGCATCATTTTGTCGATTTTTTCTACAACCTGAAATATGATTTGTTTGTCAAATAGGGGTATTTGATTAAAACTAAAAAACTTATATAACTTACGCCACTCAAAATGGGATCACAACCAAAGTAACGGGCAAACATGACAATACCAATAAAGGAATTGAAACCCATAATTATTAAAACTCCAATACAGGCTATAAATAAAGCTCTGGAAAAGAAATATGTGTATAGGTTGTAATATTATTATTATTTATTAAAATATTTTAAAATACACAGAAAAATGTGACATATTAAATGATTTATTAAAAATTAAAACTTTTCCAATTACTTTTTTAATTATATCAATTATTTAAGTGATCAAAATTCAAATTTGCTAAATTTTTTTTTGCTAAAAAGAAAACAATTTATCGGCTTTCAATTATTTTTATTTTTGTATCAATTAATAAATTAAACAAATATAAATAAAAATAAGTGATAATTTGAATAATTGATTATACAAATTTTTAGTAGGTTGAATTTCTATTAATAAATTGATTGAATATGTATTATTTGTAATTAAAATTAGATTTAAGATTTTTCTAAGTAAAATTTGAGTTTGAGTAATTTATTTAATTAAAAAAGTATTTGAAATAATTTTAAAATTCTGATTAATAATTGTGTGTAAAAAAAACCATCAGCCGTATTTACCACTTTTATTTTTAAAGTGTTTTAGAAATGTATTTTAAGTTTAAAATTTGATTTGAATACGGTGGATGATGTATTACAACTTAATAATTATATCAGTCAGCAAACAGTTATTCTTAGAACAATATTTTATTTAATAATCTAAAAATATTACTTACTTTCTTGCTTGTTGCAGTGAAGGCAGAGATACAATTCTTTGAACACAAATTTGATTTAAACCTATATGACCCGTCCATATTAATATGCCGCCACTAAAGAGATTCCAAAATGTTGAACGTACACGAGGATCGATTGAAAAGCTAAATATATTAACAACACAATTAATATCTTTAAATTAAGTAAAATGTAAATAAATATTTTTACTTCATATCAAGACGTCCACCCTCTCCGGCATATTCTAAAACTTTGCTTAGGCCACCCACTTTAAGTGCTCCCAATACGCCCACTAAAATTACCGATGAAATCATAATACCAGCTTGTACGACATCCGTCCAAACAACAGCTTTAATACCGCCCTATAGAAATTATATTATGTTGCAATTTCATTGTCTTGTCAAATATCTTGATTAAAATAATGTATAAGTACTCACCAACATGGTATAGAATATACAAATCGAGCATACTACACCATTTATTAAATGGATATTTATGCCAGTCACTGTAAATGAAAATGAATTTTAATCTATTTTTTTAATAACGTTCAAAAACAAAAGAATTAAAAATTTATTTCCATTTTACCTTGAGCGAATGCCAAGGAAGGCACGAAAATGTAGACCGGTAACATGAGGCAGGCATTAAGAACAAAGGAGGCTGTAACCAATTGACGGGTGCTTTTATTGAAACGCATTTCTAAATACTTTTAAATTAAAAAAACAAAAAAATAAATATTTTACTAATATTAAGTAGTTATGTTATCGTATTAGTAAAATATCACTAAATGATCTTTGTGGTAAAATATTGTTCACATTTTTAGACTAGTCAAATATTTGACCAAAATGACGTAATCACTATATAAAACATTTTCTAACTTCTCCTTTTTAATGGGAAAATATTTTTTACTTTTTTAACGAATCTTGATTGTAAGATCCAACAACGGCAAAGGATTTTTTTTTTGAAAATTAGTGGTCACTTAAATTTGGTCAAATATTTTACAAATGTGAATATAGCTTTATTACGCATACGTACCTCATAACAATTTGAAATGTTATTGTTGTAAAATACTGGAACAATTATATAATTTAGAATTGGTATCACTAGGATTATGGGAAGTACAATGAAAATATAATTAAAACCAAATGCATAATTTTCTGCTGGTACTGACATTATAGCAATGCCGGAAAGTTGACTGAAATTGGAAAAAAAAGAAAAACAATTAATAAAGTTATAGTCAGTAGATCTATTCTCATTTAATTTATTACTGTGAATTTTGTTTACATAAAAGCTATATGTGGGATGTATGCAATCAGTCAGACGGATGAACATCTTTAAATTGACATAGGAAATAATTACTATGTAGGTATTAGACCAATAATTTTGTGCTTTACAAAATCAGCACTAACGCATAATATTACAATAAAAATTTCAGTTAAATTATTTATCAGAATTTTAAAATGATTTCAAGTTTTTGTATAATTAAATAAATTACTCAAAATCGAAGTATTCTAACAAAATAAATTTAATTTTACTTTATTAATTAAAATTTAGCCTATTTTTCAAACTATCACTTATTTTTTTTTTCTTATTTTGGCCTTGAAGGCTTTGTATTACTATACTCAATAAATAAATAAATAAATAAATAAATTTATTAATTGAGACAAATAAATATAAGAAAATTTTCAAGTGATCTAAAACTTGATTACAATTAATACAATTAAAAAAGTAATTGGATTAATGTTTATCTTTAATAAATCACTAATAGACCATATTTATTGTATGAACAAATTTTTTTTCAATTACGAATAATACTTATTCAATTACTTTATTAAAAAATTGTGTATTCAAATTATTCAAATTAAAATATTTTATTATTTGATACAATAAGAAACATAATTGAAAGACTATAAATTGTTTTATTTTGAGTAAAAAATATAGAAAGTTTGTTCATTTGAATAATTGATACAATTAAAAAATTAATTGAACTAGTTTTTATCTTTAATAAATTATTTAAAACAACATATTTTTTCTGTGAAGTGAATTGTTGGTAAATATTATTAAAAAAATTATTAAATTATTAATCAAAGATTCAAAAGAAAAACTGCGAAATTAAATTTTTTGGGATAATTCCAAATCAAATTATACAGAAATTAATAAATAATAAATTTTTTACTTTGCTGCCAGACTTATTTTTATAAATTTATCGAATTAAACGAATTTTTTTTTTACATTTTCAATTGCATATATTTAAGCCACAGTATATAGTATTGGAAAAAGCTAAAAGGTTTCTGATTCTGTAAAATCTTGAGAATATATATACATTCACATTTAGAGTTTCGAGATATCAGTCAACGAAACCGTAAAAAATACTGAATATGGGTGTCATAAAAAATTAATAAGGATCATAACCAGTTAAAAAATTTTACACCCAAGGTTTACATAATGTCAAAAAAACGTGTAAAATGTAAGAAAATTGTGAAAATTTAATATATGTTTTATGAAATTTACAAAAGTTCTTAAAAAATGGTCCAAAATTTTTTTTTCTGAATTTTTAAAATTTTTACATGCTTCAAGTATGATCACGATCTACCACCAAATGCAGTCCTAAGTTGCATTTATCCAGCAACTGATAATTTTAATCTGTAGTTTTATAAAAGTATCATTTTTTAAAGATACTTAAATAATTACATTTGAAAATGTAAAATTTTTTTCGTTTACATGCTTTAAGTATGATCACGATCTACCACAAAATGCAGTGCAAATTTGCATTCATACCAAAGTAAAAACCCTTATTAAATTTAAATTCTACACAGAAATATCTTTATAGTCTAAAAAAACACTTAAAATCCTTTCGAAAATTTTTACTATTGAAATTCAGCAAGATCGGTTCATTAGTGGCGGAGATATGCTTAAAAAACCGGTTTTCTGAAGCCTTTGTTTATGCTAGGGACTTCGTTTTTGCAAAGAAGGTTCGGACATTTTTTTTTTTTTTTTTTTGAATGTTTGTGCTGAAAATAAATAATAACTAAGATATCGGACAAAACGCATTTTTGCTTTCAATTATTTTTCTTATTGTATGAATTAATAAATTAATTAAATATAAAAAAAGTGATAATTTGAATAAATGAATACAAACGGGAAATTCTTCAAACTCGTTTACTTTTGGGGTTGAAAAAAATTCGAAAATTTTTTAATGACACATCAACGCTATTTATATATAAGTTACTATTTGAAGTGCGATTCAGTAACTTATTTTAACGATAATCGAATCGTTTAAAAAATTAAGCACCAAAATGATAGATTTTTCTATTCTATAACATTTTTAAACGACATTCATTTTCCACTTCTGTCGTTAACTAAACCACATTTTTTGTGTTATTTATTTTATCAACAAAAACATATTTCATCGCAAAGCAGCTCTGGGTGGATAAACATCTACCGCGTCATCTTAAGAGCGATCAGGCTGTACTTTGTTTTTTGCCTTCGAGAGTTTTGCGTCTCACTCTCGCATTGGCTGATGTTATACGCGTCCATATACATATGCTTTTACTTTGAAATCTGGAAAATTCTATAGATTAGCGTGGTGGAGTACCAAACAAAACTCAATTTTGATTGCGAATAGGAGTTGAATTCGAGGACTCCGGCTTCCTGCGCGAAGGTGTGGATCGAAGGCAGTTTTTTCGGTGATGGCGATATAGGATTGTTCTTTGGCCAAATTAATCCTCTTCAATGGTATATTTCTGTTGAAGGGGTAACTTAAAAGCGTAACAAACAAACAAATATTTTTAACATACAAAACAGTAAGTACACATGTGCACAGTATACAAATAATTCCCAAATTCTTTTTATACCCTCCACCACCACTAGTGGTGAAAGAGGGTATACTAAGTTTGTCGTTCCGTGTGTAACACCTAGAAAGAATCGTTTAAGACCCCATAAAGTATATATATTCTTGGACCATATGAAATTCTGAGTCGATTAAGCAATGTCCGTCTGTCCGTCTGTCCGTCTGTCCGTCTGTCCGTCTGTCCGTCTGTCCGTCTGTTGAAAACATTCTCACGTCTAAACTGATTGAGCTATTCCAATGAAAATTACTCAGGTTATTTGTTGTTCCCAGACGCTGTTTGGGATTGCAAACCAGCCAAATCGGTTCAGTAGAAAAAAAGTTATATATCCAAATCTGAAAGAATCCCCAAACCACACTTGAACTGATAATATTTCAACAAGCAATTAACGGATTTAAATAAAACTTAGCCAAAATGTCTACCTATATTCACTTTAGATAACTGCCAAAAATTGGCTAAATCGGTTCAGTCGGAGAAAAGTTATAGGCAAAAATATGAACAGTTTCTATGATTCCAACGTCATAAGTGTTTCTTAAACATCATGTTATAATTTGTATATGGAGTGCATATGTGTATGTTCGCCTCAATATGAATGTTGATAAACACAAAGGCATACAACTATGTTGAGTTTGATGTTTGATCGTGGTCACCATCGAACACACCACGATATGGTACGTTCGCTACTTTTTAGCAACATATGTTGATAAGTTTATTAAACTAGTTAGTAGTTCGGTGTGTTTCAAGCTGTACACATCGGTAGAGAAGGATACGTAATGGTTTTACTAAAAGTTTGTCTGCTAACATAAAGATATAAATAATGTTGATGGAATAAATTGCATAAATATGAAATTGTTTTGAAAATGTTTTGATTTTTATTTAGCACATTGAAGAAAAAGTACTGATACATAATTATGTTACTTTATAATTTCTTATTCATTATAGTTTTTTGTGCGTTTATAATTAATAACTTGTAAATGTGGTGATATTTTTTTAATTTTCATTGTAAAAATAAAACTGTAATATACTTAGTTATGTTAGAATTGTGTTTATCTCTTTTTAATTTATTTAAATAACTATCTTTAAAAGGCATTGCTAATTTTTATCATTTTCTTAAAGATTAGTATTTATAAAAGTTTTCAAATATAATTTTTCAAAAATTTTGAGAGCGCCGTTGGGCAGAAATAATATAATTCAACAGTAAATTCTTAATTCATGACCAGTTAGGGTGATTTATATAAATGCAAATTACGAAGAGGGAAACTCTTATAGTTAGTTTATATTTGCTTTAGTTTACTTATTTAGTTTTTCCAACATCATCAGAGAAACGGCTCTCTAATCGAATCGTTAAATATAAATTTGAGGTAAGCGAAGATTTACAGAAATAACTGATCAATTTTATTATATTGATTAAAAGAATAAGTTTTAAATTCGGTAATATTAAAATGTTTCTGAATAATTATGGCCTATTTGGTGTATAAATCTGTTTTTACCAATCGAGCTTAAATTTTAACGCAAAATAAAATTTCAGTTTTTCGTTCTTTAAATTGACTTTGCACAGAAATACAAAAAAATTGGTGGAAAGTTGCATAAAAATAAAGAAAGTCATGTTTTTATTATTCGAGTGTGCTTAACCCATTTACGACTGCTGCTGCGTTTTCGCATCAGTAGCTTTAACATCGCCTAATTATTTAATTATGCAGTCGATGATGAATTTTTTCACAGCTATTATAAGATAATATGTTGTCTAAAAGATAAGAGAAAAAATCAATTTTTATATAAATACTCTGTCCAGAATTGAGTGTTAAAGCCAGGTGTATCAAATAAATGGTTGGTGTAGTGAAAAGGCGATATTTTCAGATCTGCTTTTCGAAAATATGTTTTTATATTATGGGTGTATTCCAAAGGTAAATAGCTTTAAATTTAAGCTAAAAATGGTACGATTTCTGAAATTCTCGAAGCATTATATTTCGGAATCAAAAATATGTAGGTGTCCAAATCTTTTTAATTTGTTATAACAGTCGCAAAAAAAAAACTTCATGCTAAATTTCGTAGTTATCTTAACGGAATCGGGTAGTGGTCGGAAATAAGTTAAATACACATTTTCTATATTTAAATGGTAATAATTGTAATTGTAACAAAACTAAAAATACAGATTCTTTAGAAACACATACAAGGTATTAAAAAAAACTAACAAAATAATTTATACAAATCAAACTACAAAAAAATCTGTAAAAATCGGGTTTTTTGATAAGAACTCCAATTTTTGCGAAATATGCAAGAAATCACATAATTTCATTTCTCCTAGCCCTTAGATTTCTTATAGAATAAATTAGTTTTCACTAAAAAAGGCATTTTTTTGTGAAGATAGTATATAGTAAAAACAAATTTTCGTTCGTTTCGCTCTGCCACTACTATTTAACTTTCTTACAAAATGCAATTTTTTTACTAAATGAAAAATATACTTTTATTTAAAATGAAATATTCTATTTTTTTTACCAAAATAATCGACTTTTTGTAAGAAAAATAAGTTATCAAGATTTTCCTCCTTTTTTACTTTTTACACATCATTTGCATAATAGTTTGTTAAAATATCTTATATACAATACAAAATCTTTACTAGAACAAGTTCATACTACTACACTATTATGGACGCCAAAAATTAATAAGTAAATTAGAAAAACATCACTTTCCGAAGAGCTTTTCCTACATAAAAACTGATGAAAACACTAGTTCAGTGGTGGAGGGTATATAAGATTCGGCATGGCCGAATATAGCATTCTAACTTGTTTTATTTCTACTCCTATTTAAGTCTTCTGTTTATTTTGACAGAGCTGTCAATATTATGGAGGTTTAAGATAATAATTTATAAAAAATATTGCAAAAATTCTATTTATAGTCCTAAATCAAAAAATTTTGCACTTATGTACTCTACAATGTTATATCTTAAATACAAATTAAAAATATCGCGATATGTTAAGTATGCGTGGATATATTAGAGATTTAATAATTATTAAAACTTCCTATACAATTTGCAAAGTTCAGTTTTTAGTGACGTAGTCTTGTTCATATTCATCCATTTATTACAAATTTCATCTTTTATTTAAAAAAAAGTCATAAGACAATTTCATTTATATACATTTTTTATTTGTACTTAATTAAATCTCTAAAGTTGCATCAAATGCAAAATCCTATTTTTTTCTAACGCCATATTGATATAGGATATAAAAGCAGCTACCGATTAACATATATCATCGTCAATTTTAATTAGCGCCTTGGATGTGCCTCAGCGATTAATGTTAAACTAAAAACATCGCGTTCTTAGCTGATGAAAACCGTTGTTGAATATTTTCAGTGAAATTATATTTTTTGCGTAAGTAAAACTTATCACAAGAACTTGTTTCAGATTAAAATTAACTTATAACGCCAAAATATGCAAAATTTCTGAGTTTTTTAAAATAACTATACACTCAAATGCCACAATGATTTTAAAATGTAATTTGGAAACCTTTTTTGATAACCTTTTTGGTTTCATGACTTTGCACAACACAATTTGATACTGGATAATGACACGTTAATTAAATCCATGCTGGTTTTTTTCTGCAAGTGTTTACAGCCTACATTATAAGAATTGGACACTTAAGCCCAAATTACAATAGCGAGTAGTCAGCAGCATTGTGTGCTGCCATAATCAGCTGATTATTTAGAATGCACTGTTTGTTATGGTGTTGATTACATTTGGTCAGCAGCAGTTTGCAGTGCTGTTTCATTTAGCCCTGTTTATAAATTCACTGCGCTGCATTCAGATTGAGAGCGAGACAAAGAGAGTGAGCAAATAAATGAGAGGCTAAAATACACAAGTAGAACAAATCTAGATGGTGGTTGTAAATTGTGGCTGCCTACGCTGAATTGTAATTATAACGGCAACAACATGTTGTGCTGACAGTGATCAGCTGATAATTTTTGCTGATACTGTTGCTGACTACGCGCTATTGTAATTTGGGCTTTATGCTAATCCGCGATTACAGCAATCAAAAGAAAGAAAAAAATTGGTAGTTTCAAACACTTTTTTTAGATTTTTTTACACCACCAAGTGTTGTCAACATAATTGCATCAAAAGTTATTTAGAATATCAGAATTTAAAAAAATATTTGAGGTTGAAGGTCGATTTCATAAAGGTAAATGTAAAATGAGAATTGCTCATATACATTTTTAATAGGTTGAATTTCATTTAATAAAATAATACCAAAATAATTGCATTTATATATAATTGTATTTTTTTTTTTTTCACTTTAAAAAAATCCTTCAACTCCGTAGAATTAAAATTAAAAACTCTGTTTAATTTTTTTTTAATTCATTTAAATATTACAATTTTTAAATTCATTTAAAATTTTTAATATTGATATTGATTTTTTTGAATAAAAATCGAAAATCTAGTAGTTCTATTCAGTAAAATCTTTTTATTTTTAATACACTTATATCTTTTTTTCTACCTTGCCACTAAGGATATTGCAATGGGTATTGTTTTCATTTGTTTACTACCCATTAAATATTCATCTGTAGTATTTTTTGATTTCGAAAAGAAACCAAAATAGACACCAATACCGGCCGATATGCACAACATAAATACGAATACAATATAATCGACCGTACCGAAAGTAAAATTTGTTGATAAATTTTCCGTTGCAGTAGCCACGGTACTTTCTATAATTGTAGCCATTTAAAAAAAATTAATTCCGTTTTAATATTATTAATTTATTAAATATTAAATTTTTATTTCACATTTCCCGTTATTTGAGAATATTATAATAAAAATTTGATTTTAATTGGGTTCGATTATATATCCTTAACAGCGATCTGTATGGATTGCCGACTCAAACTTTTCTGCAGTTAAAGATGTTTTGAATTTTAATAAAGAAGAATAATTTTTCTTTATTTGAGATGCAAAAGTCAATAAAGAAATCTTATCAGATGAATGAAATAATATTTTTGTATGTGGATTTGTATCTGTTTACACTTAAATTTAGTCGAAATATTTGCACTGTAAAATTTTATTTATAATATGTAATTTTCTTATATATCTTATTAACAAACGTAAGTGTAATCTTACCTATTGTCTAAGGTTATATTTTATTTAATTAAAAGTATTAGACGAGCTGGTACTAGATAAAGGTGGGTTATCTGTATTATAGATACTATCTATTACTTAGAATTAATAAATCATTTTATTTTTTGTTTGTTTTATAAAAATAGAAAAAATTTCAATAGCTTAAAAGAATTTTTAAAACAAAAAATTCAATACTTGTTTTTTAAATTCTAATACAAATCAAGTGTAAGCTGTCTAATCTTTAAAATGCGACATACGCACAGAAACATATATTTTGGAAAAAATTTTAATTAAATTTCACTATGGTAAAAATTTTGGGTCATCAAATATTGTCTCAATGATTCCTATGCGAAATTAAAGTATGCCATCAGATTAGTTAAACCTTCAAAGGGGTTTGTAAAGTTAGTTCGAATTTCGATTTCATGGACTCCTCAACTTCTGATATTTTGGAGCACTTTTTTATGTGTGTATTATGTGTGTAAATAAAAAAAATATTGTTTAATAGAGTATAATGCTTCTTTTAGATATTATGTAAGGATTTTGTTAAATGCTCCTCCATTTTTATGCCCACTTTTCATAATAAAATTTTATGCAATATACGAGTACTCACATTATTTAACCGATTTAACTGATATTTGGGACATATATATATGTATCGAGCATCCTCTGTAAGGAAAAAATGGATATAATATTAATTAAAATTCCACGCCCATTTTTTTAAAATAATTCTTATTTTAAAAGTTCAAATATAATTTGGCACATATATCATGTGCTTTGTGGAGAGAACTATGGGCTAAAATATAAGTTGGCGGTCACACCCAGTTTTTAGCCCACTTTCAGTAAAAGTCAATTTTGCTACTTGATGATACTAAGACAATTCATATAAAATTTTATATACACAAGGAATAGAAAATATTGTATATTATAAAATTTATTGGGTGCCTCTTTTTCGCCCACAGTTATTATCACTGTACAGTGTCACATTTATCCAAATTAGAGTGTGTGCCAAACGGTAGCAAAGTATGTAGAAAAGTAAAATTTTGAAGTATATGAGGTGAATAAAATTTCATTAGCTCATAAGGCTACATAAATTTTTGGCAATAGAATAGAAAAATTTGAAAGTTGTAAAATAAATAATAAATTTAAATAATTTGAAATCGTTTGAGATTTTTTATATTTATTTTATAAAATTGTAGTTTTTATCTTTAAAACAAATAATTATTAAAAATATATTAATTTTATTTAAAGTTTTGTGAAATTTTGTTAACGATTCTGTCAAAATTTATCACGGAAAAATAAAATTTTTTCAACATAGGGAAATTTAAAATTTCTACAGAACTTTGCTACCGTTTGGCACACGCTCTTAGAACGACAAAAATGCGAAAATAAAAGCTTATTAATTGTAGTAATTATTTTCGCATTTAATAGTAAACATATCATATATTATGAAAAAAATACTTAAAGTATTGGAAAGTGTCTATAGCGCGAATTATGGATTTTCAAAGTGTCAACTTTTAAAAATATTTTAATTTTATTTACAACTTTTGTAAAGTATGTTAACTTTAGGCTCAACTACATAGAATACTTTCGCTTCAACTGCGACTGACAGCTACGTAACGCACAAACTATATTAACCCAGTCGTTGCATTATTTTGTTATTAAAATTTTATATAATAAAATATAAAGATGTAAAAATTAAATTATGTTCTCAGTTGAAATAATGAATTGCACTTTAAAATTTCCGACTCAATGAAAAAAAAAATTAAAATAAGAATAAAACAACCTACAAAATATATTTACGTACTTCGGCACTTCAAAGTTGAACATTTTTCATCTTTGAAGTACTTCACGCAGAAGTTTGGCGTACTGATTTGGTTCCGCACAGTATAAATGCATGTATTTAACTTAGCTGTCTGTCGCAGTTGAAGCAAAAGTATTGTATGTAGTTGGGCCCATAGAGTAGCATATAGAGACGAAATTCTCGATTGACAATTAAACAAAATTGTTGTTTTGTAAACAAAAATGTATTTTTATTTTCTTTTACCAACAACAAAATGTATTTGATTACATGTATTTTGTTGTTGCATGAGTTAGGTTTTTGACAACCGACTTAGGTTTTTGACAATTAGTTTCGTCTCTTGTTACTCTTTGCTTTTAACTTCATACATCTCAGTAAATACTTTTTGGCATGTAATAATAAATGTATTCAAATTATTCCATTATAATGTGCCAGGTTAAAAAAATCAATACTGAAAATATTGTTTTTTAATTAAAAGAAAATATAATATTAAAAAATATATTTTTTGGGAAATTCTATTTTTAATGGACTGGAAATAAAAAGTTCCAACGAGTTCCAATTAAAAAATACGATTGTTATATAAAAGAACATCTTTAAAATTATATTTGAGAATACTGGCTGCGACTTTTTGCGATCTTTTAAAATATTAGAAAAAAAAATGTGCGTTGTTTAAACATTTTAAGGTAATGAGTGAAAATTTGTTATGCAAATGTTACACTAAGATTGGTGTGAATAGATCTCGCCATGCCTACTTTTAAAATATTCCTTATTTTAATAAAATTTACAAAAATATGTCCGAAATTCATATAAATAAAGCAATTTTTTCAGTATGAGTGATTCTACCTACCCATTTTGAGTGGGAATGTTAACGGTCTGATCTACTTATAGAATATACAATTTCAGACCAATATCTCTAACCACGCAGACATTTTTGTGTCCGCAATTGTCAAATTATATCTCTCTCTTCAAAATGTTACGTGTGGACCAATAAGAAATCTATTCCGCAATCTATTTCGCAATAAATGTTTAAACACAAAGCTGAGCAATAATGTTTAACATAAGCTGTCAAATTTATTGTTATTTTTTAAAATTTTGATTATTTTAGCAATACAAAGATGAAAAATGCATTAATTTTGTTTTAAAGGGACAAATAAAAAATAAAAACCGAGAATAAAATAAAATTTTCCTTAAAAAAGACAAAATAAAATGTTTATTTCTCATGTACGTTTTCTCCACCCCTTAAGATAAAGTTGGAAATAAAAATTTTTTCCTGTTATTTTGCCGACATTATTTCTTGTGTTAGGAAATAAAAACGTCTGCGTGGAGACGTAGAGTTAAACTGGAATTTTGTCGTTCAAAAACTGCCAAATGTGACACTATGCACTATCATCAAAATGTTTATGAAATTTGAAATTTAATTACTACGAAGCAAAGCAATCCTTTCGCACCTATTGGTACATATGTGTCCCACTCAATGTTCGTAGAGCCCAAATGTTTACGTTTATTACTTTAAATGATTCAAAAATATCCCATTTATAGCCTGTTTCTCTATGTCGAACGAAAAATCTAAGCGAACGAAAGCAAGTCGAACGAATTCGAATCAATTTGGGTTTCTGTATTTCCTACGCTTTCGTTCGCATGGAGTTACGTCTTTTCGTATTGTTGTTGTTTTATTTTTCTTTAAGAGTAACTTTTTTTCGTAAATATATTAAAAATACTACTAACTTGTTTAAACATAGATACAACTAAGTAAATAAACAAGAAAAAATAAAATAATTTAAAAAAATTAAAAAACAAAAATTTTCTTTGATTTTTTTTTGAAATTGTTTTTTAGACACAAAATCGTAATTAATGGATACCAAATACATCAAAATGAATAATAAACATGATTAAGGAACATTTGCAATGTCCTTCTGAGAATTTTTCCTATTTTTCTTTAAGAAATTCAACAAGTGACTGATTTTGACATTTTTGTTGTTATCGTTCGAAATACAGAAACCCAATTTTATATGAAAACACTTACGTTTTCTTTCGACTTGTCGTTCGACTCATTGTTCGCATAGAAGTGAGTTAGAGAAACCCAAATCAATTTTCGTTCGCTTAGAAGTCGAAAGAAAGCTTTCGTTCGACATAGAGAAACAGGCTATTAAAGTATATTTATTGAAAAAAATATAGCGTATTTTCATAAAACATGTTTTTTTTTTGACATAAGTTGACATGTGCTTTTTTTTATAAAAATGTTAAAAACATTATTGAATAGTGGAAAAAAATAGTAAAAAATAGTGTTCTTGTAATTACATTAACAATTTGCGCAAAGATAAAAATAATATATTATATCTTTTTTATATTTTTTGTTTTTACTTGACATATAAATTCCAATAGGGTTATTATTTTAGGGTAAAATTACAAAAAAACTATCCTATTTTGATATATCCAGTATTTAAGAAGTATTAGATGAAGATGACTTTTCATCTGAAAGTATTATTGATGAAGAAAATTAAATAAATCTTTCAGATTCAAAAAATATTATTTATTTATATACACACAGAAAAAAGTAAAAATGGACTTCAATTACGAAATTTGTAATATTAATTATTTTTTAATTGATTTTGCTCCTATCATCAAAATGATAATATTAATAACTAGAATAATTGATTTTATTATTACTTCTTTTCTTTAAATAGATGCAATGAGCTGAAAATTTTTTAAAATTTACTTAAATTTATTTTATTTCTGTACTTTTATAGACAAATATTTAATTTTTCTTTATATTTTATTAACAGCTGTCAATTTATTAAAAAACAAAACTGAAACCCAATTAGAAAATTTATTATATTAATAAATCATATAATTAAATTAATTAATAATTTTATTGAAAAATTATTTGAAATATTTTTTTCTGTGTACTCTTTTTTATATGTTCAAGACTGTTGTGACTTATATGTCCTATGCCAAACTCCTGATGGGACATATACATATGTCCCACCCCCTAAATGTTAAAATATTTGAGCTTCGAACTATATTTATATTATTATTTTTTTCTATTTATCTGGAACTACTTTCGGAAAAAATAGAAGTTTAAAAGGTCATAAAACAAAAATTTTGCCTACCAGCAAAAAATCCTTTGGAGGGTTTATTACACATATCAAGAGCTATCAATTGGAGATGGAATGATTCCCACGCGATGATCCTCAATTTGTCGTTTAGTATTATTAATCAGAGTTTTATAATGATTTTAAAAATTGTTATAATTCTATAAATTACTCAACATCGAAATATTCTAATAAATTAAATTAAATCATTTACAAATAATTCATATTCAATTATTTTACTAATAGAAATTCAACCTATTTAAAAATGTATATTGTTATATAATTATTCAAATTATTATTTTTTTTTTTATTTATATTTGATTAATTTATTAATTGATACGATTTCTAGAAAAAAAAAAAATAGAAAAGTTGAATTTTGATCAATTTAATAATTAATATAATTAAAAAAGTAATTGGAATATTTTTTTTGATAAATTACAGAAAAAATATTGTCTAAATATTAAACGAATTATTAAAAATAACAAATATCTTGGTAAATAATATTACAATTTAAAAAAGTGGCTCAAATTGTGATCAATTATATTTTCGACTAAAAATCTTCCATTTGGAAAATAGTTATTATTCATTGTATACTCTTTTGTGTACTCTTTTAAAACCAATTAATACTTTATAGGAATTTTTAGATTATAATGTTTCAATAAAAAACATTTACTTTTGTTTACACCGAGAGTCTTTAAGATTAATCTGAGATGTCGTCAGTTATCTTGAAAGTGTTAATGTCTTTAATACGCTTAATAAATTATTTTTCTTGTTTCTTTTTTTTTTTTATATATAAGTAAAAATATTCTCATGGAATGACATGTATATTTTTAAGTTACAGTACAATACAAAATTAAAATTATTTTAATTGTATTAAACGAGAGAAATTGTAAAGAACGAAAATTCACTTCTGACTTATTAAGAAATAATTTAAAAGCAAAATTAAACCTCAAAAATTGTTAAAAATTTTTGGTAAAAAATTAAATATGAAGATATATTAAATAGAAATTCCTATGGCTTAACTCTTTAGTGTGCCATATTTTAAGCGCATAATACTGGTATCAAATATTAGCAGATCATAAAATATTGAAGTCAGTACATTGGCGTCAGTGTATTTTTTAGTTTATGAAGAAATATTTTACTCTCTGGTTCATATATGAGTCAATAAATTATTTTTCAAAAAAATTTGTTGAAAATTTTAAAAAATTTAATTATTACATATTTTTTTCTAATTCTTACATCAATTTTGTATCGAAAAAAAAAAAAAAAAAATAAAAAATTAAAAAAATAGTTTCGCTCAAAAATAAAAAAATTTACATTTAAGGGTTAATTAGGTTTTTGTTTTTTGTATGATAAATTACACTTGTCAGCAAAGAAATCCTTTAAAAATAGGTGGTCTAAATGGATGCTTTCAGTTTTTTCTATAACCTATTGATTTTCTTTTTGGAAATGAATTATATGAGACGTTAACATTGGTATAACTCGAGAACGGTTTAATTTAAATAAATATGTAAGTAGATGTAGACCTCTAGTAAAATTTGACAAAGAAAATATCTGCGAAAATTTTAACCCATTAAAACCAAGTTTTTATCGACTTTCACGTCATTTCTTAAAAACGGACTAGAAATTACCCTTATAAGGAGAGATTAATCAATTGAAAGTTCTAATGAAATATTCCCCGTTAATACTCTAAATATTTATGCAAAAATATTTTAGCTTCGAACTATATTTATATTATTTTTTTTTTTCAATTTATCTGACTGAGACTGCCTTGGCACAAAAATATAAAAGTTAAAGAAGGTCATATAACAAAAATTTTTCCGATCAGCGAAAAATCCTTTGGAGGGTTCGTTACACATATCATGAGCTATCAGTTGCAGATAGAATGATTCCGCCCGCAAAATATTGTTGGATAGTGCAATTGCTACAATTAAAAAAGTAATTGGAATAGTTTTAATCATTGATAAATCGTTTAATAGTCCATATTTTTCTGTGTAATAGAAAATAAACAAATATTTTAAGTTAACTTATAAAATAATAATGTTTAATACTTGTGCAAGAACTTATGGCTTAACTATTATATTGTCAATATTAAGTCTCAACTTTAGTAAAAGTTTAATATATTAATATTGTAGCATTAGTAAATTTTCCGATAGTAGTGTTGTAGCATTACGGTCTGTCAAAGAAACATGTGGCGTTTCCAATGGAACTTCTTCATTTGTTTGGATTGTAGGTTGTCTAATGAACCTTTTGATAAATGGTGCATACAGCTTAACATTAATTTTTTCATTTTTATCACGTTTCCAAATATAACTTAAAGGAATGGCTGAAATAAATATTATAAATGTACCAAAGAGTTTATACCAATAAAAAGATATTTCGTAAATAGAAAAATCACGATTACTACTAAAAGCACCGGTAACAAGAGGTTTTTCGGTGGTTACGCCAAGTGAAACAGTAAAGTTGGTTCTAAGAAATAATAAACATTTGAAACTATAAAAAATGTCTATACAATTTTCTGAGTAATACTTATACCTATTTTGCAGCATGTCTTGGAAGTTAAAAACATCACATCGATTCAGAGATGAGGGTAGAGATTCATATTTTATGTAGCCAGCCACGAAACGTATTTGAGCATTAACAATAAGCCATAACATGACGCCTACACTTATAGCCATTGAAATATATGCCACCTAAATAAAATAAATCCAATTAAATTTATAAATATTTGTAATTTAAAAAAATTTTTCTTACCTTGCCATTAACTCTGGGCACTAACATGCCCAGTAAAAATATTCCTACAACCGCTCCTGTAGTTGTACCTTGTATAGTGGTGGTTGCTTGTAAAATTGAATTGAATCTTTGAACTATTAAACCGGCTAGTATACAATAACAACCCATGACCACAATAAATATTTTCATTATATTATTAGCCTGCTCATCGGTGTGTTTAATAAAAGGTTTAATATAATCAAAATATACCACACCTGCCAAAGAGTTTAATATAGCTGACATGGTACTTAAAGAAGCACTAAAAACACATGAAATAAAAATGCCAGGCATGCCCAACATATGACCCATAACATCTTGTACAAAGAAAGTCATCATTTTATCAGCTTTTTCAACAACCTAAAAAGACAATTGTTAAAAAAAAGATTTAAAAAAGATTGGAAGAATATACGTATGTATAACTTACACCAATCAAAGTGGGATCACATTCAAAATAACGGGCAAACATAACGATTCCAATAAAACAGCCAAAACCCATAATTATTGATACACCAATTCCAACCATAATTAAAGCTCTAGAAGAGTAATGTATATAAGAAAAAATACCGTAATTTTTTATAAACTAGAACAATTTAGTATAAAAAGAAAATAAATTTCTAATAGATCCATTATAAATCCCTGGATCCAAAGGCAAATTTTATTTTATATTATATTAAGTGGCCAAAAAAGTTTAATTTACCTTCTAGCTTGTTTAAGTGAAGGTAGAGATACTATTCTTTGAACACAACTTTGATTTAAACCAATATGGCCCACCCATAAAAGTAGGCCACCACAAAATAGATTCCAAAATGTTGAACGTACACGAAGATCTATTGAAAAACTAAATACATAAATAATGACCTTTATATTTATGATACATGATCATATTTTATAAAAATACTAACTTTACATCCATACGACCTCCCTTGTCAGCATTTTCATATACTTTCTTTAGGCCTCCCACTTTGAAAGTACCCAATATACCCACAAATACAACCGAAAAAATCATAATACCCGCCTGTACTACATCAGTCCAAACAACAGCTTTAATACCACCCTATGGAAAATTAAAAGTTAAACATTTTAAATTTACTGTTAAAATTAAATATAGATTTTACAAAGTTTTTAATACTCACCATCATGGTATAAAATACACAAATCGAACATACTACAGCATTTATTAAATGTATATTAACACCTGACACTGTAAATGAAAATGCATTAGAATTTGTTTTTGCATACATAATATTTAAAAACTATAGAATTAGAAATTGTATTTTCATTTTACCTTGAGAAAATGCTAATGATGGTACAAATATAAAGACCGGTAATGTTAGACAAGCATTTAAAACAAATGTGGCGGTTACCAATTGACGGGTACCTTTATTGAAACGTAGTTCTAAATACTTTTGAAGGAAATTTTAATATAAATTTTATATTTTAGAATTCCTTGTACATACCTCGTAACAATTTGAAATATTATTGTTGTAAAACACCGGTATAATTATATAATTTAAAATTGGAACCATTAAAATTATAGCTACAACAAAGAAAAAATATGTAAATCCAAATGAATATATTTCCGCCGGTACTGACATGATTGCTACACCTGAAAGTTGGCTGAAAATAAAATCTATCCTTATGAGTAAAATTAATTTATTTTCTGCAGACACACAATTAAATTAAAAAGATCTAACATTTATTTCAAAGGTACAATCCAACAAATAGTCTAGACTGTAGACTAGACTATAGCCCATACTATAGTCTTGATTATAGTCCAAACTATAGACTAAACTATAGTTCAGACAAAAGACTAAACTATAGTCCAGACTATAGGCTACACTATAGTCCAGACTATAGACTATAGTGCAGACTATAGACTATAGTTCAGATTCTAGACTATAGTCCACACTATAGACTATAGTTCAGGATATAGACTATAGTCCAGACTATAGACTATAGTCCAGACTATAGACTATAGTCCAGACTATAGACTATAGTCCAGACTATAGATTATAGTCCAGACTATATACTATAGTCCAGACTATAGACTATAGTCCAGACTATATACTATAGTCCAGATTATAGACTATAGTCCAGACTATAGACTATAGTCCAGATTATAGGCTATAGTCCAGACTATAGACTATAGTCCAGACTATATACTATAGTCCAGATTATAGACTATAGTCCAGACTATAGACTATAGTCCAGACTATAGACTATAGTCCAGAGTACAGACTATAGTTCAAATTTTAGACTATAGTCCAGACTATAAACTATAGTCCAGACTATAGACACTAACTAGTTTATACCATAGACTATTTTATAGTCCATACTAGACAAAAATTCAGGCTATAGACTCTATAATTGTACAGGCTATAGATCATAAAATAACGCAATTATAGGTCAGAGAAGGAAAAAATATTTCAATAAAAATTTTTCCTAAAACTAGAAGCTTTTTTAATATATTATTCTAGTATCTTTACCTTGCTACTAAGGATATAGCAATGGGTATTGTTTTCATTTTTTTACTACCCATTAAATATTCATCTGTAGTATTTTTTAATTTCGAAAAGAAACCAAAATAAACACCAATACTGGCCGATATAGACAACATCAATACGAATACAACATAATCGATCGTACCGAAAGTATAACTTTTCGATAAATTTTCCGTTATGGTACTTTCAATAATATTAGTCATTGTAATAAATTAATAATTCACTTTTTGTATTTTAATTATGTAGAAAAGTTTGTTTCAATTTCAATTAAATATTATTTATTGAGTTATTGTTAGTATTTTGCATTTTCCTTTACTTTTTGTAAAAGAAAATTGTAATTTGATCGTTATCCGTGTGTTTTATACAGCGATCTGTATGAACCGTTCAACTGAAAATTTCTAACGTTTTGTTTTTAAAAAGATAATGTACCAATTTCTAGTAATTCTTATAATTATTTCAAATTGAAAATTAACTAATTAGATTTTGGTAAATACAAATACAATAAATATGTATTTGTATTGAGCAGCGCGCACAAAAAAATGTATACACACTTTAAGGCATACTTGTACATTTTACTATATGTAAAGAAAAATTTACACTATTAAGGCTCAAATTACATTAGCGCGTTGTCAGCAACAGTATCAGCAAAAGTAATCGGCTGTTCACTATCAGAATAAAACCCAATTTACATTAGCGCGTAGTCAGCAACAGTATCAGAAAAAATTATCAGCTGTTCACTGTCAGAATAACATGTTGCTGCCCATATAATTACATTTAAGCGCACGCAGCAAAAATTTAAAACCACCATCTTGCTTTATTCTACTTGTGTATTTTAGCCTCTCATTTATTTGCTCACACTCTTTGTCTCGCTCTTAATCTGAAAGCAGCGCAGTGAATTTAGAAACAGGGCTAAATGAAACAGCACTGCAAACTATTTCTGACCAAATGTAATCAACATCATAACAAACAGTGCTTTCTAAATTATCAGCTGATTATGTCAGCACACACTGCTGCTGACTACGCGCTATTGTAATTTGGACCTAACATGTTGCTGTAGTTATAATTACATTTAAGCGTAGGCAGCGGCAATTTACAACCATCGACGATTACGTTGAGTCTATATTAGAAAAATTTCTATCAAGACAAACGTCAAATTTTTGTTTGAGTTGCAGATAATTTTTTATCTCTGTCAATTATAGGGGAAAACGTATGTCATAATAAGCCATGCAAAAAGTACCAACAACAATCAAGATGGCGTCTTTTACTAAGCGTCATCAAGACAAAGTTGTCAGAGCTCGAGCGCTGACAATTTTCTTTTAATGCTGCAATAACACTGACAAATTCAGTCTACATTAGACAAATCTTTATCTTGATAAAATTTTGACGTTTGTCTTGATAAAAATTTGTCTAATGTAGACTCAAAGTTATACCTGTTTAGTGTACCCTGTTTTGTAGTAATAGCCATGGCGAAATGAAACAGGTGGCAGCAGTTTTACAAAAACAACAATATGACGTATTTATTAATTTCACTTCAGCTGGTAAATAAATATTGTGCTTGTATTGAGTTTGATAGTTCTAGGTAATAATAAAAAGAATAATAACCGGCGGCAAAGCTAATAGCAAAATTAGATTTTTATAAAATGGAATTTGGACAAAATACAAACAAACGTATAATTCAAATTTATAATGAAAACTCATGTTGACCATATAAAATAATGTTGCTATTAATGCAGCCAGAATGAAACATAATTTCAAATAAATGTTCTTATTGGTTTCATGTTTTTTCGTGCGCACTCCTTATTATTTTGTTATATATTAAAAATACATATCAGTGTTAATAAGTACATATTTACTTACGTTAAAATATATATTTTACACTTAATTTAATAAAAAATGTTTATTGTTATTTGTTAATAAATAATAAACTCATTGATTTCTTTAATAAGTTTATAAAAAAATATAATGTCAGTTGAAAATTATAGAATAATTGACATTGTGTTGAATTATTGTCCAAAAATAAAAGATTTTCATTGTTTTCATATATGTAAAATTTTTTGTAATGTAAGTTTTATGAAGCGAATTAATTTCTTTCAGATATCTCAGATAAGAAAAATATAAACAAAAATTATTTAATTTACTTATAACAATAAATTAACATTTTGTTTTTATTTCTCTTCAAATAAATACAATCGAGTTTTAATATTATTTACTTTTCATAACTTAAATAGGGCATATTTATTCTTAAATAAATTACAAAATGTTATCGAGTTTTTTTTTTGCATTTTTTTGCAAAAAAGAACACTAAGGTCACATTTGGCAAATATTTTACAAACACGTGACTACTATTTTTACAAAAACTTATTTGCCTTTGTTTGATTGTTTGTAACAAAGAATTCTAAGAATGGATAATGGGTCTCTTTCGTATAACAACAATTCTCTCTCCTCATATACAAATTATGTGTGAATTCAATAAACTTATGAGAGAGAAAAACAACACAAAATAAACAAAATTTTAGCACAATTTTAATGAAAATATGTTTTTGAACATTGAATAACCATTAAAATAAAAAAAAAAAAAAAAAAACAAAGTTTAGTATATGTGTATTTTTCTTGACAGTAAATCTTATAAAATAGTTGTGTAGAGAAATTTTATAACAATAGTGTCATAATATTTCTTATAATACTAATATTTTAGTCTACACGTGAGATAATTCTCTCAGAGAGCGAATTTGACACTCTCTGTTACATATTATGATATAAAAAATTTTCGTGTAGACTCTATGTTATAGGGGAAAACGTATGTTATAATAAAACATGTAAAAAGTCCAACAATCAAGATGGCGTCTTTTACCAACCGTCAGTGTCGCTTCGATACTTTTATGTGCAGCGCCTCTTCTTCCGCATACAAAATGACGTTTGATGGAAGATATGGTTGTTCGAACAATTGTGTGAACAACGGTGTGCGAACAAAACATGAACAACTATCCAAATGAATGTGCGCACAACATTTTGTTCAATGTGCGAACAAGAAAAAGGCTTGTGTAGACCGCAAATTAAAGTTAGGTTTTTTATACCCTACACCACCATATTGTAAATTGTAAAGCAGAGAAAAAATCTTTGGGCACCCACCTTAAACTATACCGTTCGACTCAGAATCACTTTCTGAGTTGATTTAACGATGTCCGTCCGCTGGCTGGCTGGCTGTATGTCCATGTAAAGCTTGTGCGCAAAGTACAGGTCGCAATTTTGAAGATATTTTGATGAAATTTGGTACATATTGTTTTCTCAACACAAACGTCCTCCCGGAATAGAGTTTTAACACTCATAGGTGTCTTAAAAATAGGAATATTTTAATGAAATTTTGCACATATAAGTCTTATATAAACACAAATCCATTTGCCAAATTTTATGAATTATGATCGGTCCATATAAATCCCTCTCGCGAAAATCACTTTAACGTGTATAATCCGACAGAAGTGATAGTATTATGTTAATATATAACACAAATAAAGTTTGTATAAGTAAAAACAAAATTATTTGGATCGGAATGGTGTAGGGTATCATATGGTCGGTCTTGACCGACTGTACTTTTCTCGTTTTTTTTTTTTTTTTTTTTTGAGAACAGAGTTAGTATTCTTTGAAAAATACTTTCTTAGTAGTCTTTGGTTTGTGTAAAAGATAAAAATATCAAGCAGGAATTAAGAAGTGTTTTATCTAGTTGTTAAGTCTTTTTCGTTAAATATTTGATTTGTCTGACCTTATGTACGCTACCTTAACACACATCCTCCATATTACTTTTAGTGGAATTAAAAAAAACATTTTTTTGGTTAGATTTTTCTCACAATTTTATTTTCTTTAGGTCACTAATAATACCACAGGGTATTAGAGAGTTGGTTCCTTAACTCTCCCTAAGTAAACAAAAGTGTAATTTTAAGTATAGTCTCTTTTTAATCTATTTAAAAACAAGATCTAAAAACTTTCCATTAAAACTAAAAATGAAAACAAACACATATTAAAAGAAATGAAATTGAAAAAAGATTCGGCTGTGCCGAATCTTTGATACCCTTCACCATATTACCATCTTACCATCTTATCGACATCATATTACCATATTACCGACAATTAATAAAACTTTCGCCTTAACGTATGCTTGCATATTTTCTAAATCTAAATCTTTTTCAAACTACGAAAATTTGAATATGAAAAAAAAAAACAATCATAACAGGTTTTGCTTTTAAAAAAGAAACAACAACAATTCCATATATATTTATTTTTGTATGTACAAACTGACTGAATACACAAAGAACAACAACAACACTGTTATTCATTATATTACTGCTGTTGCTAACTAAACTACTTGTCTATACAAAAAACAAAAAACGTCACTAATAGTCATTACAATGCTTAATATACATGTTTGTGTATGTATTTATGTATATTCTTAACAGATATGTTTTAGTTTTTAAAAATAAACAACTACAATTCCATATCTATTTATTTTTGTACAGACTGCATATACAAAGAACAACAACAACACTGTTATTCATTATATGACTGCTGTTTCTAACTAAACTACTTGTCTATACAAAAAACAAAAAACGTCACTAATAGTCATTACAATGCTTAATAAACATGTTTGTTGGTGTATTTATATTCTTAACAGATTTGTTTTTGGGCCATAACTCTGTTGATTATGAACGAATTTGGTTTATTAAAAAAACCGAAATTTTATAAAAATATTTATGACTGATATATATAAAAATAAAAATCTATAGCTTGAACAAGGGCTTCAAAAATAAAAAATTCGTTTTCCCCGATATCTCAGTTATTACTGAACCGATTTATTTAATTTTTTCAAAACAAAAATTCAGAAAATAGTTTTCGAGCCCCCTTTAAAAATTCGAAGTCCCTGGTATATGCAGAGGCTTCAGAAACTAAAAAACCGGTTCTAAAAACCGGTTTTTAAAGCATATCTCCACCATTTATAAACCGATCTTCCTGATTCAAAAAACTGAAATTTTATAAAAATATTTGTGACCGATCTGTATAAAAATAAAAATCTATAGCTTAAACCAAGGCTTCAAAAAATAAAAAATGCGTTTTGTCCGATATCTCAGTTATTACTGAACCGATTTATTTCATTTTTTCAGAACAAAAATTCAGAAAAAAATGTCCGAGAATTCTTTGTAAAAACGAAGTCCGTAGTGTATACAGAGGCTTCAGAAACTGGAAAACCGGTTCAAAAAACCGGTTTTTTGAACATATCTCCGCATTGTATGAACCTATCTTGCTGAATTCCAATAGCAAAATTCTCGAAAGCATTTCCGATCGTTTGACATACATATTATATATGTCAGTTATCGGTGGGCTTCATAAACGCCATTTCAACCGACACACGGACGGACGGACGGACGGACGGACGGACATGGTCCAATCGTCATCGCTTCTTACAAGGATTCCGAAAATATAAACTTTTTTGCTCTCCGACGAAAATTGTGGAAATTACAAACGGAATGACAAACTTATATATACCCTTTACACCTGTGGTGAAGGGTATAAAAATAAAGAACATTTTAAAACTGATTAATACTTTATTACTTTGAAATACATTTTTACATATAGAATAGTTAAGTCACAATATTTTAACTTTTAAATAATTTTTATTTTTTTTTTACACCCAGAAGCTCTTAGATTATTATTCTTGGATGTCATCAGTTATCTCGAAAGTGTTGAGGCTGCTTTAAATACTTATAATAAATTATTTTTATTATTTTTTGTTTATATATAAATAATAAAAAGTAAGACTTAAAATATTCTCATAGAATGAAATGAATATTTTTCAGTTTAAATGCAAAACAAAATTAAATTAAAAATTCGTTCATGTAGATTTAGTTTAGATAGTAATTGTAGGCAAATTTAAAGATATAGTTTAATATATAAGATATAAACACAGAAATAATATGGTTTATTAAACGATTTATCAAAGATAAAAACTATTTCTATTACTTGTTTAATTGTATCAATTATTCAAATGATAAACAATTTAAATTGTTTATTATTTTTACTAAAAATAAAATAATTTATTGGCTTTCAAATATTTTTCTTATTGTATCAATTAATAAGTTAATCAAATATGACTAAAAATATGTGATAATTAGAATAATTGAATAAACAATTTTTTAATAGGTTGATTTTTTATTAATAGAATAATTGAATTTATATTATTCGCAATTGAAAATGGATTTAAAATTTTTCTAAGTAAAATTTTAATTTAATTTGTTAAAATACTTAAATTTTGAATAATTTATTTAATTATAAAAATATTTGAAATCATTGTAAAATTTTGATTAATAATTTAATTGAAATTTTTTTTGAAAATATTTTTTTCTGTGAAACCACTAAGTGTATAATCTTAAATTAAAGTATTTAAAACTAAACTAAATTAAAACCTTAAAATATAATTCTCTTAAGTTTTAAAATTTTTAAGTAAAAAGAGAATATAAAATTAACTTTTGCTGTTATTTCCATTTTCTTTTTCTGTTATTAATATTGTAGCTTGACCTTCGTCTGTCATAGAAGGTGGTGGCGTTTTTAAGGGAACTTCTTCATTTGTACGAGCCTTAGGCTGGCTTAAGAATCTTTTGACAAATGGCGAGTAAAGTTTAGGATCCATTTTCTCCTCTTTATCACGTTTCCAAATATAACTTAAAGGTATGGCTGAAAGAAATACCATAGAAGCGCCCAAAAGTTTATACCAATAGAATGATATTTCATAAATAGAAAAATCACGATTACTACTAAAAGCCCCAGTAATAAGAGGTTCTTCGCTAGTGGCATTAAGAGATAAAGGAATGCTGGTACTAAAACAATAAATAATAAATATATTAAACCATTATAACAAATTATTTAATGTTCGTAGAAACATACCTATTTTGCAACATATCTTGGAAGTTTAAAGCTTCACAACGATCCAAAGTTGTGGGTAGGGGTTCATATTTTATATAGCCAGACTTAAAACGCATTTGAGCATTTATAATAACAAATAGCATGGAAGCCACACTAAAAGCTATTGATAGATAAGCCACCTAAACAAAATAATAGAAACAAATAAAAAATATAAAAGAAATCAAACAAATGTTGTATTTTTAATAGTTTTCCTTACCTTGCCATTAACTCGGGGTACAAACATACCCACTAGAAATATACCCACTACAGCTCCGGTATTTATGCCCTGTATAGTATTAATGGTTTGTAAAATTGAGTTGAATTTTTGTACTACTACACCACCCAGTATACAATAACAACCCATGACCACAACAAACACTTTCATTATATTATTAGCCCGGGCATCGGTATGTTTAATAAAGGGTTTAATATAATCAAAATAGACCACACCTGCCAATGAGTTCAACATAGCTGACATGGTACTTAGAGCAGCACTAAAAACACATGAAATAAAAATACCAGGCATGCCCAACATATGACCCATAAGATCTTGTACAAAGAAAGGCATCATTTTATCAGCTTTTTCAACAAACTAAAAAAAAAAATAAAATAAAATGATTTTAAAGATAAATTTGAAGAAGTTTGAAAATAAAAAAACTTACACCACCCAAAATGGGATCACAACCAAAGTAACGGGCAAACATAACAATACCAATAAAAGTATTGAAACCCATAATTATTAAAACTCCAATACCAACTATAATTAAAGCTCTGTGAAGGGAATTCAAATTATTACAAAAAATCTGATATAAAAATAAAATAATTCTGAATATTATCTATAACTTACTTTCTCGCTTGATTGAGAGAAGGTAGTGAAACAATTCTTTGTACACAACTTTGATTTAAACCAATATGACCGGTCCACATTAAAAGGCCACCACAAAACAAATTCCAAAATGTCGAACGAGCACGAGGATCCATTGAAAAACTACAAATTATAAATTAATAATAATTTTAAAATAAAATATTATACGTATTCTAAAAATATTCTTACTTCAAATCCAAACGACCTCCTTCACTAGCATTTTCCAAAACTTTGCTCAAACCACCCACTTTAAGAGTACCCAATACTCCTACTAAAACTACCGAAGAAACCATAATGCCAGCTTGTACTACATCAGTCCAAACAACAGCTTTAATACCACCCTATAACAGTATATAAATTAAAAATTTTCAATTAATTTTTAAAATTATAAATTCAAAAATTTGTTTAATACTCACCAACATGGTATAGAATATACAAATCGAACATACTACTGCATTTATTAAATGTATATTTATGCCTGACACTGTAAATGAAAATGAATTTTTAACCAATTTTTGGTAGGATTTTTAATAATGAAATTAAAAATTTATTTTCATTTTACCTTGGGAGAATGCTAAAGATGGTACGAAAATATAAACCGGTAACATAAGACAAGCATTGAGCACAAATGCAGCGGTTACCACTTGACGTGTCCTTTTATTGAAACGTAGTTCTAAATACTATTAAAAAATTATTACGATAAGTTTAAAAGGTCTTAATTTGTATAGTGATTTAAAAAAATAAAAATCTATTCTGGACAGGAATTTATAGATATTTGAAGTTCAAATTTTGAACATATGTACCTCGTAACAATTTGAAATATTATTGTTATAAAACACTGGCACAATTATATAATTTAATATTGGAACCATGAAGACTATAGCCGCAACCATAAAGAAGTAAGTAAATCCAAATGAATAAACTTCTGCCGGTACAGACATAATTGCAATGCCTGAAAGTTGGCTGCAAATAGGAGAAAACAAATTAAAAAAATATATTAGTATGAAAAAGTATAAATTATTTTTTTTACTGAAATACATTCATTACAATTTGATTATATTTTTAAAGTATTAAGTTGCGATCAGACTAGTAAAATATTTGTTAAAATACCTACTTTTGAGCTGTACTTATTACAAATATTAAATTATAATTAAAATTTCTTTAATTTCATGTTCCCAGGGTCAATATTATAGAAAATTCAAAAAGTATCATTAGAAGAAAAAAAGTACCACAAATCCTCTTTTCTAAATTCTCATTCACTTGGACCATATATTCATATTTGTAGGTTTAATATTATATAAAATTCAAAAAGTTCCATTAGAAATATAAAAAAGTCCCCTGTTATGGATTCTCATTCACTTAGGATCATATGTCTCTAATTTTAAGTTTCTAGGTTCAATATTATATAAAATTCAAAAAGTACCATTAGAAGACTAAAAAAGTACCACAAATGTACTTAAGTTCATGTCTCTAAGTTCAATATAATCAAAAATGCATTATTTAATTTGAATAAAATTAAACTTAAGACTTTAACCCCTTTTTGGTACCTTTTTTTCCCCCTGAATGTAACAAAGATTGTATTTCAATGAATTTCTAAATTGTACTGAGATCTAATGTTAAAATATTCATATGCATGTGTCAGTAAAAAGAAAAAATATTTGGGGAAAAAAAGTACCAAAATCAGGTACGATTTTTACCCCTTAATTTCCCTCGAATTTCCAGAAAGTACCAAACTTGTATTCGCCAATTTTCGATAAGATAATAATTTTATGCATATTTTATTTCTATACTTACTGGATTAAAAGATAGATAGGGTTCCAAAAAAGTTCCAAATTAAAGAGGCGAATTTCAAGAAAGTACCAGACACCTATCCGATCATTTTTTAAATGAATAACGATATCTATTCAACTTTTTTATATTTCTATTAGTTTAGGAGATATGAGGTTACCGATTTTACCCGTTTTTACCTCCTAAACATTCGAATTTCAAAAATCCCGTCTTAGTGGGTCTATTCGGTAAAAGAGCAATCTGCAGTTTATATTTCACCTTTCTAGCTTTAACCGTTTGGGCTTTGCGATGATGAATGGTGATCCAAGTAAGTCAGTCAGTCAATCACTCAGACGTTACTCTTTTATATATATAGATTAATCGATTAATTGTGATTTCAATTATTCAAAATTATGATTAATCAATTAATCAGAAATTTGAATAATTCAAATCTTGAATAATTTTAAATTTATTTGACTGTCTTTTTTTATTTTTTAATTTTCCTTATAAATTAAACAATTTAAAAAAATATTTTATACAAAATCGGTTGAAAATATAAAATATGGGTATTTTAAATACCAAACAACATATATTTTACAGTATACACTGCTTTTATAATTTATTTAATTGTCAACTAAATTTGAGAACTTTGAATAAAATTATTAAAATATGATTAATCAAAATTAAAAATAATTAATCAGAATTTTGATTAATTAGAATTGTTGATTATCGATTAACTGTTAACCTGTGTATAGATTAATCCAAATTTTGAATAATCGATGAATCGCACATCCCTACTAAAAATATTTTATTATATTTTTAAATCCGACTACACCGGACTATTAAAATATTTGACGAAATTACAACTAAATAAAATAATTCTTAATTTCTTTTATTAATTAATTACTGATTATAAATATTAAACTATAATTTCGAAATATTTTAAATTTAGAAGAACATTTATGAAGCTTATCACTATATTTTATTATATTTTTAAAGTTTTAAGGTACGGTCAGACTAGTGAAATATTTGTCAAAAAAGCTACTAAATAAAATAATTCTAAATTCCATTAATTATTTTATTTATTGAACTGTAATCATTATGAATAATAAATTATAATTAAAAGGAAATTTCTCACGATATTTAATTATATTTTGAAGCGTCAATCTCAATAAAATAATTATTAATCTTAATAGTTAATTATTTTATTTACTGAACTGTAGTGATTATAATTAAAAGGACACGTCAGACTAGTCAAATATTTGACGAAATATTCACTAAATAAATAATTTTTAATTTCTTTTGTTTACTGATTATAAATAATGAATTATAATAAAGAATATTATTACAATATTTTATAATATTTTTAAATCTTAAGGTGTGGTCAGATTACTTAAATTTTTGAAAAAATGTAGGTGGAATAATAATTTTTATATCCTTTCATTAATAACTTTATTTACTAACATTTATTCATAAATATTAAATTATAACGTTTTTTATTTAGAAGAATATTATCATAATATTTAATTATATTTTTAAAGCCTTAAAGAGCGGTAAGATTAGTCAAATATTTTACAAAATATGTACTAAATAAAACAATTCTTAATTCCTTTTATTTATTACTTTACTTACTGAAATGTACTTATTATAAATACCTAATAAATTGTAGTTCGAAATATTTTTAATTTAGAATAAGATTTAGATTAACGTTTTTATTATTATCTTAGTCTTAAGGTGCAGTCAGATTAATCAAATATTTTACGAAATAACAACTAAATAAAATAATTATATTATTTACTGAAATATGCTTATTATAAATATTAAATTATAATTTAAAATATTTTAAATTTATCTTTGCTGTCAGACTAAACAAATATTTCACAAAATAAATAAAATAATAAATGTAAAATAATTTTTTATTCGTTTTATTAATAATAAAAACATTTTTTACTTAACATAAATTAACACTGACTTTTTATTGAATTTTGTTCTATAAAAAATAATTGTGAGATAAAACAACTGTTAACAATTTTTGTGTCTAAAATAAAGTCTTGTCAATTTACTTAGATCAAATATTTGCCTAGTCTCTTAATATGGGAAAAGTTCAACATATTTTAAAGCCAACGATTTCTCAAAAATTAGAGATTTTAAAAAAATTTTAAAGTGAAGATTCCATAAATTCAATTTGAGTGAATTACAAGTTGCATAAGTCTTCGGTTTACCGCATTATAAAGCAAGAAAATTCATTAAAAAAGTTCGTACGTACAACAGAAAGTGGCACTGGCAAACGTTGCACCTTTAAGAAAGCTGAGTACCCAAGAATGGAAAATATGCTTTATAAGTGGTTTGTAAAACAAAGGGAAAAAAATGTTCCAATATCAGTAGCGATTTTACGATCAAAAACCAGTCATTTGTATTTCAAAATTTATCAAACCAATTCAGGTTTCAATGCCAGTGAAGGATGGTTGAAGAAATTTAAGAGTCGACATGGAAATATATTTTTAAAAATTACGGGCGAGAAATTGTCTTCGAAACCTCACCTTATTAATCCCTTTGTAAAAGAGTTTAAGGATTACGTTGATGAGCATGGGTTGACTCTTCACCAAATCTACAATGCCGACGAATCCGGTTTATATTATAGGATGCTTCCAAATCACACTCTTGTCACATGTAGTGAGAAAACGGTTCCCGGAAGAAAAATATGTAAAGAGCGAATAACTTTTTTGCCCTGTTCAAATACGAATGGCATAGACAAATTGGAATTGTTGGTTGTTGTAAACATTTTTTAGGTCGGAGAATTTTTGGCTTCAAAAGGTCTGCCGCAAAAAGCAGTTTTGCTTTTAGATAACGCGACGTGTTGAGGAACTAAAAAGTGATGACGGTTTAATTATAGTACCACCAACCAATTTCACTGCACTTATTCAACCGTTAGATCAAAACGTTATCAACTTGGTCAAATTAAATTTTAAAAAACAACTGCTCATCCACTTGCTTGTCGAGAAAGGAACAAATTTGTAGCTCAAACTAAAAAATATCAATCTCAAAAATGAATGTGAAAAATGATTCAAGAAGAATTTCATATGGAAAGTAATGAGGAGCAAATGGAATTATAAAATACGGAATCGGAGGATTTATGCGATAGTGGTCATGAAGAAAATAAAATTAAAGTAGACGATTGTATAACATCAATAAACATATGCATACACTGGTCTTTGGAAAATTATAAGCCGACAACAGCACTATATGAACTACGTGATTCAGCAGTTATTTTAAAAAATAATTTGCCAAAAAAGCAACTCAAAATCTCCAATTTCTTTAAAAATATTTAAAATGTAAATATATCAAAAAAAAAAAAAAATCTAATTTTAAAAATTAAATAAAATTTTGGATTCTGTTTCTCGAAAATTCAGTTTTCGCGACAGGTCTGGTTTTTAATTAGTTGCGAAAATCGAGCTGGCACTGTACTGTATTTGGAACAAAATTAAATTTAACGGAGAAAAGCTATTCCAATGAAATAGATAAACTTCTTTTAAATCAGGGTATTAAAAAACCTCTCACTTAGTACCAAAATTGCAGTCCGAGGATTTTTTAAATTACTTTTTTCATTAATTTGGTCACCTTCTTATATGGCTTATAAATTATTTTTTGTGTGTTTAGTGAACATATAATCAAATCTCAGCTTTGACTTTAATCAGCACCACAAATATTTTAAATAAAATTCCAACAAATTCGTATTTTAAAAAATTAAAAAAAAAAAAAAAAACCTTTCGATATAAATACTAGAGAATTATTTTATTTAGGTCTTATTTTCAGAACTATTTATTTGTTAAAAATTTAAATATCAAAATTTTGTGCAAAAGTTTGAATATATTTGGACTTGATCCCAAACTTTAGTTATTTTATTAAAAGCGCGTTCCAAAGAAAATCTAAAAAGGATATTTTTTAATTTCAATCCATCTAGAATGAAGTAAATTTTCATTTAAACTGAGACACCTATACTTTATTTTTTTTTCTACACAAAAGGGACTGCAACAATAAATCTTATTTAAATAATTGAATCTAAGTTTTATTTTGTAGAAAGTTACGTCCTTCAAATATTGCAATATCTCGAATTACCAATTACCTTGCCACTAAGGATATTGCAATGGGTATTGTTTTCATCTTTTTACTACCCATTAAATATTCATCTGTAGTATTTTTAGATTTTGAAAAGAAACCAAAATAAACACCAATTCCGGCCGATATGCACAACATCAATACGAATACAATATAATCAACTGTACCGAAGGTAAAACTTTTGGGCAAATTTTCCACTACGCTAGCCGCGGTACTTGCAATAATTGTTGTCATTTTTATAATTTTATATAGACTTTGAGTATTTAATATTATTTAAATTTATATTTCACATATCCCGTTCGCTACCGAAAACGAAAATGCAAATGCTGCTTTGAATTTTATCCGTATTCCACTTGTTTTGCGATCAGCATGGACCGACAGTTTAAACTTTTCTAACGTTAACGATGCTCAGAACTTAAATAATTAAATAAGAATAACTCTTGTTTTTTAAGATGAAAAATAAAAAAAAAAGACCGTAAAGAAATCTTATCAGATGAAGGAAATGTACTATTAAGTATGTTTGCTCGTGTAGTTGGTTAATTTGTATATGTTTGCATAAAATTTCAGACGGGGATTTATTATTTTTAATTCCAATATTTATGAATTGTTTAAGGTTATATTTTATTTAATAAGAGAAGTTTGGAACTACAAATATTAGACAAAATAATTAAGTAAAATTAAGAAATAATTTTATTTATTTATTTTTTTGTACATTAAATTCATTTTAAGTTTATTTAAGAAGAGGAACATTTCAAAATATAAAATTATTCTTCACTATATTTAAAGGCATGCAAATGTCATAAAAGGTGTAGGGTATTTTGAAATAAAGTTTTCCATTAAAAGTAATAGATTGTAATCGTTTAAAGTTTTCATTAACATTTCTCAATATTTAATTAAAAACTCTAAGATTACACTTGGATGTCGTCAGTTATCTCAAAAGAAATGATGCTGTCGTAATAAATTTTAATTATTATTATTTTTTTATTTTTTATTTATAAATAAAAGTAAAATTTAAATGTTTCCCATAGAATTATATGAATATTTCTAAAATACAATTAAATACAATATTAAATAATATATATAGGATCATTAATAAATTTAAAAAGACTTCTGCAAAAAATACGGCTAAATTAAATTCTCAGATGAGTGTAAACAGATTTTTAACGTATGTAACTCTAGAAAGAATTTAGTTTTATTAATAATATTTATTATGCACATTTATTACTGCGTCAACACTCTCCTGATAACTGATGACATCTTAGATTGCATTAAGAAATTTAGTTTTTTACTTTTTTTTAACATTTATAAATGTAAAAACTTCAAATTCATGAAAGCAGAAAAACAAAAATAACACAGATTAGAACTTAAAGTTTATCTTTTTAACATTTTTACAATATTTACGTTCATAAAAAACTTATCACACCTCAGGTTCATCATGCTATTTACTTTCTGACTACGTACTCTCGCTCGTATCTATTTATGACATATTAACTCTATTTAGCACAATTTGGCTTCCTAAATGCAGAAACTATAATGATTTAAAAATTTTGCACAATAATACTACAGTTAGGCACAAAATTGTTCGTGTATGACATGTCATTTATAGCCAAACTCAATTTCTAAAAAAATATTTTTGAACTAAAATTTAAATCGTCTCTAACTTAACTAAAACTCCTTTAAAAAAGGACGTTATTTTGTGATCACTCAATATTCGCTCCAAAAGTCGATTTTTCATATGAAAATATTAAATCGCCTGTAACTCCACTAAAACGCTTTTAAATGCAAAAAGGACGTTATATTGTGATCATTAGATTTTCCTTCTGAAAATCGATTTTTTACATAAAAATTTTAAATCGTCTGTAACTCGCCTAAAATGCTTTTAAATGGAAAAAGGACGTTATTTTGTGATCACTCAGTATTCCCTCCAAAAATCGATTTTTTATATGAAAATATTAAATCGCCTGTAACTCGACTAAAACGCTTTTAAATGCAAAAAGGACGTTATTTTGTGAGCATTCGATTTTTTACATGAAAATTTTAAATCGTCTGTAACTCGCCTAAAATGCTTTTAAATGGAAAAAGGATGTTATTTTGTGATCACTCAACATTCCCTCCAAAAAACGATTTTTCATATGAAAATATTAAATCACCTGTATCTCGGCTAAAACGCTTTTAAATGGAAAAAGGACATTATTTTGTGATCACTCAATATTCGCTCTGAAAATCTATTTTTTATATGAATTTTTTAAATCGCCCGTATCTCGGCTATTTTGTGGTCATTCAATATTCGCTCCAAAAATCGAATTTTTATATGAAAATATTAAATCGCCTGTAATTGGCTAAAACGCTTTTAAATGGAAAAAGGACGTTATTTTGTGATCACTCAGTATTCCCTCCAAAAATCGATTTTTTATATGAAAATATTAAATCGCCTGTAACTCGGCTAAAACGCTTTTAAATGGGAAAAGGGCGTTATTTTGTGATCATTCGATTTTCCTTCTAAAAATCGATTTTTTATATGAAAATATTAAATCGACTGTAACTCGGCTAAACGTTTTTAAATGGAAAAAGGGCGTTATGTTATTATCACTCAAATTTTATAGCAAAATATTATTTTTTTAATGAAAATTTTAAGTTTAAATCGCCTTTAACTTGACTAAAACGTAATCATTTGAATTTCCCAGAAAAAATCTAAAATTTAATTTTAATGTTCAATTTTAATTTAATAAAGAAATTTTAATAAAATGTACTCGATAACAATATTAAACTATTTATTTATATTAATTTCCTTTTCCGTCATTAATATTGTAGCATGATCTTCTTTTGTAGAAATATGATTTTTCTTTAAAGATATTTCTTCCTCATTTTGATCAGTTGGTTGTCTAAGGAATCTCTTAACAAATGGTGAATATAATGTAGGATTCATTTTCTCCTCTTTATCACGTTTCCAAATATAACTTAAAGGTATAGCTGCCAACCATACAAATATTGAACCCATAAGTTTATACCAGAAGAAGGATATTTCATAAATGGAAAATTCACGATTACTACCCAAAGTACCGGTGACATTAGGCATTTCAGTAGTGCTTACGGTTGCAGGTATTAAGGTGCTAAATATGTATAATAAAAAAAAATTGTTTTTAATTATTTAAAAGTATATTTTGTTATATTTCAAAACAAACAAAAAAACTCACATATTATGCAACATAGCTGGAAAATCTGCTGATTTACAACGTTCCAAAGAAGTAGGCAGAGGTTCATATTTTATATAGCCAGCCTTAAAACGCATTTGAGCATTAACAATAATCCATAACATGGCAGCAACACTAAAAGCTATCGAAAGAAAAGCCACCTTAAAAACAAATATAAAAAAAATATCATTTAAGAAAATGAGTTAATAAAATGTTTTTTCTTTTACCTTGCTATTAACCCGAGGCACAAACATGCCTAATAAAAATACACCCACTATGGCTCCGGTACTTATACCTGTTATAGTAATAATAGTTTGTAGAATAGAAGTAAATTTTTGTACAACAAAACCTCCCAATATACAATAACAACCTATGGCCAAAACACATATTTTCATTATATTATTCGCTCGAGCATCGGTGTGTTTTATGAAGGGTTTAATATAATCAAAATAAATGACACCAGCTACAGAATTCATTATGGCCGACATGGTACTTAGGGAAGCGCTAAAAACGCAGGAAATGAAAAGACCAGGCATACCCAACATATGACCCATAAGCTCTTGCACAAAGAAAGGCATCATTTTATCAGCTTTTTCAACAATCTAAAATTGAATAGACATTAAAAATACTGTGGTAGCAGATAGTACATATAATGTAATTTACTTACACCACCCAGAATAGGATCACAACCAAAGTAACGGGCAAACATGACAATACCAATGAAGGAGTTAAAACTTAACATTAATAAAATGCCAATACCAACTATAGTTAAAGCTCTGAAAGTATAATTTTTATTAGGTAATTATTTTAATAGATGTAATTTTTGGCTCATCAAATAATTATACTATCAGATTAGTGAAATCTCCAAAGATTTTTCTAAAGTTAATTAAAATTTCGATTTTATGGACTCTTAAACTCCGAATATTTTGATGAAAATTTTTCATTAGGTGTAAAATTAAAAACACATTTAAATCATTAATTTAAAATGTATTTGTTTTATATATATATATTGTTTTTATTGTTTTATATAATGCAAAGCTTCTCTTAGATATTATGTATGATTTTTATTAAATTTTCCACCCCTTTTACGCCCACTTTTCATAATAAAATTGTTTACAATATTTAAATAGTCACACTATTCAACCGATTTAAGTATAATAACACCAAAATTTTTAGCCTTCTCGTGCATCCTCCGAAAGGAAATATAGGATATAATATTAATAAACATGCCACGCCCACTTTTTAGACACAATTTTTTAATTTTTTGAAAGGTGAAATAAAATTTAGCACATATTTAAAGTTTTGTTTGGAGAATACTATGGACTCAAATTTAAATTGGAGGCTACGTCACGTTTTAACCCAATAACGGTAGAAGCAAAAATGTATAAAATCCATTTACAGATTAATACATATATATATGAAGTGTAAGTTTGTTTGTTTGTGTGTCAACCACTTTTAAACGGCTAAACCGATTTTCACGAAATTTAACACACAGATCGTACCAATGCTGGAGGTGGTTATAGGCTAGGTAAGTTATCGATTGGATATTACGCCCACTTTTTAAAAACTTTTAAACGGCTGCACCGATTTGCACGAAATTTGACATACAGATAGTACCAGTGCCGGTGGTGGATTTAAACAATAGAAGATCTCGTTTGGATATTACGCCCAATTTTTTAAAACTCTTAAACGGCTGCACCGATTTTCACGAAATATGACACACAGATAGTACCAGTGCCGGAGGTGGTTATAGGATATGTATCGATCGATCGACTTCGATCGATGATCAGAATTAAGGATAGTAGAACGTATAAAATTTAATTATTAATTAATTTTTAAAACTCTCAAACGGTTGAATCGATTTTCTTAAAATAACCTAATAAGGGGTTTAGCGAAGATAAACCGGGAAAAGCTAGTTAAAATAACATAAAAAAATAAAAATAAGAAATGATGCCCAAAAGTAGCCTTGACCGTTAGAGGGTTAAGTCCACTTTCAGTAAAAAACTGCTACTTTCTTGATGCCACTAAAGCTACTCTCATTAAATTTGTCATACACAAGGGACAATAAATACTAAATATGGATTATAAACTTTATTTTGGATAGGTGCCACGCCTATTTTTCGCCTGCTTTTATTAAACTGCTATATTTTGTTTGGTAAACAATATTTTAATCACGATTTCAATGAAATGTGTCAAAAGTGGTTTTTAATTGAATTTTGAAAATTAATTTATCGAGATAAAATGGGTACCGAATAAAAATATACAAAATTATGTATCAATAGCAATAAAAATCATTGGTCTAGGTTGCGTTATTTTTTTTTACTGAGCTTTCAAAGTGAAATTTTTTTTTTAGATATTGAAAAAAAAAAAAAAAAAATATTAATATTTAATAAAAATTCATAAACTTTAAGTTTTTTTTTAATAAAATGTTTCCTAAAGCAAAATTTTAAAATAGAAACATCAACTGAAGGTATTTTAATATGTTTTTCCTTAAATATTTAAACATTTTAATTTGTTCCTAATATTTTAATTATTTTTTTCAATACTGTTCTAAAATGCACAAATTTTAAACTTTGATACATATTGTCCTTTTTTAAATTCTGGAATTATTTTTATTCTGTTTTGGATTAGAGAAATTAAAATTTTTGTGAAAAAAAAATCCAGTTGCTCTCATACAAAAAACCACTTAAATGCAGAAAATTTCCCTTATTGCTAGATCGTCCCTGTGAGCCCTTTTTAGAGCGATAATATTTACTTTATATGGGAGCTACTAATCGTCTTTGATCTATCCGCTATATAAAATTGTTGAAGACTCACTAATTCACTCCTTCAGATATTCGAAAATTCCAGCGGTTTAGCTATGGGGGCTCCAAATGGGTTACCTTATCCAAAATTTTTGTTCCTTATCCGATTTCAAAGTTTTTTATATCACCTTAAAACTCTTATTTAATATATCTTTCGAGTTAGATATGAAATATCAATTATTCCAATTTTGCAAGATCTTGCCAAGTTTTTTCGATAATAATCCAACATTTTCGATCGAGTTTATTATACTTTTGTAATTATTTAACAAAACAAAATTACTTTGGGAATAAAATATGAAGTCGATATCTTTATTGAGTCCAAAAATAAACTATTTGAAAATTGCAAAAATTAACAAACAGATAGACGGCAGGACGGATGTCAGAATTCTCCCAAAAAAATCATAAAATTCCAAAAATGCATTTTTTATTTATTTTTCAATATAAAAACAACTTGTTAACGTGATCACCTTTCCCTGAATGAAGCGGCAATGAAAAATAAATTTAGATTATAAACTTGCCTCTTTTCTATGGTTATTTCATTGAATCAGAAATAACTGTAATACACTCTTATGAGTATTTTATGTAGCTCGATATATGTAGGTTTTAAAAAAGGGGGCGTAACAGGGTGTGTCAAACAATATACAGCTTTTATTTCCTAAATAAAGCGAAATAAAGAGAAAAAGATCATAAAAATGGGCGTAAAAAAGGGAGTGGCATGTAACAAAAATGCATGCAACAAAAAAAAAAAAAAAATAATAATAATAATGGTGGTAATCTATAAACTACACATAATAACATTTAAATTGAATAATTGAAATGTTTTTTTATTAATCAATTACATTGAAAAAGGGGCTCCAAAAACATTTTAGTTTCAAGAGGCCATAAATCCGAATTTTGATTTAACTTTGAAAAATCCTTTGAATTTCCTTTGATTATACCCCTGGAAAATTCTGCTTTCTTTTCTAACTTTTCAATTACCTAAATTATTAGCTTAAGTAATCATGATAAAAATATAAAATGTCACTTACTTTCTAGCATGATCCAATGAAGGCATTGATACAATTCTTTGAACACAACTTTGACTTAATCCAATATGACCCACCCACAATAATAAGCCACCACTAGACAAATTCCAAAATGTTGTACGTACACGAGGATCCAATGAATAGCTTAAATGTTAATAATAAAAAAATCAATTCAAATCATTATATTATATTATAAAATAAAAAACCTACTTAAAATCCAGACGTCCTCCCTCGCCAGCATATTCTAAAACCTTGCTTAAACCGCCCACTTTATAAGTACCCAATACGCCTACTAATACCACCGAAGAAATCATTATACCAGCCTGTACTACATCAGTCCAAACAACAGCTTTTATACCGCCCTATAACATAAGAAGTATAATTAGAATTATTTTTATCTTTCTTAATTAATCATTTCATTTTCATACTCACCAACATGGTATAAAATATACAAATCGAACATATTACAGTATTTATTAAATGAATATTTATTCCCGACACTGTAAATGGAAATGAATTTTAAATTTTAGTTTTTCTAACTTAAAATTTAATTAAATTAAAAATTTATTTCCATTTTACCTTGAGAAAATGCTAAGGAGGGTACAAATATATAGACCGGTAACATAAGGCAGGCATTGAGAACAAATGAAGCTGTTGCCAGTTGTCGTGTCCTTTTATTAAAACGCATTTCTAAATACTGTTAGTAATAAAATAAAAAAAAAAAGTTAAATTTTAAATTATAGTTTATAGTAATATAAAATGTGCTGCCATTAATATGACTTTAACAGCAATACTGCTGACATATCATCAAATATCTAACTTTTTAATCTTAATTAAAAAGTTATATTTAACAGTTAATATTTTAACTGTTTAATACAAAATCCGATCTTAATTAATAAAAAACACTTCATTCAATTTATACCTACCTCATAACAATTTGAAATATTATTGTTGTAAAATACTGGAACAATAATATAATTTAAAATAGGAATCACAAATATAATGGAAATAACACTGAATATATGATTAAATCCAAATGAATAAATTTCGGCCGGTACTGACATAATTGCAGTGCAGGACAGCTGACTAAAAATTTAAAAAAATTAAAAGAAAAAAATTATCTTTATTAAGTTTTGAAATATTTCTTTGTTTAAAATAATTTACCTTGCTATTAAAGATATTGCTATAGGTATTATTTTCATTTGTTTACTACCCATTAAATATTCATCTGTAGTATTTTTAGATTTCGAAAAGAAACCAAAATAGACTCCAATACCCGCCGAAATAGACAACATCAATACGAATACAATATAATCGATAGTACTAAAAGTGAAACTATTTGCCACATTTTCAACTACAGTAGCCACTGTACTTGCTATATTTGTAGACATTTTAATAATTTATACTAGTTTTAGTTTTTAATTTAATTATTTATAAAAACGTTTAATTAATTTGGTATAAAAATAAGGACTTTTTTAAATTTTAATTCGAATTCACATTTCACATTTTCTTTTATCATTTAAAGAGTAACAAATTTATGTATGAATCGAAAGGCAACTTAAACTTTTCTGTTTTGAAAGATGCTTTAATTAAGATAAAAATGAATTATTCTTATTTTTTATTTGACATGAAATTATTATTAAGAAATTTTATCACATACATGAAGAGCTACTAAATACAGTGGTCTCGATGGAATAATAATGACATACATTAAATTTTAAAACGGACTATAATGAAATTTTAAAATCAAATTGTTTAGAATTTTTTTTTTTAATTTTCAAATTAAAAATATAAAAAAAAACTTTAAAATTGAAATTGCTTTTTAAATAAAAATTTTCAAACAAATTTTGTTTCTAAAATATATTTTAAGTTTAAAATAGGTGTGTGAATACGACCACGATCTCAGCTTTTAAAAAATTTTTATACCAGAGGAATCCAATTTAAACTCGCCTACACTTCTACTATCACCATGTGAAATTTTATTGAAATTGGATCTGCCGTTTCTAAACAGCATACACTGTCCGTTATTGGGATATAGAGTAATTCGGTAAATATTGACATCATTGTACTAATAAAATTATTTTTGCCTTTTCTATTATTTTTTTAGCATTATAATCCACTGTATTATGTTTAATTTAGTTTTGCACTAAAATTCATTTGAAGATTTGTAGTTCTTAATTCTTATTTATAATGAGATCTTATGTTTATGATTATACACATTTTGTGTCAGGTTTTTAAATTGTAAACTATATAACTGCTAGACAATGACTTAGTTATCTTTAAAATACACAATATAAATAAGTAATTGTGTTTAATTTAACAAATGTAAATAGTTTAGGTTTCCCATCCTTGGCTGAAATTTGTTAGTTTATAATTTATCAGTTTCAGGCAATTTAAAGAATTTTGGTATCGATTTGTAATACAATGTTTTGGTCATAACAGCAGAATATTTTGTCATATTTTCAAAGAACATCTTTATTTTGGAGCATATTTTATAATTAAGAGCATAATTTTGCATATTTTACATTTAAGAGATTAATTTTACATATTTTTGGTTGCCCTGATTATTACATATGTATGTATGTAATTATTTACTTTCACATTTAAAGTACTTATTATATTGTCAGTCTTGTCGGATTATAATTACTGTGTGAATTATAAATAAAGAAATGAAACGTGTGCACTGTACACGTTTTTATCTCTTTTACGTACATACAAATCTATTTACATACATACGTACATAAGTATGTCCGGTAGTAATTTTTGCTTAATCACAAAGTAAATATTTAATGTCATCTTTTCTTTTTAGGAAGCAGGACAGATTGAGTTAGAACTAATTTTATAAATGAAAAATCGGGGAAACAAGAAATAATATATCACTTCCGACTTCTGACAAAAATCTTTTACTTTTTATATGAAACATTTATATTGAATCAATACTCATTAATATTGCTTTTGAACGTTTATTTAGGGTATTCAAAAAGTTACTACATCGTATGTGTTTTGGATGTTTTCAATTAAGTCTCAAGAAAATAGTAATTGTCCTAAAAAATATTGTAATTCGTAAAAGACATTGTATCCAGTAAAATACTTAAATATGCTTCGGGCTTATCACTATCAAAAATATTTTGTCAATTTTACCTGTGTGAAGAAATCAAACCGACAAGTGGCAACACCAACAAACTTTCAGCAAACTTTTTGCACGTACGTTTGTTTACATAAAAAATGTGAATAAAAATCGTAAATAAACAATGAACAAAGTAGTAATAAATTTAATTTCCTTTAAAGAAATCTAGAATATTCGTTGAGCACAAAATCCAAAAGCCGGTTTTAATAGTGGACAGTAACAGGAATCGAGAAATATGATTGTCATTCCCGAAAAAAACAGGTGCTACTTCCTAACAAACTTTTGAAAATTGCAAAATTTGGGTGAATTGAAATTGTTTAACAAAATCTAAACTATTCCTTTTGCAATTTTCAAAAGTTTGCTAGAGAGTAGCACCTAAGATCTGCTTTTTTCGGGAATAACAGTCACATTTCTCAATTCCTAGGACTGTCCACTATTAAAACCCGTTTTCGGATATTGTGCTCAAGAATAAGTTTAGATTTTATTGAAGAATTTCTATTTGGCGATATTTAAAAGTTTGCTATGGAGTATCTTTTAAGATCTGTCTTTTTCAGAATTTAGTCATACTTTTTGGTTCATGGGTCTGTCGTGATATCTAATTTTTATATTTAAGCTCGTCGAAAAATATAATTCTTTTTTTTTTTAATTAAAATACCTCAAATTTTGTTCATTATTTATTTGTTTACATTTTTTTATATAAAAAACATACTTATGCAAAAAGTTTGTTGGAGTTGCCACTTGTCAGTTTGTTTTCTTCACGGAGATAAAAATAGTGCCAATTAAAAAAATAGTAATAAATTAAAAATAATGACTAAAAATTATTTTCTTATAAACGACATGCTGTTAATTGTAGAGAGCATAGATATGCAAAATATTATGCTGATACACATATATTTATGTATATATAGCATTAAAAATATGCTTTTTTGACGGACGATGAGTGATACTGAGTCGAACCGTATACTTATGACGGTGGTGTAGGGTGTCAATATAAATTTTGAAAAATTTAACAGATTTTAAATATGTTTAATTAAATAAATGATTAAAAAATCATGCTTTGTGAAACTAAATTAAAGGGTGTTTAAGATTCGACATACACAAATATGTATTAAACTTTAACTGGTTTTTACTGCTGTAATAAAAATCGTAATTATTATGAATGCGTTATTTTATGATCGTATGTTAAAAATGTTAAAAAGATAAACTTTAAGTTCTAGTCATTGTTAACGAGAGTTATAATTTTTATTTTCTATAATCTCAAAATGTTAAAATTTTAAAAGAATTTTTGAAGCATTATTAAACATAAGAAATATATACATATGTATATATTTTAATACCAAAAACAGATATTAATGAATGATAATTAAAAATTTAATTTCATCGATAACTTAAAACAGTTTTTACAATATTTCAAACTAAAAATCCTGAATATATATATATTAGGGTAAATTTGAAAATTTTGATTTTGAGATATCATACCTTTTTGGAAGGTTTTTGCAGTAGTAAAAATAATGGCGTAATTTTTTTTTTTTTTTTTACTTTTCCAATTCCTTCCCTAGCAGATATGCAGGGGAAGGAGTTGGAAGTATTCTAAGAAAAAATTTATTTAAATTTTAATTTTCAAGAAAATAAAGTGGAAATTAGATTTGAAAAATCTCTGCTTAGAATTGTAATCAATTTAAACCAGATTTTTTAGTTTTCATATTTTATATTAAGTAAAATCATCGTTCACACTGATGTGTAACGCCGAGAGTATATTAGAGAAATTTGTATCAAGACAAATGTCAATTTTTTGTTTGAGTTGCAGATAATTTTTTATCTCTGTCAATTATAGGGGAACAAGTTTGTCATAATAAACCATTCAAAAAGTACCAACAATAATCAAGATGGCGTCTTTTTCCAATCATTATCAAGACAAAGTTGTCAGAGCTCGAGCGCTGACAATTTTCTTTTAACGCTGCAATAATACTGACAAATTCAGTCTACATTAGACAAATATTTATCATGATAAAATGTTGACTTTTGTCTTGATAAAAATTTGTCTAATGTAGACTCGAAGTAATCTGGGGACTTTGGATGAACAACATTTTTACGCTTTTCCTTTCTCTAATCGAAGATAAAGATTTAAAGTAGTTAGAATCGGATGGGATAATGACTACAGTAGTTATATAACTTAGTAGTTTTATTACCACGTCTGGGAGCTTCAAAAAGCTCTAGAAAGAGAAAAATGCTTAGAAAAAGCCACTTAAATTAAATTATCTCCGCTTCCTGATAAATATTAAAAAAAAATCTGGCTACTTTAGAATTTGTAGGACGAAAAGTTTTATAAGTGAAACAAGTTTTAATTTTCTACGTTGTCTGGAAGCTTCAGATTTTTTGCTGCTTAATTTGGACCTTTAGTCACTTTTTTGGATTTCTCAATAGAAATCCCGCAAATCTCAAAAAGCTTTCAAAAATTTCCAAAAATGGGATTTTTTAAGATTTTTGCTATATCTTCCCAACCGATATCGGGGAGCAAAAATTTCTATTACTAAAAAATTAAAAACACATCAAACTTTGTAAAAACTATAATTATTTTTTAATTCCAGCTTTGCGATTTTAGAAATTAAGGAAAAAATTGGAAAATTATAAAAAAATGGGTCAATTTTGAGACCCTGGTTCACGCAGTATAAAAGTTTTTAATTATTTTTTTCCTTCACACAATTCCTTATAAAGTAATCTTTCAGAAAAATATAAATACTATATAAGTTACTTAAGAAATTTGTTTATAACTCAAAAAAAAACTAACTACCTTTTTCGCAAAAAAAAAGGCGAAAATTTTTTTTCATAATTCAAACTTAAATGCATATAACTTTTGATTCCGTAAAGATTTTGTCCAAAAATTTTTAAACACAATTTTGGTATTTGTTGTTAATAAAATAAAAAATATTTCAAAAAAAATCGAGTGAAATTTGGACCCGCTATAGCGAAAAAACTTTACCAACATAGGTCCAAAAATAAAAATTTTAATCCTTGAAGCCAAATATTTCTTAAACTAAAAGAGATAACCTACACATACGACAATGTTTGTCGATTAGCAGAATCCACTCATATAAAAATCTTTTAAATCGCCTGAAATATAACGAATCTGGATTGTTTTAAATTTTTTTAATACCTGAGGTGTCCAACTTTCGGACCCTCTGGACCCGCCCCCGTTAAGCTTATATGGTCCAAACTCAAAACTTAAACTCTTCTACACTAATACTGTCTGAAATTTCATTGAAATTGGACCAGACGTTTGGAAATTCAAGATTTATTTCCATTTTATTTTTGAAACGGGACACTGTATAATGGCGAATTTTGTTTTTTAAATTCCAACTCCTTCCCCTGCATATCTGCGCCTCAAAACGCACATTTTGAGCGCCATTTTGCGCAGAGACGAATCCAATTGATTTATAAAAAAATTCTTTTATACATCAATTCTACATAAAATTTTAGTAAGAATGAGCACTATTTAACCCGCTTAAAATGCATCGTGTTCCAATTAGGGTGTCTGAAAAATTTACTTTTTTCAAAACAGTTTTAAAATATATATTTTTATAAATATAATGAAAATATACTATTCGATCAGAAATATAACGCAAAAATATTTACTTTACCACTTTTCGCTTTAAAGTTATAAGGCATTAAAATTTTCATATAATAGCAAAAAAATAAAAAAAAAATTTAAACCAAAATTAAAAATATTTAATATTGTAACAATAAAATGTAAAGCCTACTGTGAATTATAATGAGCATGTCTTAAAATTTTGTAATAACAGTTGTTTTTAAGATAATTATTTTTTATAGTTATTATTTGAAAATTTCTTAGTGAAAAAAATTTCTAAAGCGAAATGTCGTAGATAAATTATTTTTGCGCCATTTTTTAAAGCAAGTAGCTAATTTTCACAGTGTTTATAAAAAACTTTTTTGAAAAAAGTCAATTTTTCGGACACCCTAATTGGAACACGATGCATTTGAAGCGGGTTAACTAGTGCTCATTCTTACTAAAATTTTATGTAGAATTGATGTATAAAATAAATTTTTGTATAAATCAATGGTTTCGTCTTTCTGAATTTTGAAAATCAGAAACCATATTCGTATTCAGGGACCGAAAATCTCTCAAAGGTAATTATTAAAAATAAGAAGAGGAAAAATTGGATCCGCCATTTTGAATTTTGAATTTTTTCTTACAGAATTGCAATAAGCGTCATAAAAAAGCTTATATGTGATATTTATTTTTTACGTAATTCTTGTTTTCTAATTACGGCCAAAATTCAGAGATTCGTGGCCCAGTGTGCGTTGTTTAAAGTTTTAACATTTTCAATTATTTTGTTAATTAAAATCTTTAATTTTTTTTTTTAGTATTTACAATTATGAGTAATAGATATGTATAATCATTTTGGTGAGAGGTCCAACTTTTAACAATTTGTAAATTCAATGAATTATTTTAATGATTAATATCGTTTTTTCTGTGTATATAAATTAATTTTAAAAATTTTACGAAAATCTGTCCTCAAATATAAGTTTGCTCCAGTTTTGGGCAACACTTATACCACTATAAATTGTAAAATATATATAAATATTCGAATTATAAAAGAGTTTCAAAAATTTATATAAGAATGATAAATTATTTGAATTTGATAATTTATGTATTTAATAATGTTTTGTCTATAAAGAAATGTACAAGGAGAAAACATCATTTGGGTTGAACAAAATAACATCTCGAATAAACTACTCACCTGACTTTAATGCAATCGCGGATCCAGCTCAAGCTTTTAGGGGAGGTAAATAGAATGATTTTCTTAACTATTTCCTTGAATTGTATGATTTAGTGCAGATTTTTCATTAACCTTTTTCCTTTTGGGGAGGGAAATTCACCTTTTTCCCTCCCCGTGGATCCGCGCCTGTTTAAGGAAATATATTTTTTAATAATTTCCTTAAATTAAGTTTAGTGCATAGATTATAACATAGATATGAAGTTCCAATGTCAAAAACCTAAGTCGTTTGTCAAAAAACGTAAACAATTGTAGTACGTGTGCCTTTTTGAGTAATTTTTTTCGATTGAGTTTTTTTTAAGCTTCATATCTATGTCAATAATCTATGGTTTAGTGTTTTATTTATTATTACATTTCTTTAATTCAATAATGTAAAAAATATATGACTTGATAACGTTAGCGAAATATAACGCAATTACGTTGAAGTAAACAACTATTCATTTAAACATGAATTTCATATAAAATACTGTGTTCCTGTATTCATCATATTTAATCAGAAATAAACATTTCGTTATTATCTTTAAGCAATTTTGTGTTTTATTATATTTACAAAGAGATTTATTAAAGAACTTTTCCTTACAAACATCTCTAAACTAAATATTCGCACATTTTATTCATATTTTGTTTATCTTATTATTTTTTTTTTTTTTTTGTTAACACATTAAAAGCACTATATTATAAACAATTTTAAAATAGCTTAAATAACATAAACTAGGGTAAAATTAAGTTCAAAGATTTGTTTATCTTATAACTTAAAATAATAAATCTATTAAATGTGTGTGTGTTTAATAAAACCTGAGGTAAATTATTAAATATTAGGCGAAAAGAGATATTTAAGGGTTTATTTTTTACGATAAATAATGTACATAGTACATAATTCCCCTCTTTAATACACATTGAAATTTAAATATTAAACTTAATTTTAGCATTATCATTCTAAAGTTGCAAATACATAGTTTAAGTTTTAAATAGTTCTTATGATTTAAGAGGGGGTTTTGAGGTAATAATTTCCGGTAATTCTTCATCGACTTGAGCCAATTCATAGTTGACAAATGGTTGAATTAAGGGCGATAGAAGTTTGACATCGAATTTGGCACCTTTCTCAGGTACTAAAATATAACTAAGGGGAACTCCCACAGCAAATACAATTAATGTACCCAAAACCACATACCAATTGAAAGACATATCTAGAATATTGAAGCTTTTATCTGACAAGTTTTCTGTTTCCAGAGGAATGTTAACCATAGGCGAAGTATTTGATCTGAAAGAAAGTTATAAAGGAATATTAATATTATGTACTTGTTAAAGGTTTATTTAACTTAAATTATTAACTTACAAGGTAATATTTAAATCTGGACAATGTTCCACAGAACTGGGCAAAGTTGCATAATGTATTCTACCTTGAGCGGCTACAACAATAATCAACATAACCAACATACTGGAAACAACACCATAAAATGCTCCTTTGCCATGAGCCTTGGGTACAAACATGCCCATTAAAAATACACCAAATACAGCACCAAAAGTAACACCACCAATCGAATAAACCATTTGTAGAATTGAAGTAAATTTCTCAACTACAGCTCCAGCCAAAATACAATAGGCACCAGTAAAGAAGACCAACATTTTCATTATAAAATTAGCCCGTCTTTCAGTGTGTTTAATTCTGGGTTTAATATAATCGAAATAAACAATACCAGCCAAGGAATTCATACTGGCTGACATGGTACTTAAGGCAGCACTGAAGACACATGAAATAAAAACTCCCGGCATACCCTTAAGATGACCAACAACATCTTGCACAAAGAAAGGCATCAATTTATCGGCTTTTTCAACAAAACCAGCAGCCAAAGGATCACAATCATGATAACGGGCATACATAACGATACCAGTTAAACAATTGAAGAACATGATTATAATAAAACCAAAGCCGAATATTATCAGGGAACTAAAGAAGAGAATAAGGAAATACATTTATTATATTTATATGTTAAAAAGTAGTATTTTTATATTAATTTTGAGTAATTTAAGATAATATTTTATTTCAAGTTTTGGTGCTATTAAAAAAAAAAAAAATAGATTTGTTCCAGTACTTGACGGACTTGCAAGTTTTAGAGCCCAAACACAACCTAGCGGATTATTTTTTTTATATGAAGATTTGACAACTAAAACAACACAGCGGAATCCGCTGGAAATTAAATTATATTTTAATTTCACAACGGATTCTCAAAAGCTCTCATTTTCTCACTCTCCCTCTCTGTCAGTGTTGCCGTTGTTGCAGAAAGAGATAGATATATAGATTTGCCTTTTATTTTTTATGTATGGAATTTAAGAGAGAAAGATAAATATTTTTTTATATATGTAGTTTTGTTGTTGCCAAACACAAAAAATATAAAGAAACAAAAACAAAATATATATGAAATCCGCTGCTGGATTCCGTCTTCATTTAATTTGCATTTCTCTCTTAGAGCAGAAAACAACGTTGAAATCCGTTTGGTTGTGTTTGGGCTCTTAGTCAGAATTTACAGGAAATTGTTCCTGTACTAAGAATTTATTTGTATTTTGTTGTTTTTCTAATAATTTCTGACTAAAACCTATAAATTTGAGAAGTACTGGAACAGAGCTAATATGTACTTACTGTCTGGCATGTTTTAAAGTTGGTAGCGAAACAATTCTCTGTACACAACTTTGATTTAGACCCACATAGGCAGTCCACATCATGGTAGAACTGATGAAACAATTCCAAAATGTTGATCGTGTTGTTAAATCAAGTGTAAAGCTATACAATTATGAGAAATTAATATAAAAATAATTTGTAAGAATAATAATAATAACTTACTCAAAATTCATTCTACCACCTTCTGCGGCTTTACGAAATACTTCACCAAAACCACCAACTTTATTAGCACCCAATATACCCACCAATACCACGGATACAACCATAATAGCGGCTTGCACCACATCAGTCCAGACAACAGCTTTAATACCACCCTATTAAATAGAATAGAATAGAAGGATCAAATTATTATACTATGGATTATATATGGATGTTTAAAGGTAGAACTTACAAACATGGTATAGAAAACACAAATAGAACATACAACACCATTGATTAGATGAATATTTAAGCCAGTTACTGTAAAAGAAAATTTATTATTATAAATATTAGACTTTATTTTTCGGTTTTCAATTATTTTTTTTTTATTGTATCAATTTATTAATTAATCAAATATAAATAAAAATAAGTGAAAACGCTCGGCAAAAAAATAAAAAAATTATTATTATATTAATTATATTAATTTTTTATGGGCATGACTAATATGGCCCGGCTTTTAGACATTTACACTTTTATAACTCGAGAACGGTTTGTCCTATTTAGTTGAATTAAACTCAAGCAAATACCGATTAAAATTATCTTTGAGATACATATGTATATTCACATAACTTTTGTTCAGTTAACATTTCCGTAGTAATGCGGAACTTAGTAGCAAAAAAAATAAATAAAAATAAAAAAAGAACTATAAAAAAAGGGAAATTTTAATTTAACTTGAAGACAATTTTCCTCTGCATCTTTCGATGTATCATTTTGGACAAACCATTCTCGAGCTTTACTAGTGTGAACGCTATATAAGGTGGTATATTAGTCATGTCCATAAAAAAAATCGGTTCGTGATAGAAAAAAAATGAAAGCAAATTCTTGTTTAGCCCATCAAATTCCATCTAGTCCACCTAATTTTGTTTACTCTACGACTCCACGAAGAAATTTTTATTTCCTAACATAAGAAATAACGTCGGCAGAATAACGGGAACAAGATTTTATTTCCAACTTTATGTTAAGGGGTGGAGAAAACGTACATGAGAAATTTAAATTTAAATTTGTCTTTTAGAACAAAAATTTTATTTTTTTCTCCGTTTTTGTTTTTTATTTGTCTTTTTTAAACAAAGTTAATTAATTTTCCATCTTTGCTTTGTTAAAAAAAAATTAAAATTTTAGAAAATGAAAATAAATTTGAAAGCTTATGTTAAATATTATTGCTCAGCTTTGTGTTTAAACATTTATTGCGAAATAGATTTTTTATTGGTCCACACGTAACATTTTGAAGAGAGAGATATAATTTGACAATTGAGGAAACAAAAATGTTTGCGTGGAGATGTGGAGAGTTGAAGAAGAAAGTTATTTTTTTATTTTTTTTATATAAAATTTGAATTTAATTTGTTAAAATACTAAGATTTTGAGTAAGTTATTTAATTAAAAAAAATATTTCAAATCACTTTAAAATACAGCTTAATAATTTAATTGAGATTTATTCGAAAATATTTTTTTCTGTGTAAAATTTGATTGGACTACTTTCATTGATTAATATCATAATGTAATAAAACAAGGTAGATTCACTAGAGAGAGTCTTCAAATATAATTCTTGTTAAGTCAAAAAACTAAAAAATGAGAAACAAAAAATAAAAATCAAGAATGAAAAAATATAAAATGTTTTGTTTCCAATTTCTGTTTGAAATACTTCCTGAAATGCAGAACTCCATTTTGGGAACGTTTTGTAAACCTTGATTATGTTCATTTGTCAATTTAGTAAAATATATTGAAGAATATGTTCTTGTTTTTAATATAATTAAATTGAAAAATATTTGTTCACAGAAAAATGTTATAAAATATTTTTTTCTTTTGTTTTTTGAAGTTTTGTTTTGAAAAGAAAATTTAACTATTAGTTTATATGTGTGACTGACTTTTCAGGGTAAATAAAATTGAGCACGAACTTTATAATGATTCTACCTTTAGTAGTTGTATAATGGAGTAATATATTAAGCTGTGTAAAACAACTGAAAAGGCAACTAATTGTTTATTGTAACTTGTTGATGGTCGACTCTGAAATTTCCTATTTTTACTTTTTTTTTTTTTTTTTTCAAATATTACAAATAATTCTGAAGAAATTTTTTTTGAAAATTGTCGTTTGAATTATATTTTACAAGAACAAAACAATTTAGCATTGTCTATAGAACTGTGCTGTAGAAAAATTTATCATATTTTTTGGACGTTTTTGCACTTTACCAATAACTTCTGGTAAAACTGCCTAAAAGGTATGAATTGACGATGCATAACTAATAAAATATCATCAAACTGGAAATATGATTATCTATTGCAATTTGTTGATGGTCCTTCGAATCGGATACTTGTTGATGCCGCTACGAACACAAATATAACTTTAGCATAGACAATGCAAAGTTTTTTAAACTTCCTCGATACTCTGTCCTGCTAATTAAGATCCCCAAAATTGTATATTACTGAGTCAATTTTGTGTTTACAAAATAGACAAAGGAATTTTATTTTAAATGATTCTAGTATGTGTAAAATATTTTATTGTTTAACAATATATTTAAGACTTTGTTAAAATTCATATAACAAAAAATTCAAATCAGTTTTCCAGAAACATTTTCCTAAAAATTCAGGCCAGATATTTATGTAACAGTTATAGGTAACAGAATCATTTTTACACGCGTTAGAAAATGATTTGTATTTTTTTTTTTTTTTTTTTGCAAAATTAGCTTGTGTTGTTTATAAATATTTATAAATTTTTCAGGTAGTTTATCTAACTTTATACGAAGAATTACCGAAATCAACAATAATTTTTTTTACATTCTAAAAGTTGTATCTTTGTTTAAAAATGTATGATTTTTGACCTTTGGGTAGCAGTAGGGGATAAGTACAAAATTCCTATTAAACGCTCTCTTGAGATCTAAACTTTCAGGAAATGTCAAAAACATTGAACGATTTTAGACAATATTCTCTCGTTGTTCCAACTTTCATTAAAATTGATTTGCTAGTTTAGAAGATCTATATTTACACTAAGGGAAAAAATTCGATTCAAAATCAACAACGGTTGTGCTCACATTGGTAATTTACGGTAACAGCTTTTTAATACCTTTCGTTAACAAATTTAATAGAAAACATATGTAATTTAACAATTTGATACCGAAATGGTTTCAACTTGGTGCCAATTAGGTATCGATTTTCAATAAGAATTGGACACGCAGTGTTTAATTTAAACACATACGGTGTAGATTCACTATTGACACAGAATGGTATCGTTTTCAACACGTATGTGATTGATATTTCTCTGGGTGTATTAATATTTATCTCATGTTTGTTTTGTTTGCATTTCTCACAATATTTGTAGGTGAAAAGAGAGATACATGGATATGAAACTTTGTTGTCCAAAACTTATGTTAATTTTCAAAAAAACCAAAGTCTATGAATGTGTTAGTAAAAAATTTCACTGAACACTTCTATTTTGTTTATCTTTAATTTGTTTATATTTATTTTATCCTGTGATAAAAAAAATTTAAAGAAATTTTTAAACTTGTTTCCTGTAATTTAACACTCAATATTTCCACTATTTTAATATCCATTTTTATATTTCTTTTTTTTTATTTTCTTAAATTATTTCAACTTACCTTGTGAAAAAGCCAATGCTGGTATAAAAATAAAAACGGGCAACATAAAGAAAAGTGTCACCATAAAAGCCACTGTTAATAGTTCACGGGTTCTACGATTGAAACGCATTTGTAAATACTAGAAATTAATACACAAATACACATTATTTTCAATTTTATAATTTGTTATCTTTTTCTTCTTTTAATTTAAACACACCTCATAACAATTTGATATACCATTATTATAGAACACTGGTATAATGGCCCAACATAGCAAAGGTATTGTAACAACCGTTGACACAACATTAAAAACCCAATTAATGCCATACGAATACATTTCCGCCGGTATAGTCATAATCGAAATACCCGAAAGTTGACTGGCCACCAAAGAAATGGCAATTGGTAAAGTTTTCATTTGTTTACCGCCATGTAAATATTCTTCGGTAGTCTCTTCTCCCTTCGAAAAGAAACCAAAATATACACCGATAGCAGCAGAAATACACAACATAAACACGAAAACCGTATAATCGAAAGTATTAAAAGTGAATTGAGCTATATCCATGACCGAGGTCGCGGCGGTAGCATTTAAAAGCGACATTTTATTAAAGGATAAAAATTTTTTTATTTTAAATCATTAATATCACAGTTTATTTTAGGGGGATTTATTTTGTTTTTAATATCCTTTTTTTGTATCCTTATTCCTTTCTTTTTATTTTTCCCCCAAACGTCTATATAGCTCAATCACTTTGATGTGTTTTAAATAAAATCTTTTTAAATCACTTGATTTTATAAATTTCTGTCAAGTTATTACGTTTTTAAACATTTCTTTTTATCAGTAATGATTTGGCTTAAATTATATTCTACAAAATTTTAACTGTATTAAAAAAAATGAAAAATAAACTCTATCTTTTAAATATTTAATATCGATGTTTGTAATATAAAATAATTGTGTGTGTGTCTCGTTTAATTTTATCTTTATAAGGTCGTAATTACTATTCTGAAGTCAAATTTGTTTTAAGAACAATAAACAGATTAAATCATTTTCATGATCATAATTCATATTTGGGAGAGAGAATTTTGCACTTAATGAAAATAAGTATTTAAGTAAGTAGATTGTATTTTATTATTAACAAAATAATTCGTACATATTTTCCTTTTTTTCTTTTACACTAAAAATGAGAAAGATGATAAATTCCTTAGATACAGTAAGGGAAATAAAAATATAAGATTTTTTAAAACATAAATTGATTTGATTATTTAAACTTATGTTTATAACGATTTTGGTCAGGGCGAATTCAAACAGGTAACTTCACTTAATTAGCTGATTATTTTTTTAGTGCAAAGAACTGTCAAACTCAATATAAGCATACTTTTTGCTTTTCAAAATCCATGGATAAAAAAATGAATTCGCGTATTGTTGTTTTTGTAGAAATGCTGCCACCTGTTTCATTTAATTTAATTTGTGCAAATATTTTTAATACATAATTTTTATAATCGAGGTATCATTTTATTTTACGATTAGCCCCTTTTTACTGTAGAATTAAAGAGCGATGAATCACGCTTTAAATAGTATTTTAAAATTTATTAAACATTTTAAGTACGTAATTAAATATTACTTTTTAACATCCAATTATATTAGACCTTATTTTAATTTAATTTCACCCACTGTTTTTTAGACAAACTTATGTTTGAAAATTAATTTAAACAAAAATAATAATGTTTTCCACAGATAGCAACTTATCTCTAATTGATGGGATTATGGAATGTATTTAAGATTAAAATTTTTGGCACCACGTTTTTACGGAAGTATACAATTTGTTTATTTAAATGACAATCATTAATATTTGCGATAAATTTGTGGAATATTTTTATTTTTGTGTTAAAGGTATTGCACTCAAAGCTAAAAATAATCAAAAGTGATTTTGTAATATTTTATTTACATTTTTTTCAAAATCCAAAATAAAGACCAATAACATTTTGTAATTAAAGTTCAAAAACAAAAAAAAAAATTGGACAAAATGTAAAAAAAAAAATAATAATTAATTCGGATATGGGGAAAATAAATTGTCCAAATCTCCACAAAAGTGAAGCAATTAATATTTTCTAAAATTTTATAATAGTTAATAACAATGGTCAACAAAAAATCCTCCCTTAAAGACGAATAGTTGGACTTGATAGATTTTCATGTACTACACACGAATCAGCTTTCAGTTTTTTTTTTTTACCACGCACAGTGCTTTGTCCCATAAACAAAAATCAGAATAAAAACATTTTTCAAATTGTGTTGAAATATACATTTAAATATACAAATAATATATATTTTTTTTTTTGGAAATAATTACATTTGTTGCTACTGGTACTATGTTATTTCACAATGAAATTAATCCCAACAAAAATGAAGAAACTCCCTAATCAAACAAAAATTAAATAAATACCAAAGGGATAAATTAAATAATTCCCAACAATCGGGACTTTTATCACAACAAATTAAATAAGAGCAACTGAAATAACTCCCAATGAAATAAGTCCCAAAACAAATTAAATAAGTTCTAATGAAATAAGTCCCACAAAAATTAAATAATTTCCAATTTAAAATTAATAAGTTTTAGTTTCGGAGTTACGTGACCTGTTTTTTTTAATAGCAGAAAGCCAGTTTGTTAAGTTTTTCTTATTTCATAATGAAATAAAACCCAATTTGTACGGACAAAAATTGGGAATTATTTAATTTTTTTGCTGGGAGTAATTTCACGGTACCGTTGCTACTAGAGGGCGCTAAATTGAGAATTTATTTAAAATATTAATTAACAAAAAAACTGGTTTAAAACTGTTTTAGAAAAAAGAAAATTGTCAAAAATTAATTTTTTGATGAAACGCGCCGTATTTTTTTTAATACCTCAGTATATTTGTAAATTAAAACTTATTAAACATTTTCTCAACAAAATGTTCATGTATTTTTAGACAAAGTATTTTTTTGTTGTGTAATTTTTTAATTTTATTCGAACTTTTTTGAATTATAAATTTTATTCATATTAATATGTATAATAATAAATGAAGAATACACAAAAAAATATGATCTATTAAACGATTCATCAAATATACAAACTATTCCAATTACTTTTTTAATTGTATCAATTATTCAATTGATTAAAATTCAAATTTCCTAATAAAAGAAACAATTTATCGGCTTTCAATTATCTTTCGTATTGTATCAATTAATCATATATAAATAAAATGAAATTAAAAAAAGATTCGGCTGTGCCGAATCTTTGATACCCTTCACCATATTAACATATTACTATATTACCATCTTCCCGACATCATAATACCATTTTCGCCTTAACGTATGCTTTCATATTTTCACATTTATAAATCGAAAACAGTCATAGCAAGCATTGCTTTAAACATATAAACAACAACAATTGAATATTTAATTATTTTTGTATGTATGTATGTACATATATACAAACTGACTGCATATACAATCTGACTGCATATATAAACAACAACAAGAACAACAATGTTAATCATTATATTACTGTTGTTGCTTACTAAAATACTTGCTCATACAAAAAAAAAAAAAAAAAAACAACAATGCTTAATATAAATATTTTTCTGTGTATTTATATTATTAATTTTTTTTTTAATTTTTGGCCTATAACTCGGTTGTTTATAGACGAAGTTTAAAAATGAGTTTTGGCCGATATCGGGGATATAGTGGACCGATTTTTTTCAAACAAAAAAATTTGAAGAAAGATTTTGAATTTTTCGTGCAAACGAATTCGCTAGCTTGTATAGGCGCCGAGAAAAGTCGACAGCAAATACGATTTTTTGGGAGTATCTTCGGTTTTTTCCGATATCTCAGTTATTTATCAACCGATTTTGCTCATTTTCTAAGGAATATTTCCTATAATTTGATGTATAAAACATATATATCCCATAGCTGGGACTTTTTAAAAACTTTCAACATACAGACGGTCAGACGGACATCTTTATATCGACATCAATAAGGATCCAGAATATATATACTTTTTGGGGTCTTATATGAATATTGTAGAAATTACAAACGGAATGACAAACTTATATATACTCTTTACACCTGTGGTGAAGGGTATAAAAATAAGTGATAATTTGAATAATTGAACATACAATTTTTTTTTCAAAAGTTGAATTTCAATTAATAAAATAATTGAATATTTCTGTATAAACTTTGAATTTAATTTGTTAGAATACTTTAATTTTGAATAATTTATTTAATTATAAAAATAATTATAAAATTCTGATTAATAGTTTAATGGAAATTTTTTCTAAAACTTTTTTTCTGTGTAATGTAAATGATTAATTCATAAAAAGTTCGAAAAATATTCATCATTTACAAAAATATTTTTTATTTATATAATTCATATTAATCAGTTTATTTATTGATATTTTTCTTTTTATATTATTTAATTAATTTTAACTTTTTTGTTTTATTGTTTTTGTTAAATTCCAAACACTATTTTTTACGTTGAATTTTATTTTTCAGTGGTGTTTTTCAGTTTTAAGTTGATTTTTTAGTACTATTTACACATTTTTACAGAGTGGCAACATTATAAAAATTGTTGCAACTTTACTACTTTACTCTGATATTTTGCAATTTCAAAAGTTGTGCAAATTATTATTCTATGTGGTTGTTGTGTTTACAGAAACCGATGCAACTTTGCTACTTTGCAAGGGTCTAGCAAAGTTGCAATTTCTAAGGTAAATACCTTAAGTATTTTCAACATAACTCAAAAATTTTGGAAATTTTCAAAACTAATTTGTGATGACAGTGAAGAGGACAGTATAATATTTATAATTTATTTGCTCTTATTTTAATTAACTAAAAACAATACAAATTATTTAATTATGGCTTTAAATAAAACTAAATTAATTATAATTAATAAAAAAATAATAATGACACTTTTCAAACTACATATTGCAATTCAAACTACATTGCCTTCGGAGACACATTCGTATAACAACGTTTGTACTTATAAACAATTGTAATAATATTGTATTTGGCAACCTTAAGATACAAAAATCCTTTCACTTTTTTAACAAATTTCATAAACTGCATTCATCTTCAGAATAAATATGTAATTGTAAGCATGTGTGTGTACATCTGCAACTTTAGAGTCAGTCCATCCTCATAACGATATATATACATAGTATTTACAACATTTACACCAAGCAATTGAGTATAATTTAAAATTGACAAAAAAACCAAAGACGGTCTACAACACAGGTGATGAGCAGACAACTTTTTAGCCACAATGACGACAACAACAGTAGCAAAGAAGCAACACTTTCAAGTAAATGTGAATTAAATTTTTAACACAACAACAACAATAATCATCATCCAACATTTGTAAGACGGAGTCTTGAGAAACAGCTGCACTTAAAGTCATTACGACTGGTCGGCCACTTATTGCTTACACACATAATTATGCGTACGAATCGATAAGATACATATGTACATACGTTACCATGCGATGCATTGCGATACAATATAATAAAAAATAAAAAAAACTCAAGTCTGCATTTGCAATTGCTTATTGAAGATGCCAAATGATAAATTGTTCATACAAAAAAATACTTACAAACTTACATACATACATGTATAAGTATCTGAAACTCAACATAAATATAGCTATATAAAAAAGATGGATAGTCTAAATATTGAGTTGGACATGTATGAATATCTCTGGCTCCAAGTGTGCGTGAGCAATTGCCACACAAATACTTAATGCGAATTACAACTTTTCATTCAACTCTTCAAATAAAATTATTTTAGATTATGTCATAATTTGGTTCACAAACATAAGCCAAAACTTTGTAGGCCAGGCCTTTTAAATTAACATCATAATAATTATAATCATCATCATCATCGTTGTCTTCTTTTTTTATCATCATTAACTTTATTATCATTATTGACGTCATTAAAATAATTTTGTGAAAAGAATTACTTAAACAGCTCTATTCTATAAAAAAAGTGACAGAAAATTTGTTAAAAAATTTAATTTTGAAATTATGATATATTCCTAGCAATATACGATTTTTGAATCTTTCCATTTAGATATTTGGAAATTATATACATACTATAAAAACTATAAGATATTCTACCAGTTTGTTTCAAATATTTAACTTTTAACCAAATTATAAATTGACAGATTATTTAATATATAGCTAAGATCGGACATCGGATAAGAACTTAGTTCGCATCCTTAATAAATATTTATTAAATGTTGAATTTAAAAAATAATTATCATTGAAATAGGTTTGAAAAAAAAAAAAAAAAAAGATATGGAATGGGGCAGAACAATTGTTACAGAAGATACTAACAAATGTTTTTTTTCTGTATGTTACACATTACTTTAATATTCTCTTGATATTTTTTTTTTAAGATTTCATTCGTTAACATTTTTTAAAAACCAGTAACGTTATTTAACTATTTGTTCTTTAAATTTTCAGTGATGAAGATCGGTAATATAAGAATTTATTCTTTTAAGTTTCCTTAATGAAGATCAGTGAATGACATTGTATATAATTGAGAGCAAAACAAAAATAATAACAAAAAATAATAGTAGTTTCTATTAATGTCAACATTTTTTCAATAAATGTTATTGAACATTTAAAGTTGCATAATAATGACCTGATGGTATTGAAACATACGTATTAAAAAATTTCAATTGCAATAGGTATTATAAAATAATATTCTTTGGTATTATTAAATTATATAAAATTTACAATAATACTATAATTTCAAAAATAAGCTATATTTTTTAATTGAACCTCCATATTTGGCACAGAGTCAAATCGCATGATCTTGGAGACCAATTACTTCATCAAATTTCTTATATTTTCTTGAAAAAAATTTTATTTTGGAAAAAAGACAAAAAAACACAATAAATCATAATTTTTGCATAAATTTTAATTTTTTTCTTCAACTATCTGAAGCAAAATGTCCAAAATCGGTCGAAATATTGGACAATATATTGAAAGCTTTCAGAAGATATAGAAATATTTGAAATTGGATAAGAAAGAAAAATTAGGCAAGTGGTTTAAAATTGTCAGAGGTAATATATTTTTGTTCTCAATACCTGTTCTCCAGAAGAGTCTTGGGTGTCCCAATTTTATACTCCTCTACTACGACTATTCCTAAGCATTTTTTTCGTTCTTTACGTTTTACAAATCCTAACTTTGAGTCTACATTAGACAAATTTTTATCAAGACAAACGTCAAAATTTTATCAAGATAAAGATTTGTCTAATGTAGAATGAATTTGTTAGTGTTAAGCCCAAATTACAATAGCGCGTAGTCAGCAACAGTATCAGCAAAAATTATCAGCTGATCACTGTCAGCACAACGTGTTGCTGTCGTTATAATTACAATTCAGCGTAGGCAGCCACAATTTACAACCACCATCTAGCTTTGTTCTACTTGTGTATTTTAGCCCCTCATTTATTTGCTCACTCTCTTTGTCTAGCTCTCAATCTGAATGCAGCGCAGTGAATTTAGAAACAGGGCTAAATGAAACAGCACTGCAAACTGCTGCTGACTAAATGTAATCAACACCATAACAAACAGTGCATTATAAATAATCAGCTGATTATGGTAGCACACACTGCTGCTGACTACGCGCTATTGTAATTTGGGCTTTATTGCAGCGTTAAAAGAAAATTGTCATCGCTCGAGCTCTGACAACTTTGTCTTGATAATGCTTAGTTGGTACTTGATTGTTGTTGGTACTTTTTGCATGGCTTATTATGACATACGTTTTCCCCTATAATTGACAGAGATAAAAAATTATCTGCAACTCAAACATAAATTTGACGTTTGTCTTGATAGAAATTTCTCTAATATAGACTCGACGCTACGGAACCAGATTAAGACATTTCTATCAGGGAACGAAGATACGTGGATTAACATATATTTAAATTTTCAAAGCATTTATTTTTGTTGTATGTAATATATTGTTCAAACTCGGGTTCAGTTTTAAGAAATTTAAATTTGTTATAGTCACTGTTTTCTCCCCAAATCCTATAGGAAACTAATTTAGTATTTCGATCAGGGAACGCATTTAATTTTTTTTCTTTTTGTTTTTAAAAAGTTTACTAATTTAATACTTGAAGCATTAAAATCCCATTTAAATCTTTAAATTCGATTAGGGAGGGAGAAAACGTCAAATTGTTGTTTATATATTTTTTTAAAGATTTTTTTTAATTTTTTTTTTTATTATTATACACGCTTAATCCGGTGCGCTTCGCTATCCCTTAGAAAATATTTACTACCGTTTAAGAGTTTAAAAAAAATTGGGCGTAAAATGTAGGCGTGACGTCCAACCGAGTTCTTACATAACCTATAACCGCCAACGGCACAGATTGACGCACAAACAAATAGCTTTCTTATTATTTTATGAATCGATGAAGGTTCACAGGTCCATCTACAGACGCTTAATTCGAGACACATATTTCCGCTCAATATGAATCAGATGCATCCTGGATTTTATAGACAGTCCAGAATTACTGGATAGTTTATATTTGGTTCTGCAACTCACATGAGGCAATTGCCATAGATACGGACAGATTCAGCACGGACGGGAGACATCTGGTACCACACTTAACATCGGGAACATACGCTACAGTATGAGACCAAACCTAAAATGTTGAGTCATAAACCTCACAGCCGCTTTTGACATATATTACGTTTATACGCATGATTATTGTAAATTAAAATGACTTACTGTTTATACGCAAAATGCACAAAGAAATATATTTCCTTACACTACGTCCAGACTAGCCTTTTTCTTGTTCGAACAAGAACAAAATACTGGCAGAGCATACATAATTTTTTTTGTTTGCCTTCGGTGTCACTTCGATACTTTTACAGCGCATCTTCTTTTGCAAAAAAATTACGTTTGATGGCAACATTTTGTTCAATGTGCGAACAAGGAAAAGGCTTGTGTAGACCGCTTGTGTAGACTCGGAAATAAAATATTAACTCACCGTTTATACCGAAAAATTTTCATATGGTGATATTTTTAATGGCGAATAAGAGGTGCGTATAAACGCTATAATAGACAGCAGACGCAAAGGAAAGTTGAATGTTTAGAGTAAAAACATCTTCAATGATGGCTTTTCGAGATGGCATTGGCTACAAACTTGAAATTTGTTAAACTTAGATTGAAGAACCTTAAAACTAGCAAAAAATAAAAGTTAAAAAACTTTTCTAAAAATCTTTGTTATGTAATTTTCTAAAATTGTCTTTTAAAGTCAATTTAAGAAGAGTAAAACGAGAGAAAAAGATATAGTCGGTCAAGCCCGACCATATGATACCCTACACCATTGTGTACATTATAATTTGGGGAGGGGTCTTTTATTAGACTTGGAGTCAAATGCGGACCGATACTCATAAGTGTAAAATAAAACATAAGAATACAGAATATTACGTTGATGCTGACATTTATATGAATTTATTCACTTTTAAGGGATTACTGAAAGAGGGCCTTATATGGGAGCTATGGTAAATTATGGACCGATCTTTCTAAAATTTGGTACTATCATTTATGTTCATATAAAACTTATTTGTGTCGAATATTAACTTGATACTAACATTTTAATGGGATTTATGCCCCTTAAAGTGATTTTCTGAAAAGGGGTTTATATGGGAGCTATGGTTAATTATGGACCGATCTTTTTAAAAATCGGCACACTTATTTAGATTTATATAAAACTTATATGCGCCTAATATTATTAAAATACTTCTATATTTAAGGGATTTATGATCGTTAAACCCTTTTCCGGGAGGACATTTGTATGGGGGCTAGGTGAAATAATGGACCGATCATAACCAATTTCAATAGGCTTTGTCCCTGGACGATAAAAATCCTGTGTACCGAATTTCATTACTTTTGGTTCAAAATTGCGACCTGTAGTTTGATTACAAGGTTTACATGGACGGACAGACGGTCAGACGGACGGACGGACATCGTTAAATCGACTCAGAAAATGATTCTAAGCCGATTGGTATAAATTAAGGTGGGTCTTAGACCAATATTTTTGGGTGTTACAAACATCAGTACAAACGCATAATACCCTCCCCACCTATGGTGGTGTAGGGTATAAATACAAAACGATAAATTATTTATTTTGAAGTCCTTTAGTTCTTTGAGTATAAAAAGGAATACATCATCGTTATATTTAAACTGATTCTTTCTATGAAAAGTTTATACTTCAACCATTAAATCATATAAACCCTTTTTTTTAACAAAACTTTTTTAATACAACTCCACCATAAATTTGTTAAGACAAAGGAATATAGATCTTGTTAAAAAAAAGAAAAAGTATCAGGTTTTCAACGTCACAATTGTATTTGGTGGCTACTTCCTATAACAAGGAAGATATATGGCATTTTATAATTGATTTTAAGTTTCATATAACTTTGGAAAAATATCACGATCTTTTTATTAAATCTACGATGACCTACTTACCATTAAATTGTACTCGTTTGTAGTTGGTATACAAGTATATTTGTTATACGAGTGTTGTTGTGGTAATTTTAGTCATAACCTAACCTAACATTAAGTGTAACGACTGTAATTTCAGACATGAAACAAAAATGAAACAAAAAATAAAATAAAAAAAAAAATCAGAAGAAATGAAGTAACAAAATAATAAAACGAAAGTAATCAACAAAAAAACATTTTCTTTGGATGGATTTTAAAATCATGCCATGTTACCAACTAAAGAAAAAGAAGTATTAAATGTTATTACGTATGAGAGATTTTGAAGAGACCCATCGAACGAACGACCACTTGATGCATATTGAATATGTATATTGTTGCTGTTATTATTTATGTAATCGTTTTTAAAATGAAGCAAAAAAAACTATGTTTTAACAACATTGTATGTTTGTGTATTATTTTTTGTTTTTTTTTTTTTTTTGTTTACCAGACAACAATTGTTATAATTATTAACAACAATAGCAGTTGGGTGATTATCAACTATACTATATAAAAAGAAAACCGTTATGTGAACATCAAACGATTTAAACACTTTAAATTACTTTTGCAAAATGAAGAGGAGACAAAGCGTCATAAAAAATGTATGTTAGTGAGGAAGAAGTTTAAATATGTTTTCTGTCTTCTGGTAAAATAAAGAAATGTTTTTTGAATTTAAAAAAAAAAATAAAAAATTGTAAGGAAATTATATTAAATGTAAGTGTTATAAAAGGATTATTGATGTAAGTTATGTATAACGAAATTGAACCCTGTTACATATGTAGATATAATGTATGTGTGAAAATGAGTGAGGAGAGATTAAGGTGACCTTTGTTGTGAGTTAACAAAAAGACACTTTTGATTAATTAGTAAACAAGTTGTTAATATTCAAAAGCTGACAAATGTGAAAGTGTTTTTTTTTAATCACTGTGACATTTAACCCAAACACTTGTGAGATGATAAATTATTTGCCATCATCATATTTAGATAATAAATAAATAAAAACTCAAAAGATTTTAACGGTGACAAAATTTACTATTTTTTTTATTATTTTTTAATGTTTTTTTTGTTGTTTCTTTGTTTGTTTGTTTCATATTTTTATATAAAAAATTCACTTAATAACTAGAAAATAATGAAGTTTTTGTTATTGTTAACATTAATAAAACAGAGAAAAACTATTTACAATAATAACAATGCTCTCGCTAGGAAAATGTGAAAATAAAATAGACTGTTAGCGAGAGCGGACTTAAGAGATAGAGAGAAATTGATAGCTTGATAGTCACTGAGTTGGGAATTGTTTGGAATATGGTATGAAAATGAAAATTTGCAAAATTTTAAAACATTATTCTAACCTCAAACTAGTTAATGGAAAATGAAATTGTTGAGAGGTTAAAAAAATATGTTTTAAATTTTGCTGAAAAACGGAATAATGAAAAATATTAATGAAAATTTTAAATCATAAAGTTTTTTGGAAAAAAAATTATGATTTTTCAATTTCAATGTTGTGGATAAAAAACAAAACAACACAAATTTGTTTTTCACAATTAAAATACAAACATCAAATTCCCAGTTATTGAATGGTTTAATGTTGCGTTATTTATCCCAGTTGTAATAACGGTATTTTACAGGTTTGTATTTGACGAACATTCCTTCAAGTGTTTTATAAATGGTTTCTTTCCATAATTAATGATGGATGATGTTTGTTTTGGGTGGTTGGTTGGTTAGTTGTTGTTGTTTTTTATTTTTGTTCTTTAGCGTATCCGTTTTCAGAGGCGTTTATTTAATTGGCGCGCGCGTTTGTCTTTTCAATTATTTGGCAGCAATTGTTTTTTTTATGATGAATTTGAAATGTAATCTACATTATGCTAAGAAAAATAACTAACGGTTAAGCTTAAAAGGGCGCACCGTAGCTACCGCTGGGTCTTGAAGGAGCACCATAAGAACCAGATGGAGCACTTGGATAACCACCGAAACCACCACCGCCACCACCAGCTTGTGTGCTTTGTTGGGCGAATTGGGCAACTTGAATGGCTTGACGAACACCTTCCAAATCGATGCCAACAACACGACCGCCGCCACCACCGAATGAGGGTACACCGTATTGAGGTGAAGGAGCACCATATGAACCAGAGGGAGTGCCAGGGTAGCCACCGCCACCACCACCACCGCCGCCGCCAGATTTGCTTTCTTCTTGCAATAAGATTTGACGCACTTGTTCCAACAATTGGGGATCTACGTTTTGGCCTTCATTGGTTTGGAAGCCACCGCTAACGGCTTGATAACCGCCACCACCGCCGCCTAAACCACCACCGAAGCCACCACCGAAGCCACCACCGAAACCACCGCCAAATCCACCGCCGCGGCCACCACCACCGCCACCACCACGTGGATAATTATAACCGGATGGAGGTTCTGCTACGACCAGTGCTGCCAAAGCAAACACCAAGAACTGCAATAAGAATAAGAGAAAACAATTATTACTTATAGTTGCCATAATCCTTTGATTGTTGTTCTTGTATGTATATTTAGGTAATCCTTGGAACAAATATCCTCTTGAGTTAATTTTTTTTTTTTTTGGATTTCTGTTATTTGAACTTACCACGGAGAAGGAGTTCATAGTTGTGAGTCTTGTGTGTGTGGGGGAAAGAAGTAAAAAACTTAAATTAAAAAATAAATTTAGTTGCTTTCAAGTAGGGAACCAACGACTGAATGCCAATGAAAGGCCACAACAGCCCTCTTTATAGTCAGACAATCATCAACTCCACAACGAGCAACCAAAAACAAAACAGACCTCTCAGCCAGCCAGCCACACAGCAAACCGAACGACCAAACAAACTGCAAAATTAACTACAATGACAGTAAACAGTAAAGCCTCTGATTTGTTGTTGTTGGTGTTGTTGCCACTGATGATGTTCATGATGATGAAGACAACGATGATGGCAAGTAAGACTTAAAGATGGCTTAAACGTACTTACGAGTATTTTGGCTTAATAATTTACTAGCTTGTTTTGTTTTTATTTTAAAATTTTTTGTTTTGTTTTTTTTTTTTGTTTCATATCATTTGTTAAGAGGGGGCAATGCGTGCGTAACTTTTTTTATTTATTTAATTTTTATATTTGGTCATGTTGTTCATCTTTTCTACTCTCCATTAAACGTCATTGTCAGCAGCAGCAACATCATCTGTAGAGTCTTAAAAATCTTCATGATTTTGATTTTCATAATGATGAGGTTAAAATTGTCTTGCACCCTCTGGTCTCTACATTTTTTTTTTTTTTTTCACAAATCGTTTGCATTAAGCAACAACAACAAAAATATGTATATATATATTTGCAGTTAAAACTATTTAGCTTTCTTCAGTTTTAAACACCTCTAATGGTAAAATATTTTTACTGCTTTCAATAGGAAGTAATTTCTACAAATAAAGTCAATATTTGATTTAACAAACGTGATCAAAACATTTGCTTAACCATCTTCCAGACCCCATTATTGACAACTAAACTCTGACCCATCAATAAAACATTTTAATATTATTTCCTTAAAATCTTAATAAAAATAGATCTAAATAAAATTATCTTGATTTGTTTAAAGTTTAAAGAAGATTTTTATTCCCTTAACTATTACTTTTATTACGAATATATTATTATGCAACTTGTTGCAAATTGTTATTGTGTTGTGTATACATATGTGGCACCTGACAACAAGGTGTATTTTATTTTTGTATATTGTAGCAGTGTTTCCCATAGATGTTTTGTTTTTCACTTTCCCAAGCTGCTTCTTTTATTATTTAATAACTTGTAAATTTCATTAAAATGCGAATTATTTGCCAACATAAAACCACAATCCTGAATAAGTAATAAAAATGTAAATTCTGTGGTTTCTTTGCAAAACTTATTAAATTAATAAATTAAGATAATAATTAAAAAATTTTAGATATAAATGGATGCTATAGTTTTAGATACATACATACTTGTATCTGAAAAGAAATTATTTTAGACTTCCTAACCGACAAATATTGTGCATTAATCCAATATATTCATTTTAATTATAGAAACATAAAATTAAACGTAATGGTTGTGGTATCTTTTCCGACCTATATTTCGCTAGCTTTTTCCTATTATTAGTGATCCTTAGAGAATAAAATTAGCTGGAAATAAATATTCAGCGACATTCTACAATCAATTTTGCAATAATTCTCCAAAATATTTACAAATATTCTTTCTCTCTCTCTATTACATTAATCACCACAAAAAAAAAAAAGTAAAATTTTTTAATGTACTTCTTTGGTCGCCGATATTGTATAATATTGTACCTGACACGATTAATATGTTTTTATTAAGTCTGTATTTTAGTACAAATTACTTGGTTTAGTAATTTGTTCGTACACATGCAAATCTCCCAGGATTTCTTCAGTATTAAAGGTTTTTTTTAATTGAGAAATACAGTAGAAATAAGTTTTATCTTCATAATTATAAAATTTATCCTAGTGTTAATATAGCTTGAGATTCATTATGCTAATATTGCAATCTTAATTAGGTAAAAATTGTTTCTAATTATAAAGAATATTCAACAGATTGGCCAAGTCAATCTCTCCAAATGCGAACTTGTCGTAATTCATACAAGACGGTTGTTATCTACGCTGATAGTGTTGCGATCTTAGTTGGAGAGACTTTGGGTTCGAAATTTGTTCAGTATTAACTGCTTCTTTAATTTAGAAATGCCACATAGTAAAGTTCCTTTACATTATTTTAAACTTTATCGTGATTATAGTGTATGATGATAAAGTATAATAAAATAAAAAATATTTTTCATATTTTTATTGTCACCCTAAATTGGATAATGGTTGCCAAAGTTCCCATAAGTCATATCAAGATGGGACTATTTTCAAGAGAAAGCTCAATTTTTCTAACAGAGCAAAATATATGTATATTTTTTTTTATCATGGATACCAATATGATAAATATGATTGGATTTACATTCATACCTAATAATAGTAGGTATGAGTGCTATAATATTTACGATGGGTTACAAGATTATGCGATCATTATAAAAGTTATTGAAACCTGTGTATCTTTACTATGATTATAACATAAAATCGTCTTAACATAAAATCGTTTAAAATGAAAGTCATTTATGTTAAAATGAAGAGTCATTTATATTATCTGTCAAAATTTCATCTGCGTACCATGTAACGTTTCAAATTTATAATTAAAGCAATTTTATCTTAGCTTTTTATTCTTCAATTAATAGATTTTCGTTATTATGGCTCAATATAATCCTAGGAACATTAACTGAATAATATACATACAGTATTGGTAAAAATAAAAGAAACGAAATATTTATTTTATATAAACTGTGAGATTCGTTTCATTTATGTTTTAAATTAACCATAAACAAGTGTTCTGAATTTTCTAACTTGCATTTCTTCCCTTTTTTAAGCCAGTCCGCTGTTATACCAGCTAAAGTTTTGGAAAAAATAATAGAAACAAATGTAATTATACAAATAGTTTCCAATATTTGGAAATTTACAAATTAACAATATAATAACATAAATTTTATATAAGGTAGAAGAGGTATGAACTCTTCAAAACATCTTGGACCAATAAAATTCATAAATTTGTAGCAAATTCCAGGGGTTTGGAATATCACCCTTCCTGGATCATTGCCAACCCTGACTGCCTATTTTATTCAAATCATTTCACTGATCTGGCCACTACATTATCTTCACTTTTTTCCAGACGAAGGTGTTTTTCCCAGGATAGGATGGATGCTTAGGGTTCAGGCAAAACTACAATATAAAATAATGTAAAAATGTATATTTAAAACATAATTAAAAAAGTTTAAAAACAGAGCTACGCAAATTGACACACATGTGCGAATGCTCTTTTAATTTTTCACACCGACACACGTTGGGGTAAAATGTATCAAAAGTAGCGATTAATTGAATTTTGAAATTTAAATTTTTGTAATAAAGTTGGGTATCGTATAAAAATAGACAAATTATTATGGAAAAAAGCGTGCGTATATATAGCCCGATTAATTAATTAATAATAATTAATTTTTTTCGAAAAAACTGCAGTAGATTTCATATAGAAAACAGCCTAAGTGCAGACATTTTCTTTTCTTTATCAAACATTAAACAGCATTTACATGAAATTTCACATAGGCGTAGCAGAGGACAGTAACGTTTTGAGTTTAGAAGCAGGATCCCATATACGCTTCAGGAGAGGAACTATGGGGTATTAATGTCATAGAAAATGTTTAACCACTAGCGAATTTTTGTTCCTTACCCGATTTCCAAGATTTTTATATCACCTTAAAAACCTTTATAAATCCTTTAGAAAACATGTTTGCACACAGAGAAAAGACTTTGATTGTGACAACCGAATTTAGTCGGTTTTAGGTACAATTCAGTTGTAATTACCGTATAATTTCGGTAAAGGCAAGTAATTTGAAGCTTATTCAATAACAAGATTTTCTATCGAATAAATAATGTTTGAAGTCAATATCTTTATTGAGTCAAAAACTAAACGATTTTGAATTAGCAAGTCAATAAACAAACGGAAGGAAGTACAGACATTAAAATTCTTAAAAAAAAACCTTAAAATTCCAAAAGTATATTATTTTTTTTTTACTTCTTGACCAAAATAAAAACTAAATCTAAATAATAAAGTTTTAGTATGACCTTTCCCTGAATAAGGTGCCATTTTGGACCAATTTAACTTAATCGCCATTTTCGACTCCTTTTATCCCAATGTGCGACAATTTAATTTCTAATAGGTTGTGCTGTCGCATGATTTTCAAAGGACACTGAAAGAAATGTTTAATGAGATATGGGATAAAATTTGATATATTTTTTAAACATTCATTTATAGTTTCATAAATTATTTAAGAGCATATAAATAAAAATTATAAATTAAAAAAAATATATATTTCTTGTGTGCAATATAAGAGCGTAAGTGCTGCTTAAAAACGATTCTTCCCTCCTTGATAGAAATAAATAAAAATAAAAAAATCTGTTTTTAATAGGATTTGAGGACTAAGCAATGAGTAATACTATGTTCACATATAAAGGTTTTTTGAAAAACGAGTCGTTTTCTTAAAAAACACAAAGAAATTGACTTGTTTTTTCATATATTTCAAAGCCAGAAAACATCTCAATTCGAGTTGTTTAATTATTTAACACAATAAAAACATACTAAATTTCCATACAGGGAAGAAATTTTTAATATTTTTAGTACATAGAATATTGTTGAAAAAAGAATTTGTAAAAATTGTCAAACAGTTTAAAAACAAAAAATTAAAAATTATGAATGAAATTTAAATTTGTTCATAAATTTTATTTGTTTGAAAATTTTATTTTGTTAATTAGAAAGTGTCTGTGTGTGTAATTTTTATTTAAATTTAATATTTGTGAAAATATTTTGACAAAAGAAAAACAGGCCAAAAGGAAAAACACAATAAAATAATATGTGAACAGTGATGTTTAAACTCTTTATGTTTTTAAAAAAACAAGTCGAAAACTAGTGTATGTGAACATAATATAAAGAAAATCCATATTAATATTATAAAATTAAATGTGTGTTTGTTTGTGACGCAATCACGCCTAAATCGCTGAACCGATTTTAAAGAAATTTTAAATATAGATGAACTTAAGGCCAGAAGGAACTATAGGATATAAATTAAAATTAAATTGATAAAAACAGCGAAAATATTGCAGTTTTTATGCACATCAAAAATTTATTATTTTTATTTATAAAACTGGAAGGTTTAATAGAAGAAGCATTAAGGGAAACATCAATAAATGCACGCATTTCCGCTTGCTAATAGACATTTCAAAATCTGGCTCCTTTAAGATTTGTAGGACAGTTTCATAAGTAAGCCGATTTTAATTTTGTACTTTATCTGTGGGCTTAAGAAAGTTCTAAAAACGGAAAATTCGAGATAAGAGAATTTTCGGATTATTTATAAACGCATCGTTTATACTATTTGGTATTTTTCTATGACTATTAATTTTGGAGATAAATATTTACATAATTGATAAAAAAAAAATTAACATATCCATTGAAGTTGTTCATGTTTTAAACAGTTTCCTGATAAATTTGAAAATTTTAATTAAATGGTTGTGTCAAAAGTCCACAGATATACTTATAGATAGTATTTAAATTCTCCAATTCTATTTATATTAATCATTTGGCTTCTGGAAAATTCTTAAATTTTATTTCTAAATTTAAATTTTCAAATTCCTGAAACCTTAAATTACTCCAAGGACAATTAATTTGTGAAACTCTGCAATGTTTGACAGGCAAATTAATGCTTATATTTTTTTGGCAATTGTTGGGAAAATAAATTTTCTTATTGGCAACCGGTATCGTAAGGTAGCATCTGCCTCAAAGGCTAATTATACTCATATAATAAATATTGTATTTTTAAGTAAAAGTAGTTTTTCTTAAAAAAAAAAAACAAAAAAAAAATACATTTATATAATTTACATTTTATAAGTACATATGTACATACCTACTATGTTTGTATGTAGATATAAAATTGTATACATACGATTAAACGATTTCATATGTCTGATTTTAGTTATGTTTAAAAAAAAAAATATTAGATATGACCGACCATTAATTTTATGGTTAAAACAAATTTTTGAAATTGTCATCATCACTCTAAGTGTTGGATTTGAGAAAATTTTTAAGTAATGCAATTGCTTAAAACTAAAAGTATGTACATTTATGCCCATAAATTTTTTTACCTAAATATTTTTATGATTACGTTGGCGTTAAGTTTTTCTAACGTATGTAAGTATATTTAAGCTAAAAAGTTGTTATGATTGTTGCTGAACGGCCTGGCCTGCCTTAATCATAAATTTTTAAATAACTTAAATACTTTCATATTCATAGATTTAAATTGATTGAAATTTGAAGATGAGTTGAGGTTGTTTGCAACTAATTTGATTTTTATTTGTGGCAACAAACACATAGTGTTTGTAAAAAATGTTGTACCATAAGTTATTATTAGTGTTAATTTTTAAAAGCATATGGCATATGATGAAAATGGTGTTTCCATTATAATTTTTTTTTTTTTTATTATTCTAGACAATTAATTGAGGGTTTTTCGATTTTCAAATACATTGATCCCCATTCATCTGGTGTCTGCTTTTTTACCTTTAAATATAGACTGCAATTTGTTTATGGTGCTTCGTAACGGATTCTAAACTTAAAAATAGTAATGATGTAAATGATTTCGAACAGAAATAATATCGAAAATCCCAAAGAGTAGTATTAAATATCGAAAGCAGTTTCGTAAACTATAATGTGTTCCAAAGGCTTTTTCCAAACCAATCAATAAATATGGACTCTATGGGCAAAGTTATGAATCGTGGGATTCCTTATATAAATATCTTGCATTTTTCTATAATTTACCATTTCAAATGATAAAGACAACAAATTTCATTGGGATATCTTAAAAAACAAAGATTTTATTACAGATAATATAGTTTTTCTTTCCAAAACTATTTTCATTTTGATACCAAAAATCAGAAAGACTATAGACTTCATTTTGTCTAACTGTCTAAATACATATATACAAAAATATTTAAGTCAATATCTTTTATAGAACCAAAACTACGCCACTTTAAAATCTGTATTGTATCATTTTTTTTTTTTTTTTTTTTCAATAAAAATTACCAAAGTAGTTAAAACTTTTCTTATTAAACTATTGTTTACATTTAATGTAAGCATTTCAATTAAATTACAAACTAAACGCATTAATTATGTTTAATTTATTATTTACGTCATTTTTAATTAATTTTAATTTACACAAACATAGAAATTTCTACACTTTATTTATTGTATATGTAAAAATTAATCTGTGTTTATTGGTTTGTTTGTTTGTTTGGTATTTATAGAAAGCTAAACTGCTGGAACCATTTTCTTTAAATTTATATTCTGTAATACCCGAAAGTAAAATAGGCCACTTTAATTTTCGATAGGAGCAGGAAGAATGATAGCCCCCATACAAAGTAAATATTAATTTTAACTTATCTCGAAACTATTGCAGATAAAATACTGAGATTTTGAGGAAATAATTTTATTATAAATTTATATAATTGAGATGAAAATGGGGCGGGTAGGTCTAGAGGGAGTGACCTACAAAGTGACCATACAAAAAAAAAAAAAAATACTAATTATCGGACAACTTTAATACTGTTACAGCAAAATTTTATGGAAATATCTTTCTTATCAGCCACCAATCTCAAAAACAGATAGGTCCAGGGGAAATGGTACCCCCCATACAAAGCAAATATTCTTGATGACATATCTAAACTATTTCAGTGAGAACTCTCAAATTTTGTGGGAATTACTTTCTTATCATATTTTAGTCATGAAAGGAAAATAGGACGGAAAGAGGTACCCCTGCCGCTAGAAAAAATATAATATAAAGAAAATATTACTTTTCACATATCTAAAGGAGTAATTTACTGAAAGTCTAAGTTGCTAAAAGAAGTAGCGAAGCTGACCGGGATAAATTATTAAGATATAAAATGTAATATAAAATATTATGGTTGTTGTATCATGATAGCTTTATTTAAAAAGAAAAACATATTTAAACAGAGTAATTTCTTAAACGATCTGAAGCGTAAATGTGTTAAAAGCACAACTGAAACCAAACAAAAAGAAAAACAAATTACAGCAACTACTAAGAAAATTAAATTTGAAAGTGTAACGAAACTTTTAATGCCTTACTTAGCATTATTTCCAAGATCTTCTGAATACTTAGTACATTACCAGGGAAACCTCTAATATGTAATTGCATACTTTTTTTCTGGACATTGAATAAAGTCATCAATAAATTATTTATCAATTTTCGAACAAATAAAGCTTTTTGGCATCGATTTGTAAGAGCATATTTTACCCTTAACGACATATTTTTGCATTAAGCAGTTTTTATTGCATATCTGTATATAGCATATTTTGTTATTTGTATTTCATATGTATACCTTTTAGAACATTTGATTTTATTAAAAAATTAAAAAAAAAATCCAAATATATTTACAGTCTCATGCAAAAAACACTATTAACTTTGCATTTTCAAGTACACATTAGTTACCCAACACTTTAAGGCTAACAATACTTTGTTAAAAAACACTGTTTTAACATACACATTTTTTTAATGTTTTTTTTAAGCATAAAATGAATATTTATTTCTTAAATTATTGATTCTATTATTATTACTTAGTAAAAATACAAAAATTAAAGAAATAATAGAAGTTAAAAAGCAAATATGAAAAAATTTTATGAAAGGGATAAAGTAAGTATTCGAACAAGGAGTTTATTTTATTTGTTTTGAGTGAATGTACATCTCTAACAGTGATGTCAGATGGAGGGAATTTTCCCTTTTTGAGGGAATTTTTTAGGTTTTAGCAGAAGGGAAAAAGGGAGGAAATTTTAATTTTGATCAAAATAAAGGGATTTTTTAATAATTATAAATTTATCTTAAAAACGACAAAAATTTTTAATAAATAAGGAAAAAATGTAATATTATTATACACACTCATTTAAAAATAGAAATCTTAATTTGTTGAATAGATATTTTCAGTGTTCTCGTTCTTTGTTAACATTTCTTTTGTATATTTTTTACTTAATTACAAACCAAAACTACATTTATATAAATATCAATGCATTTTTACTAAAAATTTTTAGTTTTTGTTAAAAAATACAGATTTTAAGGAGGAGGGAAAAATGGAGGGAATTTTTGAACTAAACAGAGGGATTTTTCTTAAATTTTATCTGGCATCACTGATCTCTAAAACATTTCTTACATTTTTATCATTTTTTTTTTTTTTTCTCTAAATATTTGTCTAGGATAAACAAATCGCACCTATGTATAATGAATAGAAATAACGGTCTGAAGAAAAAGGAAGATATTCTTAAATTAAGTTTAATATAGGTTCATACCTACTTTAAAATATTTAATTTACATTTGTTATATTTTAGTTAATAAATGTTTTTCAAAAAATTTTAAGTAATTTACCTTAGCAATGCTTTGTAAAGCTGTGTTAAGTTTTTTTGCATAAGTCCGTTAGTATTAAAAATTAACTTTAATGGATACAATTTTATTGCTGAGTAGCAATAAGAGTGCAGATTAAGAAACATATTAATTGATCTTATTTAAGACATTCTTAATTCTTCATTAAAGAAAGCTATTTTTGAAATATAATATGGAGGACGTATTAGCTTTTAAATTTGCCCGAAAATATGAATATGAAGTTTGATATTCTATGTAACACTTTCGATTTATGTATCTATATATCTGATTGATATTGTTTAAAACTTATTAAATTTAATGTAAAAATAAATTCTGTTAAAAATCTATTTTAATTGACTACATTTGTATGATTTGAAAAACCCTATTTGCCAATTAAAAATCCACAACTCACATAAAGTACATATGAACGTGTAATAATGATATTAATAGTTAAATTTTGTGTAGCGTTAAAGCCATTAAAATTAAAACTAAAATAAATATAAAAATATAAAGAAAACCCTTTAGGGGGATCAACAACATATAATGTTTGTAATCAAGAAAAAAATGCCAAAATATAAAAAAAAAAAACATTAACAGCCGCATCTTATTCCATTATAAACGTGCATTATGTTTTTTATTTTATTTAAAAAAAAAAAAAAAAAACATCTTTCATTTTTCATCAAGTTTATAAACTCTAGCACAATGTCGTTTTATAATATGTTGAAGAAGACCTACAAATAGTATAATACTTTACCGGTAACTTAATGGTGTAAAATGGATGATGGTATAGTATAGTATTTTAAGGGCGAGGTCGTTTGTTTTTTAAGCTCATCTCAATTGTTTGTTATTGTTGTTAAATGTAGCTATAATATGTTGTTGCTATTTAGTATATAGTTAGTGTTTTTAAAATATGTTGAAGGACTTTACAAGTGTTTGTTGGAACTTTTGTAAAATATTTATTATTAAATTAAAAATAATAATAAAAAAGAAAAATAACTTAAATCTTGAACTTGTCTTTAAAGACAAATTTATGAAATGAGGAAATATTTGCTTGTATTTTAGGGATTTTTCCTTTGTTACGTTTGTTTATGAGGGCTTGATTTAAGCTGAAAGTAAATAAAATTTATTTAGGATCATTTTAAAATCAAGGCTAAAAAAAATAGTAAATAAAGGAATGTTGCTTTATATTTGGTTTTAAAATGCTGCCACTCAGTTTTGTCAGAAGTAGGGAAAAATCTAAAACGTCTAGGTATTTTTGTCACTAAATTAGCATTTTAGAGAAAAAATTTTTTAAATTTAAAATATACATACAATACAAAAAAGTTAAAAGTGGAAAATTTTTGTCTTCAAGTATTTATTACATTCATATGATATTTTATATTTTATTACCATTGTTCCGGTTTAAACGTGACGATATAAATACATAAATATAATTTTTTATAGTTAAATTTTTGGACTTCGATAACACAGGCCAATACGAAAAATAGTATCATCAAAAATATGTTACAGATATTGGAGGTATAGTCATTCCAATCACCAGAAATATTTTGATTTCTCTCCATCAAGCCACACTTATAACTCTTATAATTTGACAACCAATTTATTTTCTAGATAAATAGGTAGAGTAAATTAGTCGTTTATGTTTTATAGACAAGAAATTTTGCTACAAAAATCTGTACAAGTCAACTCTCCAACTTGCCACACATAGCCCCTAGATGTCTTTAAAGCAGTGCTACGTGTTCATATTGTTTAGATTACAAAGATGATCGGTTTCAATTAGCCAACAAGGGAGTCCAAGATTGTCCGTGAAAAAGTCCAGAAGTATCGGTTTCTGTCGGACGTTTCTCTACGTTTGGTGGTTAAATTTAAAACATCGGCTTTTGCCGCATTGTCCGTAAAAAGTCCAGAAGTATCCAACGCAGTCGAATTGTCGATGCGCTAAGGAAATCAGAATTCGAAGAAGTTTAAATTGGTCCTTACTTTTTTGAAAACTACCATATGCAGAGAAAAAACATATTGTCACTATAACATTGTTAATTTACATTCATTTTATAGTCAATGTTTTTTTTTTTTTTTTTTTTAATTTTATCATTTAATGTTTACATTCAATTTACTACAATAATTTTATGTTTTAATATTATTACCAGAAACAAAATTTTATTAATATAAAAATATATAATTAATTCTGCAACCATAACCATACTATGAATTTTTTTCCTTGTTTTTAAACCATAATTTGTTTTTAAACTATTATATATTATATATTTTTCCCATAAAAATTTACAAATATGAAAAAAAATAGCTTTATCTCTACAGAGATTGGTGAATTCACAATTCGAGTCAGTTCAGTTAAGTTAATATGGATCCAAAAGGACAAAAGGGTGTTCAGGGAAAATAATTTAAAGATAATTAGGCAAGTGGGTTGAATTACCAAACTTGATCGATTAGTGAGTAGACAGAAATGTGGAATTACTAAATGTATATCTTAATTTCTCTGACTATTTAAGGAACAAAACTTGAAATTCATTCTGTATGATAAAGCATAAAACTAAGAACCAGTGACTTACAGCCGTATTAAAAAAAAAATAATGTATGTTTGATAATGAGTTACTAAATGTTTCTAATGGAAATTTACATACAAAAAAGTTAGTAACTTGTTATCAAACATACATTATTTTTTTGAATACAGCTGTTAATCTTCATCTTCAAAACTAAACCCAAATTATTTAGTTTTCTTTAAGAAAATAAAAATTAATTTACATTCATTTTTAATATTAAGCCTTGCATTATTATTTGATTAAGATAATACAAATTTCAATTTAATGTCTTTTATAAGATCTAAAATTAGGTTACGTGCAAAACTGCAACATCACGATGCCTACAACATGTGTAAAAATCGCTTACTACTCGTAGCATAAAGAAGTGCAAGAAATTGTAAAAATAATCATCATTTATAAACTGTTGCAATGTTCATTCTTCGCCTGCATTCAAAGGAAAGAAAAACCAGGGCCCAATGAGATTTGGGTGTAAAACAACAACAATGACAATGTTGGCTGTAAGTGATCGCAATAATAACGATGAGCTTGCAGTTAATAGAAAAAAAAAAATAACAATTACGTAATGTCCTCATAGCTGGAAGTTTTTGTTTTTTCATTATTTTTCTTTTCGGTCTTTTGGAGAAAATCATCAGTTGCATTTAAGAGATACTGAAAGACAAACAAACTGACAAACCAAAACGAAACCAAATACATTGTAAAAAGGCAACAAACAAAAAAAAAAAAATAATACTCGTACTCTGGTACTTTGAAAAGCTAAAGAAAAAATACAAAAATCATATACAAGTGAGTACGAGTACATTTCCTTGTTACTTTTGCACTCTAAAAGTTTATTAGGCACAGACGTACAAACAAACATGAATAATATATCCAACGAATAAAAGAAAAAAACTTAAAAAACAAGTTTTAACACACAATGCATCTTCAAACTTTGGTTTAAAATTCAAAAAAGAAATTAACAAACATAGGAGCACACCGACTTTTGTAAACCTTTTACCAAGGATTCATTATTAACCTCAAAAATTTAACTTTAAAGTTTAAACTCATGGCGAAATGAAACAGGTGACAGCAGTTCTACAAAAACAACGATACGGCGAATTCATTATTTTTTTATACATGGAATTTGACACTTCAGTGGGTAAGAATTCATAGTGTAATTAGAAAGTGTACTCGTAAGAACAGCTATTTTACAATTTTTTCATGAACATACCTCGCGAAACTTTCAAATTGTTTTTGTATTCGTATATAAAATTTTTTTCAATTCTTTTTTTACTCTTTATTTTGTGGTGCAGTTTTACACTAACAAAATACAAACAATTGTTGTTTTTGTAGATGTGCGGCCACTTTCTAATTACACTATGCAAAAATTGGGCTTATATGGAGCATAGTAAAATAATAAAGTACTCGCACATCTACAAAAACAAAAATTGCTTGTATTTTGTTAGTGTAAAACTACTGCCCACAATGTCAGAATGCTTTGAACGGAAAAATGAGAGAACGAAAGAGAGCAAGAGAAAAAAACTCAAAAAATATTTTACATGTGAATACAAAAACAATTTGACAGTACCGCGAGGTTTGCCAATGAAAAAATTGTAAAACAGCTGGTCTTACGAGTATACTTTATTATTATACTATGATATGGAGTTCGACAGTTCTAAGTACTAAAAAATAATCAGCTGTTTAAGTAAGGTCACCTGTTTGAATTCACCTTATTTAAACTATTGTTAATTGAAAGCAATGGTTACTTTGAGTCTACATTAGACAAATTTTTATCAAGATAAACGTCAAAATTTTATCAAGATAAAGATTTGTCTAATGTAGACTGAATTTGTCAGTATTATTGCAGCGTTAAAAGAAAATTGTCAGCGCTTGAGCTCTGACAACGTTGTCTTGATAATGCTTGGTAAAATACGCCATCTTGATTGTTGTTGGTACTTTTTGCATGGTTTATTATGCCATACGTTTTCCCCTATAACTTTGAGTCTACATTAGAGAAATTTGTATCAAGACAAACGTCAAATTTCTGTTTGAGTTGCTGATAATTTTTTATATCTGGCAATTATAGGGGAAAACGTATATCATAATAAACCATGCAAAAAGTACCAACAACAATCAATATGGCGTCTTTTATCAAGCATTATCAAGACAAAGTTGTCAGGGCTCGAGCGCTGACAATTTTCTTTTAAAGCTGCAATAATACTGACAAATTCAGTCTACATTAGACAAATCTTTATCATGATAAAATTTTGACGTTTGTCTTGATAAAAATTTGTCTAATGTAGACTCAAAGTAATTGATAGAGATAAAAAATTATCTGCAACTCAAACAAAAATTTGACGTTTGTCTTGATACAAATTTCTCTAATGTAGACTCAAAGTTACAGTGCAGTGTCAATGAAAATTTAATAAATGACAGTTGTGAATTTTATTTTAAAAGCCTACAATTATAAAATTGTTACCTTCATAATAACAAACTAAAATCACCTCCCAATTTCTCATGATTCCTACATGGAAGATAACGAGAAAGGGAGAAAATGCTGTCTTGTGAGTGCATCATCATGATCATATATCTCTGCTGTACGTTGCCATGTATCGTCAAGAGGTTTATTTTTTGTTTATTTCATTCATTTAGTCTGACATTTTACATAAGACACTTGTGACTCCAAAACAACACTAAAATCATTATTTGATCGTCATAGCATGTGGACGACGGGTTATACGTTTTTTTCTGTCATTATTTTTGTTTTACTATTTTTGTAAATGCAACTTCATTGAAAATGCAAAACGCAACGATGCCTGAGTTATGTTTTCTTGTAGTTAGTTTTTCGATTTTTTTGATTACCAGACAATAGTATTTAACACATACGTTAAGTACAAATTCATGGGAAAACAACTTCAGTTTGATAATTGAGATTAATATGCTTAAGAAAAACTAAACATAATTTGAATTTTAATTAATTTGTTAACGGAGGGAATTTGCACTAGTTTTTATTTTGCACAAGATATTGTAAAACAAATTTGTTAAACTTAGCTCTTTTAAAATTTCTCCTAAAATTATACATTGATTAAGCACACTGAGGAAAAATATTCGATTCAAAATACACCACGGTTGTGGTTACATTGGTAATTTATTTTTTATAACGTTCGTTAACAAATTTAATAGAAAACACAATGCAATTTAATAATTTAAAACCGAAACGGTGTCAACTTGATATCGATTTACGAAAATTTGAACACGCAGTGTTGAATTGTTTTCAACACGTATGTGGTCCATTTTTCTCTGGGTGCATATATTAACTATTAAATAAATAAATAGTTTAAAAGTAATGTTTTATTAAAATCACATATCATGGCTGTCTTTAAAATCTCAGATGTGTTCCTATGTGAAAGATTTGTTTGAATCACTCTCTCGTTATTAGAATAGATCAATTGTTTTTATTTTAGTATTATTTTAATTTACTATTTATTAAGATTATGTCCTTCGTAAATATCTGTGTAACATATTTCGTATCATGATATAAATGTTTGTTAATGTTAGAGTTATAATTTCTTATTATTAACACCCAAGATCTCAGATAATAAAAATTATAAAGTTACTCAATTTAAATAGTTGAAGTATTAGACTAACATATTTAATTAATCTAACTTTATGTTACTCTTTTTATATATAAAACTCATACTACAGTAATTAACAAAATAATTACTTACTCACGCTTTAAGAGCAATTAAAAATAAATCCAATTAAAATTGTAAAACATTGTGAAGAAATTTAAATGTCTATAAAAGGGTGAAACAAATGTTGGATATAAAAATTTTAATTAAATTTAATTGCCCATGTAAATTTTTACAAAATATATAAAATTTTTAAAAGAAAATAAATCCAATACAAACTTAAAAATATAAAAGACATTTTTCAAATTTTATTTGTTCAGAATTTCGCAGCAGATACAGATGATAAAATTAAAATTTACAATTTTAGGAATATTAAAAATTAACATTCAAATACACCCAACTCATGAATAACCCTTTATTTACATCAAACATATTCCCATTCCTAAAATCTTTTACTTACTGCAAGTATGTATTTCACATTGTTTTCTTAATTTATTTTTGTAAAACTTTGAAGACCTAAATATAACAACAACAAAAAACATGACTAGTGGAACCAAATTATATGGTTGTGAGGAGATTTTTAAAGAGTTTTTTCTTTTGGGTTTTTGTTTCAGTCTCACTAAATTATGCGAAATTTTATTTAATGTAATTTTATTTATTTTTATTTTGATGCGCTATTTTCAAATATGTATTGTATGTAGTCTGGGAGGTAAAGGGAAAAATAGCTACAAAAAAAAAAAAATTAAATAAAACGGGAGGAAGGCAATAGTATGGGCAAAACATAAACTACTTTGTAATTATCTTTACCTGCCTCTATTGTGATCGTTAACACGTAGAGTAGGTCAGTGTAGCTTCATTCATATTAGGCGGTGACGAACTGGAAACCAAACAAAACTAAACCATTCATACATACATAATGGATTATTAGCGTTTCTATTAAAAGTGTATTAAATACATTTTTTGTTTACAAAATGTGTTTTTGTTTATATCTACGGTTTATTGTTTTTATTTTTTCTTCTTGATTTTCTGTTTTTCGCTAAAAACCCAAAATAATTGCCAATTTTGTATTTGATTATTTTATAAAGTTACGCAGTAAATCTATTTTAATTTGATTTAAAATGTTGCATTAAATTACATTGTAGAGATTCAGATCAGATATTTTGTATGACATTACTACATATTAGTTAATGCGTTTAATTTTGACTTACCATGTATTAGCCTTAGTTTTAAAACAAAAAAAAAACCGTTTCATTTAATATTCTTCTATTAATGGACATTAACACATTAAATTATTGTTAAACCTTCAACTAATGAATAAATTATATGCATTTATATATTTACAAGGCCTTATACATATGTATAATTTAAAAGACTTTTTTCTAATTTAAAATAAATCCTACTATCTATAGCATAGGGAAGAAATCCGTGAATGTTAAGGACTTTTTAAAAAATTGTGATACTTAAATGGTGGCAAGAGAGTAAAAAATTGTTCTCCCAAATTCTTAGAAATATGAAGAAATAAATGAAAGAAAACGTGATTCGCTTTTAATAAACATTTTTAGGGATAGTCCTATTATTTATAACTATCCTTGACAGCCGGAAATATAGCTGGGATTAAACATATTAAATCTAATACAAAATTGAGTAAATCAATCTAATTTTGTAGCCTTTAATCACGAATTTCTCGCTTAGCGTACAGGTGACAATATGCGAATTTTAGCATCGAAATCAAAGCGAATTCAAACAGGTGACCTCCCTAAATCAGCTTATAGCACAAATTACGATAGCGCGTAGTCAGCAACAGTATCAGCAAAAATGATCAGCTGATCACTGTCAGCACAACATGTTGCTGCCGTTATAATTACAATTCAGCGTAGGCAGCCACAATTTACAACCACCATCTAGCTTTGTTCTACTTCTGTATTTTAGCCTCTCATTTATTTGTTCACTGTCTTTATCTTGCTCTCAATCTGAATGCAGCGCAGTGAATTTAGAAACAGGGTTAAATGAAACAGCACTGCAAACTGCTGCTGACCAAATGTAATCATGGTGTTGTTTACAAACAAACAGTGCATTCCAACTGATCAGCTGATTATGTCAGCACACACTGCTGCTGACTACGCGCTATTGTAATTTGGACTTGAAACTCCATATGATTGAAAACATGGCGAAATGAAACAGGTGGCAGCAGTTCTACAAAATCATTGAATCCGTCTTGATCTACAAGAAATTAGCTTTCTTTACCGAATTCGGAGGCTTAAGCCGTTATTGTACTAGCATTTTTTAAGTGTTTATCTTTTATTGATGGAACAGTGCATATATTATTGTAATAGACAGTTTTATCAAGTGTAACATAGTGTATACACTCTAATATTTTTGTCAGAGAGTGTCAAATTTATTCTCTGAGAGAATTATTTCGCGTGTAGATTAAAATATTAGTATTATAATAGTGGAAGGCCAATGTACGCGTCACGCGGCAACGAGCGGCATCGTTATTACCAGCTTAAAAATCAATCAATTGTTAATAAAAAAGTGACAAAGGAAAATTTGGAAACACTGTCATAAATTAAATCTGGCAATGCTGTGACACGTGAGCACCAAGCGTCAAAGTTGAATTTGTTTCAACTTTTTTATATGGACCGCGCGAGCGCGTAAGAAAACATGATCAGCTGATTGCCGCTTGCGCCGCGTGCGCAAGCGGCAATCATGATACAATTTTGACGTTTGTCTTGATAAAAATTTGTCTAATTTGGCTCAAAGTTAAAAATAATCCAAATAAAATTTATCGATAAATAATCTCAAGTTGTAAAAAAAAAAAATTTAAATGTTTAGCAAATGTCATGGCGGAATAAAACAGGTGGCAGCAGTTCTACATTATAAAGTGGCCGCACATCTACAAAAACAACAATTGCTTGTATTTTGTTTTGTGTAAAACTACTGCCCACAATGTCAAAATGCTTTGAACAAAAAAATGAGAGAATGAAGGAGAGCAAGAGTAAAAAAAATCGAAAAAATTTTACATATGAATACAAAAACAATTTGACAGTACCGCGAGGTTTGCCAATGAAAAAAAATGTAAAACAGCTGTTCTTACGAGTATACTTTATAATCATACTATGGTGTAAAACTATTGCTTATAACATAGTGCCTACATTGGACAAATTTTTATCAAGACAAACGTTAAAATCAGTGGGAATCTATACTAGGTAACCTTAGTTAAACAGCTGATTATTATTTTTGGTTGTTACAGCTATCAAACTGCATATATAAAAACAATATTGTATTCGCCATATTGTTGTTTTTGAACAACTGTTGCACCTTTCATAAATTCGTGTTAGTTTTGAAGTTTGTCTTGATAAAAAATTGTGTAATTTAGACACTATGTAATGTAAAAAATATTAAATATGAATAACGTCGAGTCTATATTAAAGAAATTTGTACTAAGACATGTAAAATTTTTGTTTGAGTTGCAGATAATTTTGTATCTCTGTCAAGTATAGGCGAAAACGTATGTCATAATAAACCATGCAAAAAGTACCAACAATAATCAAGATGGCGTCTTTTACCAAGCATTATCAAGACAAAATTTTCAGAGCTCGAGTGCTGACAATTTTCTTTTAACGCTGCAATAATACTGACAAATTCAGCACATTAGACAAATCTTTATCATGATAAAATTTTGACATTAGTCTTGATAAAAATTTGTCTAATGTAGATTCAAAGTAATAGATTTGCGCGGTACATAAAAAATTTAAATTTTAAATCAGCGGTCACTTTCTTATTGCAATATAAATTTTAACTTAAAATTTACACTTCAATAAAAATCGAAATTGTTATAAAATCAGATGAATTGTATTTTATTTAATTTTTTATACAATATTTCAGAGACCGGATTTTAATACTAAAAAAACAATCTTTTTATATTTATTTCAATCGAAAAACAATTTTTAATGTTCAAAAAATTATAAAAGTCCATCATGATTTTTTTATTTTCATCAATATTTTAATTTTTTTCATCATGATGGAAATAAAAATATAAATATCTTTTGTGATATTTATTTCAAAAGTTGAAAATTATTTTGAACTTTTTTCATCAGATGGAAAAAATTTTAAACAACAACAATTTCATTTGAATAAAAAAAAAATATTTTGAAAACAAAACAAAAGTATGAATAAAAAAACAATCATTTGAAATTTTTTTCGAACTGATATTTATCGTTAAAGATATTTATCGTTAAAGATATTTATTTTTTTCATCATTGATGGATATTTATTTTAAAAATAAAAATCCCTCACATATTTTTTTCAACAAATGAAAAAACATTTTGAACATTAAAGATATTTATTTTGATTGAAAAATAAAAATAAAACGTTTTCGGGTGCTTGCAATATTTTTAAAAAAAAATTAGTTTTACTTTATAATATACTTTTTATATACTTTTTTTTCTTTATGTAAAGCTTTTTTAAAATTTAAAAATCTAAAATTCTGGAAAAAAATTTAAAAGAAACATATTAAAAAAAATATTAGTTCTTTATAGTTCTGTTTAAAAAATAATATAAGTATTTCGATTTAAGTAGTAGCCGCTTCTTTAAAATATTAAAATAATAACTCTGTTCAAGTTCTCGTAAAATTTACAGGTTTTAGTTAGAAATTGTCCGAAAAAAAAAATATATACATAAATTCTTAGTACGAAAACGTTTTCATGTAAATTCTGACAAAAACTTGCAAGTTTAACAAGAAAAATAATTAATTCAGCGTAAAATGTATCTAATTATAACTTTATGCTTTCATAAAATTTCTAACTATATCATAAACATAGTTATCAAATTATAATAAAATTATTAGAGTAGATATACATATAAATATGTCTACATAATTACCAAAAATTTGTCTAAATCATTCTACTGACAATTAAACAAGTATTTAGCATTTGACGTACGATTGTTGTCTATATGACAATTAATTTATATTATTATACTAGCAGTACTCGTTTACTTACCATTTGGACATCATATAAAATGTAATTAAAAAATGATTTTATAATTTTCTAAAATTAACTTTCGCTAGATTATATGAATTTTTGTTTATTTATGTTGAAATTAAGAAAGAGTAAGGTGAAAAATAAATAAAATACAAATTTGTTGGTGTCATCATCCGTCATAATTTTCGTATGTATACATTTTTACACCGTCATACTTGTTGCAAATAAATATTAAAAATAAAATAAATAGTAAATCTTAAAGAAAACTGAAATTCGCACTTGATATTATAATAATTTGAAATTTATTAAGAATTGTTAGAAATAAAAAAGTTTTATATAACAAAATTGAAATAATGACATCCTAATTATTAAAAATTGGTTTAAATAAATTGTTTGTCTTTATATAAGTAGAGTACCAATTATTCGACCTTTATCCTTTTCTCCAAACATTTCTTTGTTATTATTACTTTTTTATATTAAGTTAAAACTGTAAAATTATAATTTAAACGGCATAAGAAAGCCACCAGTCAAAAACTACCAACCAATTCACATTTATATACAAATAAAATCACAAAATTTATTACTTCTTTCTTTATAAATACATATATTTTTTTGGTTATCTTCAAAAAGGTGAAATGGTAAAAATGTTATTCCATTCCTCTATTCAATCTTTTTGTGTATTCATTACCACCACCAGCAGACATCAAATAATATTTATATTTTCATTTATTCACGTTGTGCAAATTTAATTCACATAAATGTTTAGTTTTGGTTTTACAACCAACGGCTATAGTTGTATCTCATTTCAGTTGTTTCCTCCTCCAACAACAACAAAGATGAACAAAAGAAAATAACTGAAAAAATTTAGCATCAGTTACTTACTACCTGTTGACGAAGTTTTCAGTTAAAAACCTGTTGTTAAGGATTGAAGAGGGTTTTGTAAGAAAAGAAAAAGTAAAATCTTGATAATAACTTGTATAACACATAATACTGTTTGTGTGCTTAATCTGGCTGCATATAAAAATTGATAATAGAAAATTAATAAAATGTATTTAGATATGCTGGGAATCTTTAGTTGATTGATGTATGTTAGCAGGACTCCATGAGCTTCTACATTAAAATTATCACAGAATTTCTTAATCAAATTTTTATTGAAAAATTGTTGCGCCAATCATTTCAAATGATCAAGGAATAATATAGCTATATCTCCTTCCATAGCTCGCTTACTATCATTACAAAAAGTGGGCATTAAAATGGAGATTCTTTCAATAAAATATAAAAGTGGTGTGTCAGGTAACGTCGAGTCTATACTAGACAATTTTTTATTAAGACAAAATCAGTATAACCTCAATTAAACAGTCGATTATTATTTTTGGTTGTTACAGCTGTCAAACTGCATATATAAACAAGCGCGAATTATATTCGGCCCGGCCGAATCTATATACCCACCATCAACTTTTTCAAATTTTACGTTATATGGGAAGGGGCGGTAAAGTGGGCAGGAAAGTGGGCGGACCACGCCCAATTTTTGTTTCCGAGTTTACATTTGTCCTTGAACTATTTGAACACAATTTCACTTTATATGGGAGGTGGGCGGTAAAGTGGGCAGACCACGCCCATTTTTGGTTTTCGAGTTTATATTGATCCCCGAACTATACGTACAAAATTTCGTTGTCGTATATGCTTTTGTTGAAGAAATATCAGCAGAAAACTATAAAACGGACACCCTGTGCTTCTAGTTTTTAGCCCATAACTTTTTTGTTTGCCCGATTTTGCCCATTTTCAATCCCAAACAAACCTTACATAAGATAATTTGAAATTCCAAATTTCGTCCCCCTACGTTATCCCGTTCGAGCCCTATCCTGCTTTCAACAGACTTACATAGCTAGATCGACTCAAAATCGAACCAGGACCCAGAAAATATATACTTTGTGGGGTCTTAGACCATTCCTTCGACATGTTACACATGGAATGACAAAATCAATATATCTTTTTGATGGTGGGTATAAAAAACATAAAGAAATTCGCCTTATTTTCGAGTATATACTAGATAAATTTTTATAAAGACAAACATCAAATTTTTATCAGTATAAACAGCTGATTATTATTTTTGGTTGTTACTGCTGTCAAACTGCATATATAAAAAACATAAAGGAATTCGACTTAATGCTGTTTTTGTCAAACTGTTAACACCTTCTATAAATTCGCATTAATTTTATTGTTTATAAACTGAATTTTTCAGTATTATTGCAGATTTAAAACAAAATTGTCAGCGCTCGAACACTGACATAGTGTAATAAGAAAGTGGCCGCACATCTACAAAAATAACAATTGCTTATATTTTGTTGGTGTAAAATTACTGCACATAAAATGCTAGGAACAGAAAATGAGAAAATAAAGTAGTATTAAAAAAACGTGAAAAAATTTTGCATACGAAAACAAAAACAATTTGACAGTTTTGCGAGGTACACATATGAAAAAATTGCAAATCAGCTGTGCATACGAGGTCACTTTCTTAATTTGCGGTCCACACGAGCCTTTTTCATGCTCGCACATTGAACAAAATGTTGCGCGCACATGCATTTGGATAGTGTGGACCCATAGTATAATAATAAAGTACTCGCACATCTACAAAAACAACAATTGCTTGTATTTTGTTAGTGAAAACTACTGCCCACAATGTCAAAATGCAAATAAATGAGAGGCTAAAATACAGAAGTAGAACAAAGCTAGATGGTGGTTGTAAATTGTGGCTGCCTACGCTGAATTGTAATTATAACGGCAGCAACATGTTGTGCTGACAGTGATCAGCTGATAATTTTTGCTGATACTGTTGCTGACTACGCGCTATTGTAATTTAGGCTTTAGTATTATTGCAGGGGCAGAATCGAAATTTTTTGGAAATAAATCTGCAACGTTAAAATTTCATTAAAAAAAGGGCGTAGACACTTTTCGGTAAAAAAAAACATAATTTTTGTAATTTTTAATCTCAAAATCGTTTATATTTGGACTCAGAAGAGATATCGACTTCAAGTTTTTTTTATTCAATAGATAACTATTGTTCTTTAAATAGGATATATTATGCAAAATTGAGATATTTTAAATTTCAAATACAAATAACTTGAAAACTATAAGAGATAAATAGTTCATGCAACAAAAGGTCTTATCGAAGGCTTTAGGAAGATGTAAAAATATTTTAAATCGGATAAGATGCAAAGAAATTGACATGCGGTATGTGGGACTCCCCTTCCAAACTCCTTTGCTTTCCCTATGCAAAATTCAATACTATTTATATTCGGAATCGAAAAGATAATGACATGCGGATTTTTAATATGATTAATAATTTTGTTTCCTAACTAAAAGAACAATTTTGGATGAAATCGTATAAAAATTCATCAATCCGTTTGTCAAATTTCTGTACACGAATAACTTAATAATAATAATAAGAACACATGTAAGCATGTTTAACAAGATATAAAAATGTCTAACTGTTCATGTCAGAGGTAACCTGAATTCTCCTCTATTTCGTCTGTGTAAGTTAAAGCAGCCTATTAGAAGTTCCAAATTTATTTTCAAAAAAATTTTAATCTGCCCCACTGTTCATAATAAAGTTTAATAAAGTTTCCCTAACATAATTTCCAGACTTTTCTGAATTACACAGGCGTATATCATAATAAACCATGTAAAAACTAACAACCAAAATCGCGTCTTTTATCAAGCAAAAGTTATCAGAACTCGAACACTAACAACTTTATCTCTATGCAGCAATAATACTAATGAATTCTGTCTACAATAGACAACTATGAATATTATTAAAAGTAAAAGAGATTGACCATGAGAAATTAAATTAATTTCTCAATTTAACCAAAAGTAAGGCTACACACAAGTGATTAATAAGGTAAGATATTCTAAATCCCCGTTAATAACTTCTATTTAACTTAGAAGCTATATAGTAGTTATAAGTGAAGAAGACAAAATAAAGATATTCGATTATAAGCTATAAATTTTTATATTAAAATCTTTTATCAAAATAATTTAGTATTTACACAAATTTGTCTGAACTCAAACAAAATCGGACCGAATACAACAGTTACAAATCGGTGCAGCTGCACCTTGAGTTTATTATTATAAAAATTAAACTTTTATTCTACAAATATCATTTATTCGAAACAAAAAAACTGTTATAATTATTTTAAGGTTAAGTTTACATAAGTATTTATTTATATATTTTAATTATTTCAATGGATTTTATTTTATTTAATACCACACAATCTCACTCAAACAAACGAAAAAAAAAAAATAATTAAAATATTTTTAATAAAAACAAAAAAAGCTCAAAATCAACATGTTTATTTTTATTGCAGTCTCTAAATAAAATAGTGGCATAAATGAGGGTCAGTCATCATTTCGCCTGTAGGGGGGCTTAAAAAAGTAATAAAACAATTTGTAGCCTATGCAAGCAATCATTGAAATAGTAAAATGCTTAAAAGCAAAAGAAAACAAAAATCCCGCATTAATAAACGTTAATTTGATTGGCATGTTATTATAATTATAAATAATAATTTTGTTAACACTTCAACCGATTTGTATTTTTATCAATATACTTAATAGTGATACAAAAAATATATATTACGAATAACGGAATAAAAACAAAATATTAATTAACTTGTTCTCAATTATGTTTACCATAAAATAAATCGTGGTTAAATTTAGATAATAATAAAAATAGTTTTAATAATTAAAAAAATAAATTTTGTTCGGTCAAAATCGATCAATTTATATACCCTATTTTTTTATGTTATTTTTAATACATTGATTTATAACGATTTTATTTTCATTTTATAATCATCTAATTTTAATTTAACAAGTCTTTTCCAGTAGCAAATATTAAATTGGTTTCTTTTCCACAAATCTCTATTTATTATGGGAATTTATTTCATTTTAGTGTATTTTTTCTTTTTACTATTTTAAATTTGATACAATTGCATAAATTTGATACATGTTTTTGTGCTCCTTAAATGGATTTCGGAGGACATTGACATTTATTTATAAAAATAAGGTAACGATGTTTTATGTTCATTTGTAAATGTCAAGTTAGTGGTCGTTTACTACGGGTAAAGTGTTCATTTGTTTGAGATAAAAAATCTTTTTTCAAACAATATAAACGTTTTAATACGTAAAATGATCTTGTTAAATAATATTAAAAAGGAAATTGGCACGAATATAGTATTCATTGAAACTTGAGTGTCACGAACATGAATACAAAAAAAAAAGACAATAAGATTTTTACTATTTATTCGATAAACCTTTAACATTTCGAATTCAAACTTACTTCAAGTCTATACTAGGAAAATGTTTATCAAGACAAATGTCAAAATCAGGACGAATCTAGTTTTCTAGTATACCGTCGAGGTTAACGTTAACATAGTGTCTACGTTAGACAAATTTTTATCAAGACAAACGTCAAAATCAGTGTGAATCTATACAAGGTAAATTTGGTTAAACAGCTTATTTATTTTTTTTTTTTTGGTTATTACAGTTGTCAAACTGCATGTATAAAAAACATTAATGAATTCTTCATATTGTTCTTTTTGTGCAACTGCTGCCACTTTTCATGAATTCGCATTCATGAAGTGCCAAACTCTATGTATAAAAAAATATTGTTGTTTTTGTAGAACTGCTGCCAGCTGTTTCATTTCACTATGAATTTTACCTTACCTTCTGTATAGACTACACAATTTGTTACCTCAACATTTTATCAGGATAAAAATGTCTCTACTATAAACTTAATTTTTTAGTATTATTGCAAAATCAAAGTAACATAGGGTCTACACGAGAGTTTTTTATATCATAATATGTAACAAAGAGTGCACAGCGTAATTAAAAAGTGCTCGCACATCTATAAAAACAACATTTGCTTGTATTTTGTTAGTGTAAAACTACTGCACATAATGTCAAAATGCTATGAACAGAAAATGAGTGAATGAATGAGAGGAAGAGAAAGAAAAAAATGGAAAAAAAAATTTCATAGCAATACTAAAAAAATAATTTGGCAGTTCCACGAGGTTTGTCAATAAAAAATTTTAAAACAACTGTTTTTACGAGTATACTTTATAATTATATTATGATAGAGTGTTAAATTCGCTGAGAGAATTATCTCACGTGTAGACTAAAATATTAGTATTATAAGAAATATTAAGTATTTTTTTATCATTAGAAACGTCAAATTCTTATCATGATAAGAATTTATCATGTGTGGACCAAATTTATTTATATTATTGCAGCGTTATGATATAATTGTTAGAGCTCAAGCGAAGATAAATTTGTTTTGATATTAAACGTCATTTTGTTGTTGTATTTTGTTGACATTTATTTCATTTTTAAGAAAAAGCGCAATTCTTCTTTCTGAATGTAGAATAACCATAAAAATAAAACAATTTTACAAAAAAACGTTGTTTTTAAGTACACAAGCAAACTTTCGTATATATGTATTTTTTGAGAGTAAATCTTATAAGATAGTTGTGTAGAAAAATCTTATCACAACAGTCTTATAATATTTCTTATAATACTAATATTTTAGTTTACACGTGAGATAATTCTCTCAGAGAGCGGATTTGACACTCTCTGTTACATATTAGGTAGGGTCTACACGTGAGATTTTTCTATCATAACAAGTAACAAAACGTCGGCAGAGCTGCTGCAATTTTTTTGTTTATATCATATGGGAATACGTAGATAAAATTTTATCATAATAAATCACTTTTTTTTGGTTTTCGTCAAGGAATGTTGTCAAAATTTAATTGTTATATTTATTTTGTTTTTTAAATTTCATTTTATTTTGTCTTATTTTTGCTCCAAATAATTATTTAATTGAGATTTCCATGAAAAAATTCGCTTCTTCTTAAAAAATAATAAACGTCAATAAAATACAACAACAAAATGACGTTTGATAGCAAAACATATTTATCTTCGCTCGAGCTCTAATAATTATATCATAACGCTGCAATAATATAAATAAATTGTGTCCACACGTGATAAATTCTTATCATGATAAGAATTTGACGTTTGTTATGATAGAAAAATCTCTCGTGTAGACCCTACATTATGATATAAAAAAATCATGTGGAGACCCAGTGTTATAAGATGTAATGTCAAAAAATATACATATACAAAAATTTGTTTGTATGTGTGCGTGTATGTTTAGGAAAGTATTTAAAAACAATATTTTTTTATAAAATTGTTTTATTTTAATGGTTATTCTACATTTAAAACGAGAAAGAAAAGCATAGCATAATCATTTCGAATATATTGGGTTATAAACCAATACAAAAATAATATCTCGAAAACGGTACATCGTCTCAAGCACAAGTAGTCCTTTTTCAGTGTGGACAAAAAATAGGGTCAGCAGTAAGGTGATCGACGCGGTTTTCCAACCGGTTTTAAAACCGTTTTTTTCTGTCCATGTGCTGTTGGTTTTTTCAAAATGTTCATTGTTGGATTGTCGAATAGACTGGTTTTTTTAAACACAAAAAACAGGTTTTAAAAATAGCATTTTATTTCAGAAAACATGTACTAAATAGTGATATTTGAATCGAAATTTAGGAATAATTTTTTAAATATTCATAAAGACTGATTTCCTATGTTTTAAAAATATAGTTTAAGTCTTGGAATTTTGGAATTTGGAATTTATTCTGTAATATTAAACAAATAAATAAGTAACAATTATCCTGTATGAATTTTTTAATCTATTGTAATATCTGTAATATTTTTATACCCAATTTAATATTTTATGATCCAATATTTCCTTTATTTTTTAAAGGTGTTGTGTTAAAAAAGTTTCACCTGCAGAATAATTTCAATTGAGACAGACTTCCATATTGTTTATGCTAACTAAAATTTAATCTAATTTTTGATGATTTTTTTTCTACAATTTTGAAACATAATTATCTTCTAGTCATCTAGATATATAATTTGCTTAGCATTTTTTCTCTTTCCAGAGCTTTCTAAAGCTCCCAACAAATCCTAACGGAGCCATATTTTGAAATTTTTATCAGGAAGCGGATATAAGAGGATTTATGTGTCTTTTTCTAAATTTTTTTTCTCTTTCTAGAGCTTTCTAAAGCTCCCAGAAGACGTAGACAATTAAAATTCGGCTTGCTTATAACCCTATTCGTCCTCCAAATCCTAACGGAGCCAGATTTTGAAATCTCTATCAGGGAGCGAAAACACGTGGATCTATATATATGGATTTATATATATCATTCCTAAGCATTGTTTTCTCTCCAGAGCTTTCTGAAGCTCCCAGACGATATATGAAACTAAAAATCGGCTTACTTATAAAACTATTCATTCTACAAATTCTAACGAACCCAGATGTTTCTATCACGGACCGAAAAGTCTGTTTTTGGTATTAAGAACTTTTGAGTTGCTATACTTATTATTTGCTCTCTAAATCCTTTCAAAAACTGATTCTGCATTTCGGTCATTACGACGATTTTTTTTATTTTGAAAGGTTTACGGATTTAAAACTTTAATCAATATTATCACAATAAATTCTAACGGCTTCAAATAAATGACTTCGATTAGTGAGAGGAAGGTGTCATATTTTTTTTCTTTTAATTTTCGGATTTGTTTGTGCATATAATATTATTTTTTCCTGGCATTGTCAGGCTTATACGCTTGTATTTAATAAATTTTAACTTGAATATTATAAGAATTATTGATTTTTTTAAAGAAATGTAGACTCTAAATATAAATATTAACTTCTGCAAAAAACCGGTTAACCGTTTTTTTCTGAATTTCAAAAAGTGCAACCGCTTTTTTTAAAATACCAACTATTCGAACTATTCGAAAACCGGTTTCTCAAAAAAGTCGAATAATCGATCACCCTAGTCAGCAGTAATTTTGTAATTTTTTTTTTGAATTTTTATGAAACTTTACCTTTTTTTAAATATCGATAACGATATTTAAAATAAAATACTGAAAAAAATATGAGCATCATCGATAATCTTCAATTCCGAGAACTATTCGTATCGGAAAAGATCTATAGATTTGGCATTTTAAAAATATGAGTAAAATCGATGGTTCCAACAAAAGATAAGAAAATAAATAAAGTAAAATAATTTTATTTTCAATAAAATGGCAGATCTTTAGATCAATTGAAAAAGATTAAGTGCAAAAAAAGGTCTTCGGAAACGGAAAATCATCCAAATCATCCATAAAGAGGGGTTTATATGGGAGCTATGGTCAATTATATGCCGATCTTAATAAATTTTGGCACAAAGATTTATATTTATACAGAACTTACCTGTACCGAATTTTAATAAAATATCGCAATATTTAAGGCATTCATAGTTATTAAATCCCTATTCGGGGAGTATATTTGTATGGGGGCTAGGTGAAAGAATGGATCCATCATAACAAGTTTCAATAGGATTCGTCCTTGGCATAATAGAATATCGTGTGCTACATTTCATTGACTTATCTTTAAAATTGCGACTTGTAGTTTGATGACAAGGTTTACATGTGGAACGGATCGACAAGTATGATTATTTTGAACTAGTTCTAACAAAAATACTGACCGTTTCCAATAATGTAAATTATGAAATTATATAATTAAAATATACGTACAATTTTAATTTCCTTATATAAGCAATAACGTCGGCATAACTTTGAGTCTACATTAGACAAATTTTTATCAAGACAAACGTCAAAATTTTATCAAGATAAAGATTTGTCTAATGTAGACTGAATTTGTCAGTGTTATTGCAGCGTTAACTTTGAGTCTACATTAGAGAAATTTTTATCAAGACAAACGTCAAAATCGGTGCGAATCTATACAAGGTGGCCTCAGTTAAACAGCTGATTATTATTTTTGGTTGTTACAGCTGTCAAACTGCATACATAAAAAACATTAATGAATTCGCCATATTGTTGTTTTTGCACAATTGTTGCCACCTTCCTTAAATTCGAGTTCATTTTGACGTTTGTCTTGATAAAAATTTGTCTAATGTAGACTCAAAGTAAAAGAAAATTGTCAGCGCTCGAGCTCTGACAACTTTGTCTTGATAATGCTTAGTAAAAGACGCCATCTTGATTGTTGTTGGTACTTTTTGCATGGCTTATTATGACATACGTTTTCCCCTATAATTGACAGAGATAAAAAATTATCTGCAACTCAAACAAAAATTTGACGTTTGTCTTGATAGAAATTTCTCTAATATAGACTCGACGTAACTTTGAGTCTACATTAGACAAATTTTTATCAAGACAAACGTCAAAATTTTATCAAGATAAAGATTTGTCTAATGTAGACTGAATTTGTCAGTATTATTGCAGTGTTAAAAGAAAATTGTCAACGCTCGAGCTCTGACAACGTTGTCTTGATAATGCTTGGTAAAAGACGCCATCTTGATTGTTGTTGGTACTTTTTGCATGGTTTATTATGACATACGTTTTCCCCTATAATTGATAGAGATAACAAATTATCTGCAACTCAAACAAAAATTTGACGTTTGTCTTGATACAAATTTCTCTAATGTAGACTCAAAGTAACATACTGTCTCCACATTGATATAATATGTAACATAACGCCGGCAGAAGAGAGTAACCTTTTTGTTTATATTATGTTAAATATTAAACGTATTCTAATAAATCCTATATCATTATTTTCAATCAGTCACCGAGTGAACATGTGCTTTTTATTTAAGAAATTCGCACTTTTTATCACAATTTTTATAAAAATATATTTTGAAATGTAAAATAACCATTAAAAGAAACCATTTTACAAAAAAAAAAAAAAAAGATTGTTTTCTAATAATTTTCAAAATGTACAAGCACAAATTTGCGTGTATGTGTATTCTTTTCACAGTTTATCTTATAAGATTGTTGTGAGCAGGGCTGTCAGATGTGGAGATTTTTCGCCAAACGTGGCGATTTTTAATTGCTCTTGGCGACTGAACTTTCCGTTTTGCGATATGGCGAATTTTTTGACGATTTTTAACAAGGTGGCGACTTATTTGGCTAATTTTTAAAACTTTATTAAATAGATATTCGCATAGTAAACGTTTAAACGGCGGTTCTAAAATGGGGGTCTGTACAAAGATTGTTAGATGGTCGCTAAGACCTTTAGCTTGAACATAAAATTAAAAGTATGTATTTCTTTAAACAGATAACACACATATGTATATTAATTTATCCATACTTATAAAATAAAGTTGCAAAGTTGCAAAAAATATAGAGTAAAAATTACAAAACTATTGTTTGTGCATGATTTTTATTATCATTCTGGTAATTTTTGCAAATTGTAAAAAACTATAACGATATTTCGTCCTTGGCAAATAAAATCCATTTTTAAATACAAATGTTTTTCCTTAAATTTATAATTAATTAAAATCAAATGAAATTTGGTATCAAATTGAGAATATGCCATTAATTTTTATCTTTAAGTATTATTTTATTTTTGGATTAAGAATTATTTAGGAATAACATTTGATACGATATTGAGAAAGTATCACTTTTTTTCAAATGAATATTCATTTTTAATAAGATTTGGAATTCAATATATCGAGGGCTTATATTCAAATCGGTCAGACTCTTTAGTTTTCTATTTTTTATATATGGTGTTAATTTTGGAGTCAAAATTAGTTCAAACACTATGTTTTTCACTTTTTGATTTTGGGCTATCTACAAACAGTATATTTTTTTTAAGGAAAAACGGGCTATATGCAAGTTTTTGTTTGATTTTCAAAGAAATGTAAAAATAAAAATTGATAATTAATGAGAGTTTTCATTGCTATTTGAACTTTTTTTAAACATTTTGAATTAGAATTTTAATATATCTCATAAAAATTTTGTTATCTGAATGTAGTCTGAAGAAAAAAGCCATTGAAGTTAGATTTTTAACCTTTTTTAGATGCTTATAGATCATACGCGGGTACATCCATCAACATTTTATAAAGCTAAGTAGGAGCACTACACCCTAGATTTAAAGGCAGGAATGAAAAAATTTTAATAAAATTCGTAATTATAAGCAAAACATCTTAGATACCAAAATCAGTTTCTTAAAAAAATGATAATTGAATAAAAAGTGCAATAAACATCGTCTTTAAAGGTTTTAATAATTTTTGAGTTTTTGATATGCAATTTAATACAATTTTAATTGGTTTAAAATTTTTTTGCAATTTTTTTAGCATGCAATTTTTTTCAAAATTTAGTTTATAATTTTAATCTTGAACACATTTTCGTCCTTTTAGTAAACATTCCTGTTATTTGAAATTTCTAACGATTAAAAATGGTCCAGCCAACCACAAAATTTAGATTTTTTTATCTCCTGATTAGTATGATATCATAAATTTAACATATTGTCAATATTTTTTCCAAAAATAGTATGTTTGACTTCTTTAATTTCAAATAATCAAAACGGGCTATATGAACATTTTTTAACAAACATTAAAAATAATTAAGACAAAACGGACTATCTACCATAACTTCGCGAATAATGGAGTTAAAATACATATTTTTCAGTGTGAGATTTAGTAGACGTAATATTAATAAATCGTAGAAGAACGGATTGCAAAATGTTGAAAAATGAGGGAAATAAACAGTTCTTATGTTCTCCTGAACAATGCTGTTTTGCATGAGACCCGTTTTGAATATAAGCCCTCGATATGTATTTTCAGAAATACATTTAAATTATCAAAGTTAAAGGCACGAAGCAAAAGTTTGTAAAAACCCCTGATCTAATTCTGAATTCGTAGGATAGAGAAGAGAATGCTAAACATTTACATTCACTTTACCTCTCTCGTCTACGAACTCAAAATTTCATCATCTTTCAAATATGAATATTAATATTTTATGGGCCATAGTGAAAGAAAAACGTCAATGAATAAATTAATTCTTCGAAACAATTTATAAATTTTAATAAGACAAATGTTCAATATATAATTTTTCAAAATTTTTTTTAAATTGTTGACATAAAATTGAGTTTTGTATAGGGTTGACAGATTCGAATTGTGATCTAACTTGACGTTCCTGAAAAACGAACTTGATTTCTAAAACAAAAACTTGACAATCGACATTCGCCAAAAATATTTTATTTTATGTATGAATTCTATATGGAAGTGCGTATATAAAAATTTCCGAACAATAGGGATAGAGTTTTTAAATATTTTCGAAAAAAAAGAGTTTACATTGCATATCCGTTATGTCATTGAAACATTTTAAGAATTTTTGCAATTGGTAACTCAATACAAATATAATGAAATATTTGTCTATTAATTGAATTTTGAACATTTATTCACTGCATTAAACAATTGCTATAAGCGAATGTGTTTTAGAAGTTTCTAAATAAGCCTAGAGGAAACCATTATCGATATATAACATGGTAATCAGTTTGTTCTGAATATTTGTTTGGTTTGTTTTTTAATTTAAAACGATTCGTATATCTCATATAGACATGATTTCAAAAATTTTTTAAAATTCAATCATTATGCTGTGTAATTCAGGGTGTCATAAATCAGATAGGATTGTCATCAAGTTCATTCAAGGCCGTCTGCCAATCCTAGTTATGTATGTCAGAAAAGTGTATTCAAATTAATATTTTTTATTCAATTATTATTAGTAGGGCAAGTTTTTATATGCACAAAATAAATTGAAATATGCGCTTGAAAAAGCACGAAAAAATGGTACAATATACACAGAAATATGCAAAAATAGCATGAATATGAATATAAAAACTAACGAATTTATGCATTCTTATATATTAATGTGAAGAAAATATGCACAAATATGCATTTTTTAAATTTCAATCTCAAATAGATTTCGATGTTTATAAAAATATAACTATTTTAATTTTAAGTATCATATTTGACGCTTCCGAATTTTTTTCTTTACAATATTTACAATGTACTCAAAATACTCACAAAAAAATTTTTAAAAATCATTTGACTAAACTCCAACAAATCACCAAAAAACGGTATTTTTGTTAAGAAAACTAACATTTGTATCCATTATATGCAAATTTATGCAAAGATTTAAAATATAAGCATTTTTTGTGATATTCTTTTGAAATATGCAAATGCTTACTTTCCAAGCGAAAAGCTTGAAAAACTTGCCCTGATTATTAGCTACTGAAATTATCATTGACTTTTTTGAAGCTGAATTTACATTTTAAAATTATATAATATTTGAAGCACTAAATATTTTGTTAATTTTTCATAAAAAAAATATATATATATAAAATTTAATTTTGGCGATTTTTGGCGATTTCCGATTAACAATTTGGCGACAGAGGCTCAAAAAAACCTGACAACCCTTGTTGTGAGATCTTATAATACTAATAAATGAATCTGCACGTGAAATTATTTTCTCAGAGAGTAAATTTGGCACTCTCTGACTGAAAAAATCAACTTGTAGACAGGGTCAAAGAGTAACAAGAGACGAAACTAATTGTCAAAAACCTAAGTCGGTTGTCAAAAACCTAACTCATGCAACAACAAAATAAAAAGAAAATGAAAACACACTTTTGTTTACAAAACAACAATTTTGTTTAAATGTCAATCGAGAATTTCGTCTCTATATGCTACTCTATGGACAGGGTTGTCAGATTTTTTGAGCCTCTGTCGCCAAATTGTTAATCATAAATTGCCAAAATTCCATTTTATATATTATTTTTTAAAAACAACTAATATATTTAGTGCTTCAAATTTTATACATTTTATAATGTTAATTCAGCATCAACAAAGTCAATGTTAATTGGAGTAGCTAATAATAATTAAATACAAAAAATATTAATTTCAATAATTCCAAAATTATATAATTCAATAATTCCAAAATTATATAATTATCCTGTTAAACTTATAAATTGTTCCGAAGAATTAATTTGTTCATGAACATTTTCTCTTCATTAGGGCCCATAAAATCTTAATATTCATATTTTAAAGATGATGGACAACAAATTGTCAAACATTTATTGAAGATATTTATAAATTAAGGATCTTTATTTTGTTAGTCTGGCTTCATAAATAGCAATTTTTTTCTTTCTTTTCTTTCTGAGTTCGTAGACGAGAGAGGTAAAGTGAATGTAAATGTTTAGTATTCCTTTTCCTTCTCTCTCCTACGAATTGCAGTAGGTAAAGTTGCTGTGTATGATCCCCGGACTTAGATCAGGGGCTTTTACAAACTCGTGCTTTTAAATTTGATAATTTAAAAGTATTTCTGAAAATACGTATGTTTAATTTCAAGTTTGAATAAAAATGAATTAAACAACTTTGCAATCATAAATTGCCTTGTCTCTATTTGGCGGCACCAAAGTAGAGTTTGTGGACTATAATTAGACACCAGCAGAATGTGGTCTCTTATCCATTTCGGCTTCGTTGAAACCTAAACATGGCGCCCGCCTTGCACTAGGTGCAATTTTGAGGGACTCAGTTAGCAGTGCCAGGCGTTTGGGGCAAGAAAAAAAGAGATTGAACCTAAGGTCGTAAACGCTGTTAAAGATGTGGTTACATAGTGTCGTAAGCCGACATCAAGTTTATAATTCTAAATTGCCTTGTTGTCTCTGTTTGGCAGTACCAAAGCAGATAATTAGACACTAGCAGAATGTGGTCTTTTATACATTTCGGATTCGTTGAAACGTAAACATGAATATTTATTTGAAAAAAAGTGATTCTTTCTCAATTTCATATTAAATGTTATTCCTAAATAATTCTTAATCCGAAAATTAATTAATACTTAGATACAAATTAATTAGTAATAGTTTTACTATACGAATACCTATTTAATAAAATTTAAAAATTATCCAAATAAATCGCCACCTTTTTAAAAATCGCAAAGAAATTCGCCATGTCGCAAAACGGAAAATTCGGTCGCCAAGAGCAATTAAAAATCGCCACGTTTGGCGAAAAATCGCCACATCTGACAGCCCTGCTTGTAGACTCTTTGTAACATTTTGAGAAAGCAATAGAATATAACAATTGCAAATGTAAAAATGTCTACGTGTAGACCCCGAGTAACATTTTGAAATATAAAGCCCAAATAACATTAGCGCGTAGGCAGTAAAGGGCTGCGCAAACACATTCATTTTCTTGCCGGCGTAAAACATTCACTTCAATGAACTCTGTTATAGTGAAAAATTATGTGTATAGATAAGTATACCATTCATTCATTATAAGAAAGTGTGAGTAGATAAAACGAAAATAAAAAAACAATTCTGTGTATGTTTTGGCAATGATCGTAGGCTAACAGTTACTTCGTTGTGAGTTTTTTTTCGCTGTTCGTATCAACTTCACTCAGTGTACGACCATTTTCATGAATAATTCGAATTATCAGTAGATACTATGAATGTTTATGCTTTATGTGATGGATATTATGTTTTGCTTGTTTGGTGGTTGCTTTATAACGTAGTAAAAAAAATAAAACAGAAGTTTATGGTAACATTCTAAATATTTTACATATTGATATAGTTACAAAATGAAATATTGGGATATTTTAATTGTATTTTTATTTATAATACATCAATTACATTTGTTATAATTTTCTATTTTATTAAAAAAAAAATAATAATAATTAAAGAAGAACATATTTAATTTAATCTAAATTAAAACAAATATTTTTTTCTTAAGAAGATATTCATACGTTTTTATATGAGTATTGTAATCTTAAATAATTTTCATATATATTTTATTTAAATGAAAAAAATTCAACAAATTTTTATGATTTTGATTGCAAAACAATATATTTAAATAGAAAAAAAAAAAAATTATTTTATTAAGCAAAAATTCCAAAGAAATAAAAATATTCAGCCACAGAAGGTTTGAAAAAAAAGTTACATAGTTTTTTTCAATTATTTAAGTATAAAAATGAAAATATTACTTATTTTTATTATTCCAGTCAAATTTAAAAATATTACAAAATATTAATGATGATCAAAAATATTCAAATATTTTCTAAGAATAGAAAAATTTAAATGTTTTGAAAATGATTTTTTAAAATTGAATATAAAATATAGATTAATTGTATTCAACCTAAGGAAATAAGATATGTATATTTTCAATTTAGTTAAAGACTTTGGAATTTGATTTAAAATTTTTATTTTATATGACAAATAGAAAAATATTTAAAAAATTTTATTTCAAATTATTTTCAAGCAATTGAAGAATATTTTACATTTTTTTTATTTTACATCTAAAATATAAATAAACTACATAAAATAATTTATTTTTAACAAATATATTAGATGAAAATATTCACAAACATTCAAAACTTATTATATTATATATAAAAGCCTGAAATAATAATTATTAGTTTAACAGAAATAAAACTTATTTTCATCAGAGAAATACAAAACAAAATGATGGAAAATTTTACTTTCAATAAAAATCAAATAATAATTTCTTAAACAACTATCAAATTTTCATATAACATTTAAATTAAGTAGATAAAGTTTAAGATATAAATTGACTATTTTAAAAGTAGATATGTCACTGAAAAAGGTATAATCAATTCGGTGCGGATCAATGTATTTCAACTTGTAAAACAACAAAACACGTATTCTATACCCTACAGTAACAAAAAGGTCACAACTCGTCCATTAGTAAACAAACAACCAAAACTTCATATTTAAGAACACACATGTACAAACTAATGTATTGCTCTGTATTTTTTGTATTTCTTTATGGGTAGTACACACATGTACGAACTCATATATGGCTTTTGATCTTTTTTTTGTGCTTCTTTGGTGGTGGATTTTGTTTTTGCTTTTGCCACGCACTTTTTATATACAAATAAAAACAAAAGCGAAAAAGAAAATACAATGAATTATCTATTTCATTGCACAATGAAATCGTATACAACATATCCACACAACTCACATAGGTTCTGTACTATATGGTTTTGTATTCTCTACTCATATGTTTTGAGTTTTCGTGGTCAGTTATTGTGGATAATACTCATTCATTCATTTCACAATGAAAAAGCACACAACATGAACTAACTGTTTTTACGATGAATGTATTCAGCATTCATTTTTCGGCATTCATGCAGCCCTTTAGTAGGCAGCAGTATTGTGTACTGAAACAATCAGCTGATAATTTATAACTTTGAGTCTACATTAGACAAATTTTTATCAAGACAAAATTTTATCAAGATAAAGATATGTCTAATGTAGACTGAATTTGTCAGTATTATTGCAGCGTTAAAAGAAATTTGTCAGCGCTAGAGCTCTGACAACGTGTCTTGATAATGCTTAGTAAAAGAAGCCATCTTGATTGTTGTTGGTACTTTTTGTATGGATTATTACGTCGAGTCTATATTAGAGAAATTTTTATCAAGACAAACGTCAAATTTTTGATTGTGTTGCAGATAATTTTTTATCTCTGTCAATTATAGGGGAAAACGTATGTCATAATAAACCATGCAAAAAGTTCTTTTAACGCTGCAATAACACTGACAAATTCAGTCTACATTAGACAAATCTTTATCTTGATAAAATTTTGACGTTTGGCTTGATAAAAATTTGTCTAATGTAGACTCAAAGTTATGACATACGTTTTCTCCTATAATTGACAGAGATAAAAAATTATCTGCAAATCAAACAGAAATTTGAAGTTCGTCTTGATACAAATTTCCCTAATATAGACTCAACGTAATGCCATAGTATAATAATAAAGTCATAGTAAAATAATAAAGTACTCGCACATCTACAAAAACAAAAATTGCTTGTATTTTGTTAGTGTAAAACTACTGCCCACAATGTCAGAATGCTTTGAACGGAAAAATGAGAGAACGAAAGAGAGCAAGAGAAAAAAAACTCAAAAAATATTTTACATGTGAATACAAAAACAATTTGACAGTACCGCGAGGTTTGCCAATGAAAAAATTGTATGAATCATAGTATAATAATAAAGTATACTCGTAAGACCAGCTGTTTTACAATTTTTTCATTGGCAAACCTCGCGGTACTGTCAAATTGTTTTTGTATTCACATGTAAAATATTTTTTGAGTTCTTTTCTCTTGCTCTCTTTCGTTCTCTCATTTTTCCGTTCAAAGCATTCTGACATTGTGGGCAGTAGTTTTACACTAACAAAATACAAGCAATTTTTGTTTTTGTAGATGTGCGAGTACTTTATTATTTTACTATGCTATGAATAAAGTATACTCGTAAGAACAGCTGTTTTACAATTTTTTCATTGGCAAACCTCGCGGTACTGTCAAATTGTTTTTGTATTCGTATGTACAATTTTTTTCGAGTTTTTTTACTTTTGCTCTCCTTCATTCTCCCATTTTTTCGTTCAAAGCATTTTGACATTGTGGGCAGTAGTTTTACACTAACAAAATACAAGCAATTTTTGTTTTTGTAGATGTGCGAGTACTTTATTATTATACTATGCGTAATGCATTGTTTGTTATGGTGTTAATTGCAGTGCTGTTTCATTTAAGCCCAAATTACAATAGCGCGTAGTCAGCAACAGTATCAGCAAAAATTATCAGCTGATCACTGTCAGCACATCATGTTGCTGCCGTTATAATTACAATTCAGCCACAATTTACAACCACCATCTAGCTTTGTTCTACATGTGTATTTTAGCCTCTCATTTATTTGCTCACTCTCTTTATCTCGCTCTCAATCTGAATGCAGCGCAGTGAATTTAGAAACAGGACTAAATGAAACAGCACTGCAAACTGCTGCTGACTAAATGTAATCAACACCGCTATTGAAATTTGGGCTTTAGCCCTGTTTCTAAATTCACTGCGCTGCTTTCAGATTGAGAGCGAGACAAAGAGAGTGAGCAAAGAAATGGGAGACTCAAATACACAAGTAGAATAAAGCAAGAGGGTGGTTGTAAGTTGTCGCTGCCTACGCTTAAATGTAAAGCCCAAATTACAATAGCGCTTAGTCAGCAGCAGTGTGTGCTGCCATAATCAGCTGATTATTTAGAATGCACTATTTGTTATGGTGTTGATTACATTTAGTCAACTGCAGCAGTTTGCAGTGCTGTTTCATTTAACCCTGTTTCTAAATTCACTGCGCTGCATTCAGATTGAGATAATTTTTGGTGATACTGTTGCTGACTACGCGCTATTGTAATTTGTGCTTAATTATAATGGCATGACAGTTATTCTGACAGTGAACAGCTGATAATTTTTGCTGATACTGTTGCCGACTACGCGTAAATGTAATTTGGGCTTAACGAATAACCTGTAAGTGTTGCCAAACCAAAAATAGTTTCATATATGGTTGTTAAATAAAAGATAGCATACTTCCTAATAAGTTTTGAAAATGCTGCATATTTTTAGGATGAAAATTGTTTATGACTGAAATTTTACTTCAACTCACCACAATTAATAAATTTTAAAAGTCCACTAATCCCTTTCAGACCTACCAATTGGGTTCATTTACATTTATCTTTCACTGGAAAATACGTCAGTTTGTGTGTTAGCGGATCTTTTATGTTAGCTGGTATAGTGGGTGGCCTTTGTCAATATTTGTAAACAAATAAATGATTTCTAAACTTGTACAATTTCTAAAGTGTACATTGACCCTTTATCAGTAATTTACCAAATCGGTGGCTTTATTTAAGCAAAGAATATTCATATATATATATTGTATATTCTTTAAGTCATGTTAAGCGGCGGCTTGTCTCAGCTACCTGTAAGGTTGGTCGGCGCAGAGAAAAAATAATTCCCTTGTTCTAAAAAAAATTATAAAAATTTCCTTTTTTCTAAAATCATTTACACACATTGTTGCATTTTAAAGTACTACTCAATTTCGGTACCACATACCCATAAATACAACTCTGTAAAATATTTCAGGAATTTTTCTTGCTTGTCAGTCAACGAAAATACAACCCTGTAATGGCGTGTGTTTGTGTACAAGAATTATCAAAAGTAAAAAAGAAAATTGACAAATTTTAATTATTTTTCGTGAAAATTCAAAGAATTTTCCAACAAACTCAAAGAAAATTTTAATTATACTCGCTAAAATCAAATAAAATCACACAATTCATAAAGAAATGTATACAAAATACACAAAAATGCGGTATGATAAACTTTTCAAAGTGTAGTAAAATTTTTTTGCAACGAAACTGACGACACAGGAACGACGGCTTATTTGATCAAGAAAAAAATTGCAGTACCATAAAATTGTTAAAATTCATAATTTACATGCTTTCATACATCAATTACTATAAATATTCAATAGTTTTAACTTAATAAAGCATATAAATTAAATAAATAAAACAAAATAATTAAGAAATAAATTTCAAAAAAGAAAAAAAAGTTTGTCAAAGAAAGTGAGCGGTGGTGCAAAAAAAAGAACAAAAAACTTGTGAACAAGAAGAAGCACAAGCAAGAAGCATACATTAGTGGCGAAAAAGTAAAAGAAAAAAGAATAAAAAAGCATTTTTACCAATAATACAAGAAAAAACTAATAAAAGCAAAAATAAAGTTTCTAGTTGTTTGTGCAGTTGATGCAGCATAGAAAGAATTCTTGATATTTTCTTTGTAAAATAAATAAATACATAATAAAATACTTAAAATCTTTTTAAAAGCGTAAGAAGAAGAAAAGGTGCTCAAGCACCATTTTTTGGTGCTTTAGCTACCCCCCCAAAAGGTGCTTCTGCAGAAAATGTTAAGAAAATATTTGCCAAAAGCCACAACGATGGCTTCATAATGGATTCAAATTCACTTTATTTAGCAATAAAACAATTCTATACTAACAATGTAAGTACATAATTTGTTTATTATTTAAAAACAATAGAAAGTATTAAAAATTCCATTTTTATTTACAGATTTTACATTAATTGGACAAAGAATTCATTATAACACTAAATAGTGTGTTAATATCCCGTATGCAATAAACATTTTCATTTATCGGTATTAATATAGAACATTTTATATAAAATATACAAGAAAAAACAACACATTGGGGTCAAGAGAAGCATAACAGTCTGGTCAACAAACAGCAAACACCACGCCACATTTTTATCGCCTGCCCTTTGAGTGCAGGCCTTTATCAACATTGTTTCTTCCCAGCCACGTTAAATAAAAGCTGCCACCATTCGGAAGAAAAATACAAACAACATGACCCATAATATCGGTATGGCGCCATATCGTTTGCCGGGTCCAGCGGGAGGTATAATGCCACCCGATTTTAAACCACCACCTCCATCGGATATAATCTCGGCGCCGAGTAATCCGAAAAAGCGGCGAAAGACATCGAATGCCAATCAAGCAGCCGTGGCAGCGGCCGCAGCAGCTGCAGCCGCTGCTGCCAACTCCATGCAGCAATCACAAGCACCCCCCACACCACAGGATCTTCTGCCTCCACCACCGATGGGTGGTTATGGTGATACGATAGTGGCTTCTAATCCATTTGATGACACACCGCCCAGCATGTCTAGTTCGATGTCCTCAATGAGTCACATGGGTGGACCACCAGGTCATTTTGGTCCTGGTCCTCACATGGGCATGGGTGGTCCCCACGGTCCTCCTCCGCATATGCATCCACACATGCACCCTCATCATCCAGGCGGTCCACCCCATCCACATCATCCAATGGGTGGTCCACCGATGCGCGGTATGAGTCCAATGGGTATGGGTAGTCCAATGGGTGGTCCAGGTCCTGGTCATCCAATGGGACCCGGTGTTGGTTTGCCTCCACATATGAATCATGGACGACCGGGAGGTCCTCCAATGGGTAGTCCTATGGGCGGAATGGCTTCAATGGGTGGCATGAGTCCCATGGGAGGTATGGGTGGTCCAAGCATATCACCGCACCACATGGGCATGGGTGGACTCTCACCTATGGGAGGTCCTGGTTCGAACGGTCCTCGTGGCATGGGCTCACCTATGCCTGGGGGTCCGGGTGGACCTGGTCCTGGGCCAGGTCAAGGCTCGCCTATGAATTCACTGCCAATGGGTTCACCTATGAGCGGCGCTATCGGCAGTCCTCTGGGACCGCCAACGTCTCAACAAGGTCCTCATCAGCAAAATCAGTCTCAACATCCTCCGCCTCACATGAATAACGGCCAAATGGGCCCACCTCCCATGCACAGTCCACTTGGAAATGGACCTACGCAACAGAATCACATGTCTGGAGGTCCTGGTCCAGGTCCAGGACCCGGCGGGCAGCTACAGCCTCCTGGCATGGGTCCAAATCAAGGTGTTATTTCTCCTGCTCATAGTATGGCCTCAAATACAGGCGGCCCCAATAGCAATAACCCCAACAGCAACAATAACAACAACAATCAAAATCCCATGCTATCCCCTGCGACACGACATGGTATACCGCAATCACCGTCATCCAGTATGAATGGACCCCTGCCGACATCATCATCTTCCTGTACGTCCTCCTCAGCAAGCTCAGCGACAACGACGTCCACTGCGTCAACGTCAGTGCCTACAACTTCACCAGCGCCAGGCAACGGGCCTATGGCAATGTCTCCACATCATCCAATGAGTGGGAGTGGGCCCGGACCAGGACCTAGTCCCGGTCCTGTTGGAATGAACAATATGGGTGGTCATGGACCTAGTCCCCTGGCTTCTCCAGCTTTACCTGGTCATCCGAATTCAAACAACAGCAACAATAACAACAGTACAGGTGTTAATAATCCCATGAATAATATGGGCGGTGCTAGTCCTCATAGTAATAATGGGCCCATGGGAGGGCCGTTAATGGGCGGACCCAACAACAGCAACAATAATAGTGGTCTGAATATGGGCGGTGGTGGTGGAAGTGGTGTACCAATGCAACAACAAATGAATCCTAATGTTCCTATGCAGCAACCGCAACAGTCACCGCATGCAAACATGCCCATGGGTAGTGGTGGCTCCGGAGGCAACGGTCCCAACCCAATGGGTATGGGTGGACCTAATCAAATGTTACCACCCCAACAGCCATCGCCACACCTTGGTGGTCCACAACACTCACAACTTATGAATCATCACGGCGGTCCTGGTGGTATGCCTTCACCTCACATGATGCACGGTCCAGGTGGCGGTATGGGCGGTCCACAAATGGGCATGGGTGGAGGACCACCAAATCATATGGGAGGACCTCATCACATGATGGGCGGCGGACCACATCACATGGGACCTGGTCCTAATAGTCATATGGGTAATATGGGTCCTGGAATGGGACCTGGCGGAATGAATGGTCCTCATCATCCTCACGGACCACATGGACCTCATGGTGGTCCTCCTCACGGCAGTCCTCATGGTGGACCTCACGGAGGTCCTCATGGCGGTCCTCATGGTGGTCCTCACGGCGGTCCTCATGGTGGTCCTCACGGCGGTCCTCATGGTGGCCCACATGGTGGTCCTCACGGTGGTCCTCACGGTGGTCCACACGGTGGTCCTCACGGCGGTATGCCACCTCATCATCCTCATCACAATCCAATGGGTGGTGGTCCACCCCCTGGTATGTTCGGCGGTCCTGGTCCAGGTGGTCCAATGGGACCTATGGGCGGACCAATGGGTGGTCCTATGGGACCTGGTGGCCCTCCCAAACCAATGACAATGGGTGCGGGTAAAATGTATCCGCCTGGTCAACCTATGGTTTTCAATCCGCAAAATCCTAATGCACCTCCAATATATCCATGCGGCATGTGCCACAAAGAAGTTAATGACAACGACGAAGCTGTATTTTGCGAATCTGGTTGTAATTTCTTTTTTCATAGGTAAGTTTTCGATTTATTAGCAAATAATTTTCTTTATAAATCGCAAACAGCACAAATCATCGAATCATATTGGCTAAAATTAATATCAAATAAGAATCTAAATTCTATATACATATGAAGTAATTATTTACATGCACTTATTTTTAACAAACTCATGTCTAGATATTTAAACTTATTCGATTTTTTTTTTTTCTCATTTATTAAAAAAATTATACTAAAATCTCAATATTTTTCATCTTTTATTTATACATATATTTTTTATTAACAAAAATAAAGTATTAATCTTAATATGAACGAACATTATTGAACTATTTTACTTGATCAACAAATTAACTTTGAATTTACATTGATTTTACTGGAAATACGAAGCTATTGTTTCTTGTTTGGTTGCCGGCATTTTTTTTTTTTTTTCCCCTTTTTTTATATTCTTTAATGATTTTCAATGTTTTTTTTTAATTTTTGCTATCCGTCTAGCAATTTTACATATTTCCACTAATCGTTATGGTTTTCTAATCGTTTTCGTTCATAATAATATAGTTGACAAATAACGATAATTTATGATTTATATTGCATTCTAATAATTCCATTCTTGCTTATATAATTGTTTTCTATCACACACTCGAATACGTTAGTTTACACCAACCATAACTTCTGAAATTTCAGGAATTAATTGATTAGGTGCTATGTGTAGTGTCATCATCAAATTTTAAAATCAATCGATTTGTTTTGTTTGCCAGGCGTCAAAGTTTTCTAAAGACGTATTAACTCAGCTTTTTTTATTTTTAGAACTATAGGTTTCATTTTATAATCATGATTGTTCAAAATTCAAAAACTTTGAAAAAGGTCCTGAAATTACATAACTTTTCCCATTCTTCTACACTTTTTATTCGCTCATTTATACTTTTTGATCTCTATTCTATAAACTAATCGGACTTTGTAGATAAATTCTACACCTTCTTTATTATTATGCAGAAGACTTTCAACAGTTGCATACAGTATACTCGATTTGATACTTGTTGTAATTATACAGAGAAAAATTTTTAAAATAATTACTTTTTCGCGAGGCACGTTTACAGCTTCCAATTAAATAGTGAACTTAGTTTTTTGTTATTTGAGACAATAAAATCGAAGGAGCATTAAAAATAAATTGAATAAAAAAAGTTATGGAATTTTTCAAAATTATGCAAAATTTATATAGCTTGCAATTTGTACACATCGCATGGACAGCTTGAAATTTACCATATTTAACATTATTAGTAGGAGTTTGTAGTAGAAGCGCATTAAACAATTTCGAAAGATCCAAAAAAATGCATTTGGGTTTAAAAGTACTCACAATATTAAGTAGCATTTATAAATAAATAACATAGATGCGAACCTATTTTTAAAATGCTTCACTAATACCATCAAACATTGAAAATATCATAAGTTTTATTCAAATAACTCCTTGATTGATATTTACCAGAATTATGCAAAAGTAATTTTTCGACAACAGAAAAAATTGTGACTGAAAAATTAGTGTTGCATTGATTTCATACAAATGATTTCAATGGAATATCATCAAAACTGATGAAAATACAATATTGGAAAAATATTATTTTGATGAGTTTCTTCCAAATAAACAAAAAAAAAAATAAAATCTAACGTGTCATCAAAACTTAAATTTTTTGCCAAATTTACGAAATTTTATCAACCATTCGATTTGTCACCAAAAATTTAAAATTTCATTAAAAATTCGAATTTTTACAAAATGTTATCATATTCAAAATTTCACCAAAAATACGATTTTTCTTAAAAATTTCGAAATTTTAACAAATTTACGAAGTTTTATCAAACAGACAAATTGTCACTAAAAATTTAAAATTTCACAACAAAAATAAAAAAAATTCGATTTTTTATAAAAATTACTAATTTTCAGAAATTTTATAATGTCACCAAATTTACGAAATTTTATCAAACATTCGATTTGGTGCCAAAAATACAATTATTATCAAAAAATTGAAATTTCACCAAAAATTAATTTTTTTTTTATTTATTTATTTTTTTTTTTTTTTTTGCTCAAAAATGTTGTAATTTACGAAAATTTATCAATGATTCGATTGTACTAATTTAATATCGGGACATAAAAAATTTTATAAGTCTCCAAAATTTTCTAAAATCGATTGATGTTTTAGACCAACAAAACAATGAAAATTTGGTAGAGTCGTTTAAAAAAATCTATTAATAGCAATACACCCTCAAGAGATTTGAGATATACGAACATATCAATATTTTAACCCAAATAAAAATTATTGGTCAAAGATCCACCTTAATGTATACTAATTGGCATAGAATCACTTTCTGAATCTATTTAACGTTGTGCAATTAAAAAAAAAAAATCTATCTATGAAATTTGGTTCTTAGTTCTTTTATGGTCCAAGGACGAAGCGTATTGAAATTGGTTATGATCGGTTTATAATTGACCACAGCTTTCATAGAAGGTTCACATTTGGAATTCACCCTAAAATTCATATAAACCAAATTAAGGGTAGTCCGAAGTACTTTTTGTCATTTTGTAACGCTATAAAATGACTAGATATTGCACTATGGAAAAACTAATAATCAGGGAAATCACAATATGCTCTAAAAAATGGGTTTTATGCGCATTAAATATGCAGTAAAAAACGAATAATATGCTCTAAAAACTCGAAAATATGCACTTAAAAACAAAGATTTTGTATACTTTTTAACAAAATTATGTTTTTCAATAAAACAAAGGGTTTTTTTTAATATTTCAACGTTATAAAATAAGGCATAACTGAAATTTATCAACCGCATCGAAATTTGATTCCCCATTTTTTACTGTATCTCAGAAAAACGTTATTGATCTTCTATTTTCTTACCCATCTAATTCTAGATACTATTATAATGCCCGTAATTTCAACAAGTAGATAGCTATGGGTATAATAAGAAAATATGGTAACATTTGTGATATAAATGTTATACAAATTATTAACATTTTATTTATTAAAAAATTTTCACATTTAACAAATTTATATTTCCTATTTTTATGTGCTTTTTTCAATAATTATAATGAAACATTTTTCCCGGTACAAAAAATTATATGTAAGACTGTCCAAGCCATCAAATAAAAGACAAACATTGTTGAAATTGCTGCCTTTCATTGGAATACATTAATCGCACCGCTGTTATTTAGACAAGTTTTTTCGCTTTTGAATTTCCCGTTTTGGACAATTGGACACTGTTTTCATACCTTAAAGTATCGTATTAGTTCGAGGTACTACGTCTACAGAAACTCACATTAAAGTACTCTGAGCAATTTGAAAACACATTCTGATTTAATTTAACAACGACCGCCTTTATGTTTGTCCATGTAAACACAGTTGTTTTGACCGCATGCAAGTGTCTTCCCAGGTATTAACACCATTGAGTTTCTCAAATTTATATACCCTACACCACCAAAGGTGGTTGGGGTATTATGCGTTTGTGCTGATGTTTGTAACGCACAGAAAAGATATCCCAACACTACCGACTCAGAATCATTTTCCGAGTTGATTTAACCTTGTGCACAAAGTACAGGACGTAATTTTGAAGATAATTTGATGAAGTTTGGCTATTGAAATTGGTCATGATCGGTCCATTATTTCACCTTGCCCCATACAAATACTCCCTGGAATAGGGTTCTAACGCTAACAAATGCTTTATTTATGTCACTATTTCAATAAAATTCGGTAGGAATAAGTTTTATACAAAAATAAACTGTAGTGCAATTTCAGGAAGATCGGGCCACAATTAGGCATAGCTTGAAAAAAATCGCACATAAATGACGGTATCATGGTAATATTTGGCACAAACAAGCTTAAATGCAGAAATCACAGTTTTAAGAATAGGTCCATAACAGATTAGAGCTCCCACCTGCAAAAATCATTTAAAATTACAAACATAAGTTTTGTAAAATTACATATACAGTTTTAAAATTCGCGAGAATATGTAGCCAATTGACCGCAGAGACTGTCTCGCAAAATATGCGATTTGCGGTAATTTTTTTAGGATTCAAAATGATGCATTCCTCCCAAAAATTGTTATTATTTATTTACCTAACACATTATCCAAACAAAATTTATGAAGTAAGAAATACTACTGTTATCTATTCGGTAATTCATACCTAAGATTTGAAATTACCAAATTTAATTTACACCATAGATATCCAGGTACTGAAAGATATCTACGAGAGCTATAGTACAGGAATATAAATCCCGATATTTAGGGATGTTTCGAAATTGTTTTGTGATGTCCTCAAGAATGTCTATGACCCATATAAGAACGTTTTCCGAGTGATAAAAGGGCTATTTTGTAACAGCGTGTTATTATATATGCTACATATAAGTTTTCATTTAAATTTAAAATGTTTGTAAAATATGTTTAAGTATCGTAGATCTACTAAACCCTGATTTATTTGGAGCATAAAATCTTTCCAAATGATTTAGTTATACCGAATATAGATCTCATCAATATCTTCAGTATCAAAACTACACGTATTGAAATTTGGAAACTAATCAGACATAATAAATTAAGTACTTGACGATCTTTACCATTATAAAATGTTAGTTATTTCGTGCTAAATTAATTGGTAAAAAAAAAAAAGAAATGGGCGCAATATATCTAAATAGCATCATTAGGAATATTTCGTAATATACCAGCAAATAACCAACCTAAAGGCATTTTAAGCAATTAAAAAAAAATATGTCTAAATATACCTTTAGACTTGTCCTATCATGCTCAGAATATTTTCCGAGCACCAGGTTCTTTATGATTAATTTTTCAATATTTAGAAGGCATTCAGATGATCATTTATTATTACACAAATGTAAACAGTTTTTAAGATAATTTACTCCCATTTGTATTACAGTGATCTCGTGCAAAAATATTTCGTAATTTCCTAACAATATCGTTAAAAAAATATAAGAAATTCTACATAAATTATATAAACTTGTACAATCAAGTCAAATATACAATTAACTAACTACTTTTGTCCATTAAATAGTCAAATTTATTGTAAATTTAAAATATATAATTCTTTCTCCCAAATGTACACGTAAAAATTACAATTGGCTCCATTTTAAATTAAACAATAATTTTTACCCATTTTTTTGTTCTTCTTTCTTTCTATTTTTGAAAAAACGGCTCCGACCACTATAATATTTTACACACATGTTATTTGGACATATGTTAGGTTGTAAAAGAATTATGAAAACAATATTTTTTAGTTTCTGAGTTATTGCATTTTGGGAATGACAAAAAGCACTTCGGATCACCCGTTATGTAAATATTAGTGTCAAATATACTTTAAAGCACTTTATGGAAACATATATTACAATTAATAAAAGTATCGGTCCACAATTGGCCACAACTCCCATATAATACCCTCTCCAAATTATGATACATATACACAATGTTGGAGGGTATCATACTATTGGGCTTGACCGACTATATTTTTACTAATTTTTTTTTTTTTTTTTTAATTTTATTTTTATAACAATAATATAATATTTATTTCCTTACAGAACCTGTGTTGGTTTAACGGAGGCCGCTTTCAAAATGCTAACTAAAGAAGTTTATGCTGAATGGTGCTGTGACAAGTGTTTATCCACCAAACACATACCAATGGTCAAATTTAAATGTTAAAGAAATCTAGAAGAAATAGGAAAAACAATAGTCACACATAGTTGACGATGCAACGAACTTTACTAATGCAATGTTTTGGTTGTTTATTTAACAAGACAATGAGTGATAATTAACGAAAATAAAAAATATTTTTTTTTCTTTTTTTTTTTTTTTTTTTTGGAAAATAAAAAATAAACATAAATTTCCTCCCTGTCGCAGTACATAAGCAACTGAAAGGACTGCCTCTTTGATTGTAAAAAAAATAAAAACAAAAAAGAAACAATATATTTAAACATAATTATAAAAACAAAAACAAACTGTATTAAAAATACTTAGTTTATATTAACAACGAGATAACAACCAACAGCACCACCAATTAAAAAAAAGCACAGAAAGAAAATTCGTAAAACAAACAAAAAATTCATGATGAAAATATGAAGAAATGTAAAAACATCATCTGCATCATCATTAAAACAACATTAAATCATTCTTTTTCAATAATTATAATAAAAATTTTAGGAAAATGCATACAAGAATGAATGAAACATTTATTAGACGAAGATGAAGAAAATTGTATAGTAATTTTTGACATTAAATGAAAAATAATTAAAATAACAATTAAGCAATTGATAAAAAAAAAACAACAAAAACTAATTTGTAACATGTTTAAGAATTAACACAAGAAGAAAAAAAAAAAACAACCACAATATTAAGTACACATGAAAACATTATTATTATTATTATTTTCTTTTTTTTTAGTCTATCATTATTTTCATCACATCCTAAACACTCTGTCGCAATAAATGTATAATATAAATCATGATTTACACACTAATTTAAAGCAATAGAAAAAAAAAGAAAAAATTAATAGTTTAATATATTTAATAAAAACAAAAGTTCGAATTTTTTATTTTTTTTTTTATTTCGAAATTCAGCGAAAGTTAAAATTAAAAACTCTTTAAATTGTTGCAGAAAGATATTATTGAGGTATGTTTTACAACGTTTTATTTTAAGGACTTTCTAAAGTCCTTGTAAGTCGGGCACAGAGCAATTTTACTTGCCGCAATTCTGAGTTTATAGAAGAGAGAGAGAGTAGAAGGGAATACTAAACTTTTACATTCTCTTCACCTCTCTCACCTACGAAGTCAGAATTGCGGCAAGAAAAATTTGTGTGTGTGAAGCCCGACTTAGCTAGCTAAACTTTCGCTAGAATTTTAAATAAAAAATGAAAAAAAAAATCAAGGTTGTTTATTTTCTTATCTTTTGTAAACTTAATTTCTACATCTTAAGCATTTCTTAGCCAGGTTTAAATAAAATAAAGCTAAACCTCCCTTTCTTGTCCCTTACCTTAAAGCAAAAATCATGTCTTATATGAGAAAAAAATAAATATATTAATAATAAACAGAATTTGTAAATGTCTACTGTAAATTTTGTTTCATTGTTTAGCATTCATATTATGTTTTATTTTTTTTTTTTTTTGTTTGTTATTTTTTTTTTTTTATATAATTTTCAAAATTTGTACAAAATTAAAACAAATAAATAATAAAAAACGACATGAAGTTTAAACGCCCACTCATTCACACACATACTCTATCTCTCTCCCTCCCCCCTCTCTCTCTCTCTCTCTATAAAATAAATGACACAATTAAATCTTAAAAAATGAAAACAACAAGAAAATACTTAAAACAATAATAATAGCATTGTGTATTAAATTAATTAAAATTAATTAATAAAAAAAAAAACAATATAAATATTTTTAAACCAACATAACTTAAAACATTGAATTTATATTTAGAACCACAAAATTAGTAAATAGTAAAATATTAACAAAAAAAAAAAAAATAAATAAATGTACTTTAATTAACATTACAAACAATAAATAAAATAAAACTCAAACAATATACATATTTGTAATTATAAAACAATTTAAGTAATTATAAAACAAAATAAAAAAGAAATTGTATTTAAAACTAAAAAAAAGGAGAGAGATCTTTTTTAATACTTAAAATAAAAAAATAACAAAATAAAATAAAAAATAAAACAAATTGTTTAAACAAATAAATTTGTATTTTTATTATTATTTTGTGTGTTTGATTTTTTTTACGGTACTAAAACTATTAAACATCCTGTTCGTGTGTAATTTGTTTCTATGAATTTTATTTTATATAATCTTAATGTCATTAATTTTTAATTAATTTGTTTTAAGTTTATTTTATTATTATTATTTTTTTATTAATTTTACTATATTTTTTTACATAAACAAAAATCGTTTTTAATGTTATATATCATATAAATATAAATAATTATACAACAAAAACAAATGAAAATAAAATAAAAAAATTAAATTTACTGTTTATGCCGTAATATTATTGATCAATTAATATAAAGCAAAGAAAAACAAAACACTAATAAACAAATTATATATATACAATTAAATATATATAATTAAATAATAATATAATAATATTAATTATATTATTACTATAAATAAATATTAATAATGATTATGATGATAATAACTCTATATATATAAATATTAAATCATAATAATTATAAAACTATAAGTTATTTATAATTAAATAAAAAACAAAAAAAAAAATTACAAAAAAATTAATAAATCAATTGTTTTTTTTTTATATATATATATTGCTCTGGTAAAGCAACGGTTCTCAAATGTGGGTCCGCGACCCGTACGAATATCATAGGGGGGTCGCGAAAACCTTTGAAAAATTATGTTGAACAAATAAGCTAAAATCATCATAATTTGTTGGATAATTTGTTGCTCCAAAAATTGCTGTGGGTCGTCCTCAAGTTATAACGTCCCAAGTGGCTCGTGAAGCAAATACCTTTTGAGAACCCCTGCTTTAGATGTACCAGTGCGATATGTACATTTATAAAATCAGAACTGTACAATATCCAAAAGTATCTCAGTACTTTTTTAAAATATCTACAGTGTTGGTCAACTAATTAAATCACCCGACATGAAGAATTTTTTGCCATAATATTCTTTTTGTAGAAATAAGTTCAATTATTTAAATAATATTGACCATAATGTACTAAATACATTGCAGCCAAAACTTGTACTATTAAACTAATCATTTGAAATGGAAACTTTTCATCGTTTAAGGACAGACTGCAGTATCTTCCAAGCTGAAGTTTACGCGATAGCCATAGCAGCAAGGCAAATATCAACGGTTCCAATATACGGACACGATATTAGTTTCTTCATTGATAGTAGGGTGATCGATTATTCGACTTTTTTGAGAAACCGGTTTTCGAATAGTTGGTATTTTAAAAAAACCGGTTGCACTTTTTAAAATTCAGAAAAAACCGGTTAACCGGTTTTTTTGCAGAAGTTAATATTTATATCAAAAGACTACATTTTTTTAAAAAAATCAATAATTCTTATAATCAAGTTAAAATTTATTAAATACAAGCGTAAAAGCCTGACAATGTCAGGAAAAATAACATAATAATGAAAATATGCACAAACAATTCCGAAAATTAAAAAAAAAAAAAAAAAATATGAACAACATTTAGACACCTTCCTCTCCCTAATCGAAGTCAATTATTTGAACCCGTTAGAATTTATTGGGATAATATTGATTAAAGTTTTAAATTCGTAAACCTTTGAAAATAAAAAAATCGTCGTAAATGCGCTCCCTGGCCGAAATACAGAATCAGTTTTTGATAGGATTTGGAGAGAAAACAATAAGTATAGCAACTCAAAAGTTCTTAATACCAAAACAGATTTTTCGGTCCCTGATAGAAACATCTGGCTCTGTTAGAATTTGTAGAACGAATAGTTTTATAATTAAACCGATTTTTAGTTTCTTACGTCGTCTGGGAGCTTCAGAAAGCTCTGGAGAGGAAACAATGCTTTAGAAAGATATACAGTTAGGGACAAAACTATTTGTACACCCATGCATTTCGTATATCTTCAATAATTTATAAAGAATAAAAAATTATTATATGTAGTTTTAATTCAGGTCCATTTTTATTGAATTATTTGATAAAAAATAAATTAATATATAACACATTGTTAAAAAAAAGTACAATTTAAGTAAAAATCTTTGGGACAAAAGTATTTGTACATCAGTACTTTGTACAATTATTTGTACGTTGGACTCTTGTATGATGATTTTTTTAAATACCGTTATATTTTCTTCGTTAATCGAGTTTTATTTTACAAAATAAGAAGTTGGTTTTAACGTTTTGAATAATAAGCACATCAAAAATGGGAAAGCGAAAAGAGTTGAGTTTGGATATTAAAAATTTAATTATTGATGAACATAAAAAAGGAAAATCTCTCCGGAATATAAGTAATTTAGTAAATTTGCAACATTCCACAGTACAATACATTGAAAGCAAGTATAAAAACAGCGGATCTGTTGAAAATGTGCGTGAAGGTATACGAAATATATGAGGTGTACAAATAGTTTTGTCCCTAACTGTATATAAATGCATATATATAGATCCACGTATTTTCGCTCCCTGATAGAGATTTCAAAATCTGGCTTCGTTAGGATTTGTAGGACAAATAGGGTTATAAGTAAGCCGAATTTTAATTTTTTACGTCTTCTGGGAGCTTTAGAGCTCATTTACATTGGGGATTTTCCCTGGAAAAAATCGCCGCAACTTTTACGTTTGTAGGCAAGAGGTGTAGAGAGGCAAGCGGGGTAAGAAAAGTTGCATGTCGTCGCAAAGCCAAAAAATTTCATGAAATTTTTTCAAATTTATTTTAAATTTTTATGATTTGTTGTTTTTTGTCAAACATTTTTGAAAAAATTTCACAATACAAATTTATATGTGTAAATGCAGAAGGGATTTGGAAGCAACTTCAAAACAAAATATCATTAAAAAATGCTGCGATAATCCCCAATGTAAATAGGCTCTTAGAAAGCTCTGGAAAGTGAAAAAATTCTTAGAAAAAGACACATAAATCCACTTATATCCGCTCCCTGATAAAAATTTCAAAATATGGCTCCATTAGGATTTGTTGGACAAAAAGTTTTATAATTAAGCCAAATTTTAATTTTCTACGTCGTTTGGGAGCTTCAGAAAGCTCTGGAAAAAGAAAAAATGCTAAGCAAATTATATATCTAGATGACTAGAAGATAATTATGTTTCAAAATTGTTGAAAAAAGTCATCTAAATTTTAGTTAGCATAAACAGAATTCATGGCTCAATTGAAACGATTCTGCAGGTGAAACTTTTTTAATACAACACCTTTAAAAAATAAAGGAAATATTGGATAAAAAAAATTAAATTGGGTGTAAAAATATTACAGATATTACAGTAGATTAAAAAATTCATAAAGGATAATTATTAATTATTTATTTCTTTAATATTACAGAATAAATTCCAATTTAGACTTAAACTATATTTTTAAAACATAAGAAATCAGTCTTTATATTTATATTTAAAAAATTATTCCTAAATTTCGACTCAAATATCACTATTTAGTACATGTTTTCTGAAATAAAATGCTATTTTTAAAACCGGTTTTTTTGTGTTTAAAAAAACCGGTCTATTCGACATTCGAAAAATGAACATTTTGAAAAAACCGACAGCACATTGACTGAAAAAACCGGTTTTAAAACCGGTTGGAAAACCGCGTCGATCACCCTAATTGATAGTCAAGCTGCTATTAAGGCACTTAAAACAGGTAATATAAGGTCTTATGTAGTCAGCAGCTGTCACAAAGAGCTTTTAGCTCTTCGGGAACAGCATAACATTAATTTTTGCTGGATACCAGGCCACAAAAGTATTCCAGGTAATGAGAAAACAGACGAATTGGCGAAAAAAGGTGCGAACCTACCGCAGGAGAACGCGGTAACGGAAATTTTTCCACCCCTATCCACGTTAATTCATGAAATAATGCAAAGATCTAGACGTGAGTGGTTAATCAGATGGCAAGAATCGAATGGTTGTATACAAACGAAGCTACTATGGGATGAAACACATATTAATTTTAGTAATATACTACTCGAAATGAATAAAAAGCAATTGAGAATGGTAACTAATTTAATTACTGGTCACAATACAATACCATATGCTTAGGTAAGATTAAGATTTTTGTATGATGATATATGTAGGTGGTGCAGGGAAACTGTTGAAGACAGTTATCACTTTTTATGTGAATGCCCTGCGCTATCTAATAGACGATTTAATATACTTGGTTCTTTTTTTTTTCAGAACTTGTCTGATATAAGAGGTATGAATCCATGGAAATTAATAGAATATATAAAATCAACGAAATGGATAAGTTAGAATACAATAATGATATGAAGAAGAAGAGGAGAAATGCAAGGATAAGGAATCATAATGGACCAATTTGGTCTCTATGGGCAACGGCTACAACTAGTTGTTGTCATCCTTTAAACCTAACCTAAACTAATCATTTAAGCAAAAAGATTATTTTATAAAATATACTTTTAAAAATCAAGGGAATAAATCTAAGTAAGCTTGGCAAAAATAAATTTTTAATATAAATTACAATTTATAAATTAAATTGCTGGAATTTTCGTAAAAAAATGCACATAATAGGTAAATCTAAAACCTCGATAGGTATACAAAAATTTAAATTTGATTATAAAACGAAAGGTTGATCACACTTCTTGTAAAGCTTGGCAATCTGCATAGTTTGACATTTGACGATTGATTTTTATTCTACTGGATATTTATGTACATTATAAAGGTTTTTCTAATTCCCAGCATTCTCTTGATTCAGAGTTTCTTTGCAAAATCTGTTTTGAAATTTGCAATTTAACTAAGTATTGCGTTCTTTTGTACGGGTTTGAGATTTTGGTATTACTTATGATACTTTGATTTGATCGCCGATTTTCATAATGGATTTAATCGATTTTTTAAATTTTTACTAGTTGTCTAATATTTAAATTTAAACTTGTTTGTTGTTAATATGAATTAATACATTCAAATTTATAACTTGTAATTGATTTAAAAGTGAGCTAATTTACTGTCTTATGATTTTTATAAGTATATTTTATAAAATAATGTTTATCCGTAAATTGTTAGTTTAATAATCCAAATTTTGGCTGCAATGTATTTTGTACATTATGGCCAATATATTGAATTAAAGAAATGATTTTAAACTTTTTTCTAGGAAAAGGAAATAAAGAACAAAATAATTTCATGTCGGTTGGGCTAATTAGCTGACCGACGCTGTATATATATAATTTCCTAATCATTTTTTTTTTTATCCAGAGCTATTTGACGTTAACGTAGAAAATTAAAATTTGGCTTACTTATAAAACGGAGCAGCATTTTGAAATTTCTATCAGGGAGCGGAAATATCAGAATTTATATATAAATTTGTGAGCATTTTTTATATTTCCGGAACTTTCTTTAGCTCCCAGACTATACATCCTCCTCGGCGAGCCATTTGCAGTTATTATCATCACGTAGACCTATGTTTTAAGAAAATATTTTAAGTCGTTATGACCGGCAATAAACCCACAAATATTCTCCATTTATTCCTTCCCATATCTTGAACCTTTTGCAATGTATTGTTGTCTCTCGGTTTCCATAACACCTTTGTTTGCTTATATCTCGATAAAATATCCCAAAGATCATCAGCATCCAGATACTCGTTTCCATATCTGCCCCAGTTCGTTTTAATTCATCTGCTATTTCGTTACTTTCAATAATATTATAACTCGGTATACAAGACAGATTTAAAAAAGTTATGCTTTAAGAACTCGTAGATATCTGCGACAACGGCTGACCATCTTTGATTTAATATACCTAAGTATTACAAATGCCCTTATGGTAGCCTGACTATCTATAAAGGTATTATAAAAATAAATTGAAGGTATTTAAAATTATTCATGTATTTATTTAATAAAGCTTAAAAACTGGAAATCTTTGGAATTCGTCATTAAACAGAAATGTTCAAAAATTTTTTGGATATAAATAAAACAAATTGTATTAAACCAATATTTCTACTCAGATGTTTCCAAAATTTTCTTTATAAAAATAATACGTTACAAAAAAAAAACATAAAATATACAAAAAATCGTTCATTTTAAATGAAACATAATAACTAGATCTTAATTCCTCCCTCGAGACTACGATAAAAATGAGGAAATTTTACAATATCTGATTTGGTTAGATTGCCAGCATTATATAGAATGGTATAAATCTACAATAAAAATTAAATCATTAATCTTTTTTTTTTTTTAAATAAACCTCTAAATCCTACTGTTTCCGTTATCTTTGATTCCTTCAAGAGATCTGCTCTCATTTGCATATATGTAGAACGTAAACGTTCTTCTGCTGCCGATATAAAACCTGGTGTCCAGTGAGCCTGTGAACGTATTATTTCTAAACGTTGTTTTTCTAACATAATACGTGATAATGCAGCTCTTCTCCTTTGACGCTCTTCAAATTTAATTGTACCACCAACTTTACGTCTTAACATTTCAGTTTGTTTTAGTTTTTTCTCTTCTAATTCTTTGCGTAATTTTTTGGAAACTTCTTCACGTTTTTTACTGGCTGCTGTATTGGCAAATATTGAGGCTTGATTTTGTTGACCGTAAAATTGACAATAATAGTTAAGTTTAAGTGGATCATTGGGAGGCATTATACGACGAAAATCACCCAAATGACTTTCTTCCCAGGCGATTTGTTGGGCTATAGCACTGACAGGACATTCGATTGTTGTGTTACTCTGAGTTTTGTCGGCGACTAAGGGGCTAATGTTGCTGGCATTGGAACGTTGAGATCTAGAAATAGGATTTTTAATTTTTTTAAAGGGTCGGTAATTTACATAACTTACAAATTTCCCGTTTTGCATTTCAATAAACGCTGCTTTATGCGCTTTTTATCTTCACGTAGTATTTGTCTTTTATCCGCCAATACCGTGCCGATTAATGATAATGTATCACGTATTAAAGGCCTCTTGACTTGACGATCGACCAATTCATTGGTATGAAAACTTGGTGAATGATTAACTTCCAATACATAAGGTTTCATTTTCGAATCAACTAAAATATCAAAACCTAATATTTCAAAACAGGCCTGTATTTTGTCATGCGCGGGAAAACATGCATGATAATTGTGTTTCAACATAGGCCAAGCACTAAGTATTGTCTTTATAATGATATCATCAATTTTATTCCAAAATCCTTTAACATCATAATTTTGACGTAGCATCCAACTATTGATGGCACTAAAATTTCGTTTGCTGCCACAATCATCATCATCACATAATTCGTATTGGGAATTTCTTCTGTTAACCGAATAATTTGTTAAATGCATATATAAATTTCCTTTATTATCCATTGAGGGTTCTACATATTTATTGGTGGCTAAACGTGCCAAACCTTCGTTGTATACAAATATCCTTAAAGGATCTACAGATGTTATTAAAGCATAAACACGCAAATCAAACTTATAGCCATCTATTAGTAAAGGTTTACTAATATACGTTTGACAGATCATACGTTCCGTAGGCGAAATATTTCTCAAATCATTAGTTAACCATATGCCACGTCCTTGAGCGCCAGCATCCGGTTTAAGAATAAACATTTTTTGTTTATTACGATTCTGAGCATAATTTCTAGCTTCGCCATAACTTTTTATGGAGATGAAATTAAAAATTTCCTTTAGATTGTTATTTTTTTATTTAATTGTTTACTTACTCTGCTGGAAATACCCAAGTTTTGGGAAAAATCTTATAATCTTTGGGATATAATTTTAACATACGATTTAAATTTCTTGATAATAAATCTTTACGACAGATTTCCATCATACCAGGAAAATGATTAATTTGTTGGAATCTTTTCATATTTTTATAGATTTCTACACCCGGCATTGAATCGGTCCATAAAATATTCCATTGTTTATTTTCTTTGACAACTTTGAAACCCAAAATTTTTGCTATTCTTCCAATTAGAGTGTAGCGTGAATTACAAACACAAATACTGCCACGAGTGGTACTATTGCAAGAGATTTAATTAAGAATTTATGATTTCCATTAAAGGTACAAAAATATATTTAGAATGCTATTGTTTGTTGGAATAAGATTTTCTCAAATTACAAATTAAACTCTCTTCTATATTTTCTTTTTTTTTATTATATTTTTATTATTAATTTATCATTTATATAACCGAGCCCAATGGTGCCTTATATGGCTAATCAAAGCTACTAAATAAATTATAAACTTCAAAACAAAGTAAAATTAAGTAACAAAAATAAAAATTAATAATAAATAATGGTTACAAAATGTATTAAAATGAGATCAATTAATATAATATAACTATATAATAAATTACTAAATTATTAAAAAGAAAAAATTAAAAAACGTGCTTTTACAAAATTCCATGATACTGAGTGTTCACATATTCAATTAATTTCGATTTAAAACCCGATAGCGAATAAGAAAATTTTCTTAGTGCAAGTTGCAAGGAATTCCAAATCCTTGAAATGATTTCCCAAATGTATTCAATCGTCTAATAGGAAAAATTATCTGTGGATTTCTCGTAGAACGGTAGAAATGAAATTTGTGCACCATATATCCCGGACAACCTCTTAAGACAGATTTATAAAAAAAATAGTAAGAGCCTAATACTGATAAAATTGGCAAAAGACTATCCATGGATACTAAGTATATGTTGAGATATATGATCTCGCCTTTTCAAATTAAAAATGTTACGAATAATCCTGTTAAATAAGAGTCTATATTTCCCCAGTGTATAACACCCAGCTCTATAAATAACTTCAGTGCAATACAATATATGTGATATCAGAATAGCAGTAACAACCGGTCTCTTTATTGCACAAAGTAAATAAATATTTAAGGACTACAATAAAGATATTCAGCTCAGAAATTGCAACGTTGCTAGACTCTTGCATTTTACCAACAAATTCAACAGGAATATTAATAATCTTAATATTAACGTTCCTTGTATCAAACCCAAACCCCATCAACTTTGTTGTAATTGGATTCACACAGAAATCATTATCTGAAGCCCATGACATAAATCTACTTATAACATAGTTTACAACATTTTCTAAAACATCTAAAAATTCAGCATCAGAATAACAAGCAAACTGTAGAACACAACTAGTGATCCGTTTGATCCGCCACTCGATACATATAGATATCTGTCACTGAGGTAGGACTTTATCAAACTACACGAAGTACAGGAAAAACCTAAATTATATAACAGTTTGTAAAGTAATCTAGAGTGCAATAACCTGTTAAAAGCTTTTGAAAAATCTACTGAAAGCAAAACTGCATTCTAAGGGTTGTCCAACAACTGTCTGATTGAATCCAGCAAAGAAATAAGTAAAGAGGTGGTGTTATGTCCACTCCGAAATCCCTATTGTGAGGGGTGAATCAGACAATCATGATCAAGATACTCAATCATTTGGTATTTTAGGATATGTTCGACAACCTTTAACATTACAGGAAGTAATTACAGTGGGACGTAAATATCAAATTCACTTGTTTGACCCTGCTTCCTTATAGGGACAACCCTAGCTACTATTTCCCACTTATAAGGTAAATAGAAAATAAGAATAATTGTTTTTACAAGATGAAGTAAATGTGAGGAAATAGGAGGTAAATCAACTTTATATAAGTAATGCCTCATACAAAACATCAGTATTAACACATGAAAATGAAAACGCATATCATGAACAAAGTCGCTATACCGACTATTGTCATAATCGTAAACACTATAATTCTGTATTTGACAAGAAACGAAATATTCATTCAGGTTATCCGGATTACACATCATCAAATGTTGCCGATTTTCAAGACATCCATTCCTTCTTAAAAATCTTGCATAAGCTCAGGATCAGGATCCGGAAAAAAACGTGCATGTTCACGCATTCTCAACTTCCCAATAACTTTTTTAACTCTGTTCCTATAAACACAAAATACCTTCCAATTAAATGGAGTCCTACACTACAGGTAATGCCTATACGCCAAATCCCTCAAAGATGTCTGGTAATGAATCTCTCTACTGTTAAACCCATCCTTCTTTCTTGCACTTACCCTTTTGCGAACCACTAGATCGTGTAGGAAACCAATATTCAACATGACAATTTCGAGTTTCAAATTAACTTCATCATTTAAATAAATACCACTAAAACCTCTATCATGTACAACGTCTACAAGTCTTCAACATTCAATGCCCTACATATAATCTGGGTACGATTCTATTATTACGATTATATTATTTCTCATATAACTCACTCAATTCAAAGCAGTGCCACTTACAAAAACAAACTACAAGTGAGTTAGATTTTTTTGATGGAGTTGTAAGAAAGGAGTAATAAACAAAATAGAAGTTTAAAACTTTGGCTTTGTTTATTTTTTTGTTTATGTCTTTATGCATGATGAGAAGGAATGTAGAACACGCGGGAATATTATATTCGGCTTGGCCAAATCTATATACCCAACACAACTTTTTGAAATTTTACTTTATATGGGAGGTAGGCTGTAAAAAACCCGCGCTATTTGGTTTTCTCAAGATAGAGTAACACCATGTCTAGTTCTAGCAAATGAAAGAATCGAGTTTGTCTCTTATTATAAAACCTTGGGAGTATATATTAATAATAAACTGGACTTCAATATTCAAGTGAATCATATTGTATCAAAAGTTAATTTTGTTATAAGACGATTATATAACGTCGGAATGTATTTACCTCATAACGTGAAAAGGCAACTTTCCTTATCGTTAATATTACCTATTTTTTTTATATGGACTGGAAATATACTCGGGTACGTTCTAAGACTTAAGCAAAGTTTCAATAGAGTTGTTAAATACATTTTTGGGCTTAGATACAGGGATCGCAGACATATGACATCTTATGTGGTTAACATTTTGGGATGCGAGTTTGACGATTTGATTAGACAGAGAATAAAATATTTAAATTTGGAACACCATCATTTTTACTCGAAAGTTTTATTTTCGGTCAATCATCTCGAACAAATTCATTAAATTTCCCTATATATAATACTCTTGTAATGAATAGATCATTCGTTGTGAGGGTCACTAGATTTTGGAATGATATAGTACCATATGAAGAACGAAAATTCTATAAATCAGTTTCAAGTTTTAAACATCTGTTATTAACACTTATATGATTTTTTTACTTTTAGCTGAAAATTATCTACCTTATATTTGGTCTAAGGTGTAATTTTCATTTTCAGTATTTGTGCAGTGGGGGGTTGTTTACATATTTAATAAAATTTGTAATGTAATTAACGTAAAATATATATATTATTCTTGGATTGAATTAAAACTATGTATAATGAAATGATTGAAAATATTATATATATTTTATATATTAGGAAAATATTGTATATATATCGTAATGTTAATATTATAATATTAATTAATGCCATTTGTATTTTAAGGACTAATTAGGCCCTATAGGCTTATAGTCTATAATAAATAAATAAATAAATAAATAAATAAATAAATAAAAATAAATAAAGTGGGCGGACCATGCCCATTTTTTGTTCCATTTTAAATTGGTCCTTCAACTATTTGTACAAAATTTCGATGATTTCATCTTATATGGGATGTGGGCGGTACAGTGGGAGGACCACGCCCATTTCCAAGTTTATATCGACCCTCGAACTATCTGTACAAAATTTCGTTGTCGGGTTTAAGAGATATTAGCAGAAAAGTATGAAATGAAGCTACAACTCACACCCCGTGTTCTAGTATTTAACCCAAAACTTGTTTTGTTTATTAATTATTTGTTTGGTATTTAAAGTGGGCAATTTAAATACCAAACAAACCGTTCGAGCCCTATCCTGCTTTCAACAGACAGACTGACGGACATAGATATATCGACTCAGAATCTAACTAGGACCCGGAAAATATATACTTAATGTTTTTCAACATGTTACACACGGAATGACAAAAATTAAACAATTTCAGTTTCTTTCTTCACATGATTTTACCCACCCTTTTTTATTGGGTCTTGCCTACTTACAGAATACAACATTTCAGCCCAATATCTCAAAATTTGGATTTTTGTATTTTAAAACTGACTGATGTTGCACTAAGCACTATTTTGGAATAAACTTAACTTTGGAAAAGATTATAAAAAATTCGCTTAATTCGTTCTAACCTCAAAAAAAGATTAATAGTTTTAGGATTAAATCTATAAATTGCTGAAAGTTGGTAAAAGTCGTAGTTCCGATGAACAATGCAATTTAGTAAAATACATTGTACCTTTATCAGTATAGCATTGGAATTAATGGTACATTGTTTTTTTACTGTTAAAATTTCTATTTTCTTAATTATGCAAATTAAGTATGGAGAGTAGAATTTACAACTAGAAAAATGATAAAAATTTTCAACTCACCTGACAGACGGCATTGATTCTGTACTACCTTTTTGACTTTTGTCACTTGTTCCAGCTAAACATTCAACTTGATAGCAGTTATTATTAAAATGTATTAAACCATTTACTTTATCACCGCTATCTTGACACGATAGTGAATTTATTACTTTATTTTTTTCTTGATTTAAAAATTTTCTTTGATGCAATTTTAAACTATTTTTAATTTTTCGTTTATCTATACTATTTTCTTGTGTTTGTTCCATTAAATGTTTGGAGGTCTCAACTTGGCCAGCAGTTTTTAAAGCCACCGAACCAGAATTTTCACAAAATACATTTTCCAATTGACATTCAATACGTTTACGTTCTTTTTCTTTGCGTAGTTTTTCTTTTGATAAAAGGCGTAAAATTTGTATACGTTTAAAAAATTTTGTATTTTTTAAATTCATTTTTAATTTGCTTTTAGTTTTATTTGCTGCAAATGTGTTTTATTTCACTTGAGTGGGATTTTCTTTTAATATTAAAGTAAATATTAAAAAAGTTTAAGATAAATTTGCAATTATTTATGGTTAAAAAGACAAACTAACATTTCTTTAAATTTAAATTTTATATTTTTTTCTTTTTCTAATTAAGCAATTTTAATTTGAAAGAAAATTATTTCAAATACAATCATAGTCATATATATTTACACATTTTAAAATTTTTCGAAAATTTGGAAAAGAAGTCAAATATTTTTGTTGTTATAAAATATTTTGAAAATGTTCTTTTGTTGTTGTAAAGCCTGAGATGTGTAGAGTAGATTGTGCTAATTTCTGAAAAAGTCGCGGTATTTATTTCTGATATTGAAAGAAAAATTCATACGCATTTTTTATTTCAAAAGTATTCACACACATTTTTTATACTTCAAAATTATTTACACAGCTTAAACAAATCAAATATTTACGTTTAACTTTGCTAAAGATGATCCCAACTCTTATATATCAGATAGTGTAAAATCTTTTGATACAACTCAACTTTAATAAGTTGCAAAAATCTAAAAATAGTGGCAAAAATTATGAAAAAAACATTAAGGACCAAGATGAAATTTAAAATGGCACATCGTCATTATGGTTTGGAAAAAGGAATAGTTAAAGGATGGTATAGTCCTTAGTTAAAAGATATAATTACATGAAAATAAATACCATTTAAAGAGAATTTAGGAAAAAATCTGTCAGAAAAATTCAACATCACTTAGAAAATGTTCAAAAATGTCTGCAATATATGACTATGACTGTATATATTAAATGTCACAAAATCCTTATATTAAATTTAAGGCAAAGTTTTTATTTTTATAGTTATGTTTTATTTAAAATTTATATAATAAAAATAATAAAAACAAAAAATATTGGAATGCACATATAAACTTACTTACTTATGGATAAATAATAAGGCCAATATTTTCAACTCATGAAATGCATGCTGTTATAGTAACCGTTTATGATTTTCAAAACCATTTCCATATCTGGTCTGGCTTCGGGAGACTCGCGTATACATTCTAATCCCAATTTTATGCTATTTATGCAAACCATTTCCTCAGACGATTGTGATAGCTGCATACGTTTGTCAATTAATTCTGCCACATTATTATTAACGGCATTCAATAGATTTAGTATGGTCTTGGTAAGATAATTACGATTTTTATCGATTGCACGTAAACCGGTAAATGTTTCTAAAAGTACTACACCAAAACTATATGTATCCACTTGAGTGCTGAGACGTTTTGAATTTAAAAATTCTGGTGGTAAATAGGCTCTCGTACCGAACACCTGAGATACTTGTACGGCTCTATTAATGGCATTTGGTCCTTCCATGGCTAGGCCGAAATCACCAATTTTTGGCTGCAAACATTGATCGAGTAAAACATTGCCTGGTTTTATATCGCCATGAATTAAGGGTTTGTCGGAGCGCAAAGAGTGTAAATAGTAGATGCCACTAAAAGAAAAATGTTATGATAAAATTTTTAAAAAGCTTTATTAAACCTCTTTTTGAATTAGAAATTTTTTGAAAATTGGTACTTTTTTGTAATAGGTACTCTTTTGAAAATTTATGTTTTTAAAAATTGTTTTTTTACCAGTTTTTTAACTTAGTACTTTATGGAAAATTGGTACTTTTTTGAACATTGATTTAAAAGCGGTACTATTTTGGAAAGTTGGTACTTTTTGGAAAATTAGTACTTTTTTAGAAAATTATTATTTCTTTTTTTTTTTTTTTTTTTGGGAATATATTTTTTATAAATTTGGCATTTTTTGAAAAATGTGAACTATTTATGAAAATTATAACCTATTTATTAAAACTAGTACTTTTTTTGGAAATTTGAATTTTTTTAAAGTTTGGTACTTTATTGAAAAATTTCTTTACAAGCGGAACTTTTTTTGGAAGTTGGTACTTTTTGAAAATTAGTATTTTTGGACAATTTGTACTGTTTTTTTTTTTTTTTTGGAATGGCCCAGAAGCTAGGTTATTGAATATTGATAATAAAAATAAATAAATAAATGTACTTTTTTGAAAAATGTGAACTATTTATGAATACCTATTTATTAAAACTAGTACTATTTTTTTTTTTTTGAATATTTAAATTTGGTACTTTTTTTAAAATTTATACTTTTTTAAAAAATTTATTCTTTTTTTTTTTTTAAATTTATACTTATATATATTTTTTGGGAATTTGGTATTTTTTGAAAAATTTTTAGTTTTTATTTTTTTAAACAGGTACTTTTTTAAAAAAAAGTAACTTTTTTGAATATAACTTTTATATGTTTGGAAATTTGATATTTTTGAAAAACTGGTACTATTTTCAAAAATTGTATACTTTTTAGGAAAATTGCTGCTTTATTGGAAAAAATAATGTACTTTTTTTTGTAAATTGGTATTTTTTAAAAATTGATACCTATTTTTAAAAACTTGTACTATATTGGAAATTTAGTATTTTTGGAAAATTTGGAACTTTTTATAAGAAAAATTGGTACTTTATTGCAATTTTGGTGTTTTTGTAAAATTTACTTTTATTTTTTTAACTTTGTACTTTTTTTCAAAATTAGATCTTTTAGAAAATGTTTACCTTTTTTAGAAAATTTAAACTTTTTTCTAAATTTATATTTTTTATAAAGTGGTACTTTTATTAGAACTTTTTTTAATTATTCCTTTTCTGATTTTTTTTATAAAATTAATTTTTTTAATTTTAATTTAAAATTTTTTGGAAAATAATTACTGTTTACAAAATATTTAAATAAATTTTTAATTCTATTTAATTCCCAAACTTACCGTGCTGTACCCAAACAAATATCAATTCTTTGTCGCCACGTCAATGGCTGAAATTTATTTGTATTCAATCTCTGTTCCAACGAGCCACCCTTCATCAATTGATATACTAAACAGGGCTTATCGCCGTGTATACAATAACCATATAATGGCAAGATATTATCATGACGATATTTGTGTAAATGTTTTAATTCATTTAAACTTTGTTGCAATTGTACTTTAGCACCATCACGTCCACCAGCACCACGATAATCTATTTGTTTTATGGCAACATCTGTATGCTTCCAATAGCCACGATAAACCGTACCAAAACCACCTTTACCCAATACCAATTTTTGATCCCAATTATTTGTGGCCTCAGTAAGTTCTTGATAATCTATGTCGGGCATAATGCTAGCAAACTCTTTTATATTAGGCATTGAAGTATTCATTGATTGCTGTGATGTATGTAGAGGAGAACGACTGCGGCCATAAGTGTTACTGCTAGTAGTAGTTGTATTGTTATTATCGGTTGTAACTGTTGTGCGTATGTTGGTAGTTTCAACACCTGATGATGTAGTCACTGGACCATTTTGTTGTTTAACTGAATTTTCATTATTGGTAAGATTTGTCTGCAGCATTTTACTTATGCGAGGTATACTTATGGGTATCATTAATTTATATTCGGGTGCTACAAAATCCTTAATTATACGCATGCCATGAAATATTTTTAATCTAAAAATTAACGAAAATAAATACATACATATGTAAGTATTTAGGGAATGATTTTGAGGAAAATAGGGAATAGTTTCTTACTGGTAAAAAACTCCAAATAATTCAACAATTTTATGATTGTATTGGCCGCCCCAAATTTTTAAAAGTTCACCCGTAGGAGAAGTGCCTGGAATTCGAATACGTCTTTTAATCACCTAAAGTATTAAAAAGTAACGAAACAAATTTATAAAATATTTCATTTATTAAATTAATATAAAACTTAAAAAATTTTCTTGGAAATAAATATTACTTAACATTTCTTTTTTTAAGCTAAGCTAAATAACACGTTTTAATATGTTTTAATGAACAGCTAAGAAATGTAATAGATATGAAACTTGATATATAGAAGGATATTAAGGGTATGTGTTAATGTTTGTAAGCAATTAAAAAAAAAAGAAAGAATGGGTTTATGACTGACCAAAGTAAATACATATTTTTATAAGACCTATTCCAAAAAATTGAAGTGCATAAAATTCTTTATAGCTATCATGATGAAATTCAGATCATGCTAATTTTTAACAAATAAATGCATTAATAAATAATCAGACACATTATATCATTTTCTATAACAAACGACTAAAATATTCTGCAGAGTTTTTCTATTATATATATATGTATATATATATATATATATATAAATACACAAAATATACTATATGCGACAATATACAAGAAAATTATCATCTTAAAACCTACCTCTATATCATTGTCACTAAAGCCCATCACTGTAGCCATTTGCATCCAAACATCTATTTGATCGCAATGTTCACACAACTCTCTGCGTTTCGTTGGCGGCAATTCTGTTATATACGTTATAGTGGGGTTTCTTGCTGAACCTGTTATCCCTTGTGATATCGAATTACTAGACATCTTGTTAAAGGAGGTGGGAATGTTTACAATTGTTTTTTTAACATGAAATTAACTGACTCATCTGTTTCATCTGTTGCACCGTATACACATACAATTAAGTGCAATTAATATGCAAATTATATAGCTTCAAATTAATATGTTGATGTTACAATAAAATATGTCCCTAACTAAATTGTTTTATTGCTAAAAAGTAAAAAATATAAAACAAATAAATACAAGATTGTAAATCTAATTGGAATAATTTGTTAGTGGGATTTTACAGTAACTTTCCCCGAAAAAAATGTAAATAAACGAAACAAACAAAAAAAAGAAACAGTGTTAGTAATTCAGCTGTTTTCATATCATGTTAACGATTTTAAAATCAATTTAACTGAGGGAAAATATTGCGATTTTTTTTGGATAATTTTAAAATAATAAAAATTGAGACATAGTAAAATAATAAAGTACTCGCACATCTACAAAAACAAAAATTGCTTGTATTTTGTTAGTGTAAAACTACTGCCCACAATGTCAGAATGCTTTGAACGGAAAAATGAGAGAACGAAAGAGAGCAAGAAAAAAAAAAAACTCAAAAAATATTTTACATGTGAATACAAAAACAATTTGACAGTACCGCGAGGTTTGCCAATGAAAAAATTGTAAAACAGCTGGTCTTACGAGTATACTTTATTATTATACTATGAATTGAGAGAAAAAAACGAAACCATGGCACAATAATATCAGGCAACAACAGGCATATTTTGGTACTTTTTTTTATAACAATGTCAAAATACAACAACAAAATAACAATATTTCACAAACACATGGTGCAGTTTAGATATATTATCCATTTAAATATTAATAGACATGCGTAAATTACATAATTGAAAATATTTAACATATGTAGTAAAATTAATGAACTTGTTAAGAAAAACCCAAAAGTTTTAAAAATTTTATTAAATAAATTTCTTAACCAAAAGTGTAAGGAATAAATATATAAGTTTTCACATGTTATTTTCAAAAATTTTTATCTAGATCTCATAGTATAATAATAAAGTATACTCGTAAGACCAGCTGTTTTATAATTTTTTCATTGGCAAACCTCGCGGTACTGTCAAATTGTTTTTGTATTCACATGTAAAATATTTTTTGAGTTTTTTTCTCTTGCTCTCTTTCGTTCTCTCATTTTTCCGTTCAAAGCATTCTGACATTATGGGCAGTAGTTTTACACTAACAAAATACAAGCAATTTTTGTTTTTGTAGATGTGCGAGTACTTTATTATTTTACTATGCTAGATCTCTTATTTTTTAACGTACCGTCTATACTAGCCTTTTTCTTGTTCGTACAAAAACAAAACGTCGGCAGAGCAACGCACTCAATTTTTTTCATTTTGTTTTCAGTGGGCAGAACATTTGCCGAACAAATCATAATTTTTTGTTTGCCGTCAGTGTCACTTCGATACTTTTACATACAGCGCCTCTTCTTCCTCATACAAAATGACGTTTGATGGCAGACATGGTTGCTCGAACAATTGTGCGAACAACGGTGTGCGAACAAGAACAAGATTTCGGAGGGGACATAGCACCACCTCTTTACTTATTTCTTTGACAGATTCAATCAGGCAGTTGCTAGACAGTCGTAAGAATGTGGTTTTACTTTCAGTAGATTTTTCAAAAGCTTTTGACAGGGTATTGCACTCCAGATTACTTCATAAACTGCTGTATAATTTTGGTTTTTCCTATTCCTCGTGTAGTTTGATTCGATCTTACCTCAGTGATAGATACCAATATGTATCGGTTGGTACTTCCGAGTCGCGAATCAAACGGATCATTAGTGGTGTCCCACAGGGATCGGTTATTGGGCCCCTATTATTTATGCTTTACATCAATGACCTTTTGCTTGAAGTTGATGGAATTTCTTGTTTTCCTTTTGTTTATGCAGATGATGTACAGTTTGCTTGTTATACTGATGCTGATTTTTTAGATGTTTTGGAAAATGTTGTAAATTATGTCATAAGCAGAGTTATGTCATGGGCTTCAGGCAATGGTTTCTGTGTGAATCCTAACAAAACGAAGTTGATGGGGTTTGGGTTTGATACTAGTAACGTTAAGATTCAGATTGATAATGTTCCTGTAGAATTTGTTGGTAAGATGAAATGTCTTGGTCTTATAATGGACAATTTATTAAATTTTTCAACACATATTGATTTTTTATTTTCCCGTGTGTCTTTTCTGTTGAAAAGATTATACTCGTTAAATATTTATTTACCCTGTGCTATAAAGAGAAGGGTTGCTACAGCTATTCTGATGCCGCATATATTATATTGCACTGAAGTTATTTCTAGTGCTGGGTGTTACACACTGGGGAAATATATACTCATATTTAACAGAATTATTCGTTACATTTTTAGTTTCAAAAGGCGAGATCATATATCTCAACATATACTTAGCTTTCTTGGATCGTCTTTTGTTAGCTTTATCAATATTAGGCTCTTACTATTTTTTTATAAATCTGTCTTAAGAGGTTGCTCGGGATATATTGTGGACAAATTTCATTTTTCCCGCTCCACGAGAAATCCACAGATAATTTTTCTTATTAGACGATTGAATACATTTGGTAAATCATTTCAGGTACGAGTCTCAAGGATTTGGAATTCCTTGCCACTTGAACTAAGAAAATTTTCTTATTCGGTTTCGGTTTTTAAATCGAAATTAATTGAATATGTGAACAGTCAAGATCATGGAATTTTGTAGAAGCACAATTTTTAATTTTTTAATATATTTGATTATATGATGCTCCAGCTTTCATTATGGTTAAATTAGATATTGATTGATCTCATTTTGATTTAATTTTAATACAAATTGTTACCATTATTTATTATTAATGTTAGTTAATAATTATTTATTTTTGTTATTTACATTTACTTTATTTTTTACTTTTTATTGAAATTGTTATTATTTTTAGTAGCTTTGATTAGCCATATAAGGCCCCAATGGGCTCGGTTATGTAAATGAAGAATTAATAAAAAAAAAAGGCTAGTATAGACGGTACGTAACACTAGGTCTCCACATGATTTTTTTATCTTATAAGATTTACTCTCAAAAATTTACACACATACGAAAGTTTGTTTGTGTGTGTGAATGTGTATTTTTAAAAATACTTAAAAACATTCAGAAACATATTTTCATTAAAATTTTGCTAAAAAATTATAAATTTTTTAAATAAAAATTACATGTTTACTCTGTGACTGAATGAAAATAATGAAATATAATGAGATTTATTAGAATACATTTACGCCTTGTTTAAGATTTAACATAATATTAACAAAATGTTTACCATAGTATAATAATAAAGTATACTCGTAAGAACAGCTGTTTTACAATTTTTTCATTGGCAAACCTCTCGGTACTGTCAAATTGTTTTTGTATTCGTATGTACAATTTTTTTCGAGTTTTTTTACTTTTGCTCTCCTTCATTCTCCCATTTTTTCGTTCAAAGCATTTTGACATTGTGGGCAGTAGTTTTACACTAACAAAATACAAGCAATTTTTGTTTTTGTAGATGTGCGAGTACTTTATTATTATACTATGATGTTTACTTTCTTCTGCCGGCGTTATCTTACATATTATATCAACGTGGAGACAGTATGTAAATTAGTATAAGTCTTTTATGCAAAGTATATTAAGAAGGTAACGACAACTCTACAACAACTACAACACCAAAAAAACCCCATGTATTTTGTTTTTGCATTGTCATCTCTTACGTCAACTTTAATTTTGTCATTTCTCATGTTTCTTTATAAAAAACAAAAATACATTTGACATTTCATGTAATAAAAAAGAGGAGAAAGACGCAGCAAAACAAAAGTAAACAAAAAATGCAAAAAAAAAAAACATAAACAATAATTTGACACTTCAAATTCTAAAACACAAGCCGCCATATTGATTTCAAAAAGAAAAAAAATTAGCTGTTTTAATGTCGTTACCATAGTATAATAATAAAGTATACTCGTAAGACCAGCTGTCTTACAATTTTTTCATTGGCAAACCTCGCGGTACTGTCAAATTGTTTTTGTATTCACATGTAAAATATTTTTTGAGTTTTTTTTCTCTTGCTCTCTTTCGTTCTCTCATTTTTCCGTTCAAAGCATTCTGACATTGTGGGCAGTAGTTTTACACTAACAAAATACAAGCAATTTTTGTTTTTGTAGATGTGCGAGTACTTTATTATTTTACTATGGTCGTTACCTTCTTAATCTACCTTTTATGTAAAAATGAACTATTCATATACCTTACTTAATTTTTAAAATGAAGGCACATATCTCTTATTTTGTACTCTTTTTGAAAGATTTTTGAGTAAATAATGTAATAATATGCGTTAAATCGCGCTTTATCTTTTAAATTCAATTTCGTTAATACATCTTTTATGGTAACCGCTTGAGAAGGGAATATGTAATTAATTTTATTATAAATTTACTAATTTTCCATTGAGATGATAGTCGTTTAAAATATTGTAAATATTTTGTCTTTACGAAAATGTTTTTTTTTTTTTTTTTTTTTTTATGAAAATTATATTATTTTTATAACCTTCGCCACAGGTGTAAAGGGTATATATAAGTTTGTCATTCCGTTTGTATAATAAATATAATAAACGAGATATCGCAAAAAACAGAAGATACCTCCAAAAATCGTTTTTGTTGTCAGCTTTTCAAAGCTCCTATACAAGATAGCGACTTCGTTCTTGTACGAAAAATTCGGAATCTTTTTTCAAAATTTTTTGCTTGAAAAAATCGGTCCATTAGTATATACGCTTGAACAGATTGGTATTTTTTTTTTTGAAATTTCGGTTTTTTTAATCGAACAATTCGTTTCATAAACAACCGAGTTATTGGCATTTTTTTTAAATTTATTTAATGGCAGCTTTGCAATTGTTGTTTTTTTTTTATGGATAATGAAAAATGTGAAGGGTATAAAAGATTTGGCAAAAAAAAAAAAAAAAAACAAATTAAAAAACGAGAGCGTGTTCTATGTTCTGTGCCAAATCTTTTATACCCTTCACATGAACATAGAACACGCTCTCGTTTTTTAATTTGTTTTTTTTTTTTATGAAAATTAAAATTTAGTTAGTTTTTTTAGGTTAGATATTCTGACAAAAATTAATTTTAGTTAGAAAATAAAGTAGTAAAGTAGAAAAAGTGTTATTTTGTAAAAAAAAAAAAAAAAAAAAAAAAAAACTATTTCTTTAAATTAGTTTTTTACATCAAAACCCTTTTTAAATAAAAATTCAAATTTTTTATTACAAATTTTTTAAAGGAAACTAAAGATTTATTGTGAAAAATTTTCTTTTAATAATCGACATTTTAATGTAAAATTTGTTAAATTTGAAATTTTTATGTTTGAGATATTTTGTTAAAATTTTGGTTTTACAAAAAAAAAAAAGCTATATAAATTTTAAAAAATCGTTCAATTTTAAAATTATATATTATAAAAATAATATTTTATGTTTGAGTAATTTAGTTTTAGGTGTATGATTATTTGTTATTTAGGATTTTTTTGTATTGAAATTTTTTTTTTTAAATAAAAAGTTAAGTTACTTCTGAATTCATAACGGTAATATCTTCTAACTTAATTTTTATAAATTTATTTTCCAATGGTCACCCTAATTTTCCAAACACTTCCTAACATATGTTCACTCTATTTCATTGAGATTGTCAACAAAGTGATGTGTCAATTTGTTTTTCTTTTTCTGCGATCAAACTTCTTTGAAAAATTTCCCAAAGAATTTTACTAAATTATAAGCGTTTTTCTTGTCTTGTTTTAAACAAACAAATAATGTTTAATTAACTATAAAATAATTACTTTATACTCTGTAGAATTAAAACGAAAAATATACGATGAAATCGACTTCGCCCACACCCTCTGTGGTATCCAGTTATACAGCATCTCGGGGTCAATCACCATTGCCACCACCAGCCAATGCACGCAAAGATTGTCTCTCGGCCACCACAAAAAGTTACAAATATCTAAGACGTTTATTGAAATTTAATCAAATGGACTTTGAATTTGCTTTGTGGCAAATGATATATTTGTTAATATCGCCGCAAAAAGTTTATAGAAATTTTAACTATAGAAAACGTAAGTTGTGATTTTGGCCGAAAAAGAAATTTAAATTAATTATTATTATTTTAGAAACAAAATCACAATTTGCTAGAGATGACCCTGCCTTTTTAGTATTGTTAGTGGTATGCTTATGTGGTAAGTAGTGAGACCTATTTTTGTGATTAAAAAAATACGATTTACATTTGTCTACTTTCTTTGCAGTAACCTCACTAGGATTCGCCTGGGTTTTAGGATTAAACTTTTGGCAAAGTATATCCTTTATATTCTATGTAGTTTTTGTTGATTGTATTTTTGCCGGCATTGTGGTGGCCACATTCCTGTGGTTGGTTACGAATCGTTATTTAAGGACCAGTAATCTAGAACCCGATATAGAATGGGGCTATGCCTTTGATGTGCATTTGAATGCCTTTTTCCCGCCTTTAATGCTTTTGCACTTTTTGCAGCTATTCTTCTACAACTGGTTGATCAGTCAACCCTGGTTTATATCACGTCTTTTGGGCAACACTTTTTGGTTGCTGGGATTAAGCTATTATGTCTACATCTCATTTTTGGGTTATAATTGTAAGTTTTCTTTCTGTTTTATAGGAATATAACGTATATGTTTATTTAAAAATTATAACTTCTTTTCTAGGTATACCACATCTTAAGAACACACGTTTAATTCTCATTCCTTTACCCATTATATTTTTATTTTATTTAATCACTTTAATTATTAGTTGGAATGTCACCGTATCCTTTATGGATTTTTACAAGTATCGTGTGTATTAGTTGAGAAAGGAGTAGTAGTTTCCTAAGAAAACATTCATATTTTTCTTTGTACTATACATTATTCATAATTGTGCATATTAAAATATATAATATTATTGCGATTTTATTAAATAAAGCAAGTATAAAATAATAAAGTTCATAAGAAAGTAGAAACTTTAAAAATAAATTTGTTTATTTATGGGAAGTTATGTGCTTTTATGGGATAGGTTCAAAACCAAAATGAGTGTTTTTTATTTCTTCTCCTTTTCAAGCATATGAACTTTAGAAAAAACTCCCAATTGGACTTTATTATCAACAACTTTTAGTTTAAACAATTTAAAATAAATTTCCTTTAAAGAGTTTATGCTAATTTTGTGGGCTTAACAAATGACCTCTTACGCTTATTTCTTTTGCGTTGCAATTCCATTTGATGCAACTGTGAGTAGACCTCAGCAAAGATTTCCTTTTGCTCATCCTCTGGTATAGTGGCTCTATATTGTTTCATTAAATCGTATTTCTCCCAAGGTTTTTCATGTGCCAAGGCTTTACGTCTATTCTTTTCATTGGTATATTCATCAATATTTGAAACACCTTTCAGATTTTGTCTTTCCCATCTTTCCAACCAGGGTCGAGGACGCAAGCGTACTTGTACATCATTAACGGGAACTGGAGTACCTTCTTCAATAATTTCTGGCTCCATATTGACATCGAATGTACTGTATTCGGGCAAAGCATCACGTAAGTATAATAAATGATCATCGAGACGTTTTTCCAAACGTAAAACTTCAATTTTTTGTATAGTAGGATCATACATTTCATACATGACCTCAACGCCTTGTTCGTCAATGACATTGCGTAAAATGAAACCAGCTCTCAAACCACAACGTTCACGTAAAATACATATTCCTTTAAACATAAACATATTAAAAATTAAATTTCTTTTCTAAATATTACCTAGATATATAACAAAACTTACCCACAAAACGACTAACTTTGCCGGCAGCATGAGGATCTGAACTAGTAACCGCTAATATGGAACCAACATAAAATTCGGGTATCTCAATTTGAGTACGTCTATCAATCATATCCATCCTTTCCAACTTTTCTCTAACCGGATTACGCCATTCTACATTGGGATCGGGTAAGAATTCTGGGTATATAAAACGATAAGTAGGTGGTGCAATAGGTTTTCTAGGTTCCGATGGGGTATGTGCTGTGGTAGGCTTGGTATTACTAGTACCGGTAAAACTTTCCTTTGGTTGTGGTTTTGTGGAGAACGTGACTACTTTTTTTAGAGATTGCAAACATTAATTTGTATAGCATGTTTTGTAATATTTTTTTTTCTCTTCAAACTTACCAACTCTTTTAAAGGTTGTTGTTTTCAACAGTTGTGGACTTACCAAACGGGCTGGTGTTATCATTTTTACTTTTATAATTAAATTTATTTTATAATTTTTTTTTAATTAATAAAATCCAGCCGAAACCTAAAAATTGTTGGAAAATATCGTAATAACCTCCTGCCTGATGACAGCTGTTTTTTATGGAGTTACCAGATCAGAACGTTTTTATAAAAATACCCTACATTATTTCTTTAATTTAAAATTTTAATAAATAAATTAATAAATTTTAGATGTTATATATAAGTGGGTGTCTAGACGTGTTTGGCGAAAATTAAGATCACTAGCCCACTTGAATATTAATTTACTTTTATAATGATTCAGTGAATAAAGTTATGGTAAATATGTTGACAGCTCGCTGAGTTTACGAGCTATGGTCCTCTTAAAGCCCAAATTACAATTGCGCGTAGTCAGCACCAGTATCAGCAAAAATTATCAGCTGATCACTGTCAGCACAACATGTTGCTGCCGTTATAATTACAATTCAGCGTAGGCAGCCACAATTTACAACCACCATCTAGCTTTATTCCACTTGAATATTTTAGCCTCTCATTTATTTGCTCACTCTCTTTGTCTCGCTCTCAATCTGAATGCAGCGCAGTGAATTTAGAAACAGGGCTAAATGAAAAAGCACTGCAAACTGCTGCTGACCAAATGTAATCAACACCACAACAAACAGTGCTTTCTAAATTATCAGCTGATTATGTCAGCACAAACTGCTGCTGACTACGCGCAATTGTAATTTGGGCTTAAGTTCACTGCGCTGCTTTCAGATTGAGAGCAAGACAAAGAGAGTGAGCAAATAAATGAGAGGCTAATACATTTTTGTTTTTGAATTTCTAATATTATTGATCTTAAAACATGAAATTAAAGAAATGTGGTCCTAAAGGAATGCGAATCCATATGAAGAACTTTGTGGTACTCTTTTTGTTGTTCCTATGATATTGAAGATGTAAGGTCCTAAGTGAATCAGAAACCTTAAAATGTATTTTGTGGTATTTTTCTTTATTCTAATATACTTTTTCGTAATTCTGATATTTATTTTTCGTTATTCTAAGATTAGAAACCTGAAATTAACGATATATTTTTTTATTGTAATTTTTAGTACTTTTTTTAATTAAAATATTAAAAAGTTTTTTGTTGTAAATTCCGACATAATACCATTATTAAAAATTTTCCCACGGGAGTTAATAACACAGGTCAACAAAATCGCAAAAAAAAATTATATCTGGAAAAAGTCTACAATATTATTATTCCTTAGGCTTGGTATAGTGTAGAAAGTCAAATGAAAATTTTCCATCACGTCACATTTTTAACCCATTGAGAACCAAAGAAAATTTGAATCTTTGAGAAGTTTTTAGGTTATAAAATTTTAAAGGTAATATGTAGAGGAAATTTTTCGCACATGTTTTGTAGGCAAGACAGGGGCTACAAAAATATAGTACTAGTAAAGTCTCTAACTTTTCACACATAGCCCCTAGATGTCGTTAAATTTTTAAAAATCAAGAATTTCTCAATTAACCTTCATAAAATCATTAAATAATGAGGAATAAGGAGTGGGTGCATAGGGAAAATTTGTATTTAATATACAAGACCGCAGATTTTAAAAATGGTAAAAACTTTAAAATTCCATTGACAGAAAATACGTTCGAATAAATAAAAATCCAAGTTTAAATAACAATGCTAATAAAAAATTAGGAATAAAATATACAGTGGCCAAAAAAACTATTCGAAAAAGCGATGTTATTTTAATTTTTTTAAAAATTATGAAATGTTCTCAGAATTTTTGAGTAAAAAAAAAATGAGATAAAGTTTGGTAGAGCATAAAGATCTGCATATATTTTAAAGTTATTACAAATAAAAGATAATTTAGAAAGCCATTTATATAATGACATTGAAATTCAAGGCAAAAAAAGTATTCGACATTATACTTTATGCTTCGAAAAATCAAAATAATTAAATTTTTTTATTTTTATTTTCATTTTGTAACGTCTTCTAAGCATTTTGATATAAATTTGATAAGAATTTTGTTATATTCAGGATAAATTTTGTTTACAATATGAATTTACAATATGAATTTAATACCATTTTTATTCGTCAAGTTTAAAAATTAAAATTTTTGTTAATAAAAACTTCACGAATGTTCATTTAGATTGATATTTGGTGGTTATAATGCGTTTTGTTATTATTTTCGTGCAGTTACAGACAAATTTAAGCTTTATAATGAAGGCAGAATTCTTTAGGTTATTATCCTGGTAAACATAAGTCTGTTAGATATTCCTAATTTCTCAGCACTTTTATGTGAATTTTATTTAAAAATTACTATATAATACCGATAGTCTATTATTTTACCTGTAAATACTAAAATACCTACTCCAGACCCCATCACATGCCCCCTAACCATAACACTTCAACCGCCGATTTTTACAGTAGCTGCCTTATTTCTCTCTTCTAGCTCGGTATATGGCTTTCCATAGACTAGAACATTCATATTACATACGAAATGATTTAGATCGATGCCAATTGCAAGAATTTCATTCTGCTTTTTTTTTTTTTTTTTGAGATCCTGCTATATCCCCTCACAAAATCTAATCTCCATTCTATAACTCTTTTGAGATGTGTTGGCTTCTTTATACTAGACCTGACTCTATAATCATGTATTTCTTTATTATTTCAAAATTTTAGAATGCTACGTGTGTTTCTAAGTATTTTTCACTATGTTTAGCCATGTTCGATGAGTTTAGTTTGTAATTTTGTTTCACTTAACGTAAATTTTTACGTTCAACTAACTTTTTTAAACCTTAATATCTTTTCTTTGCTAAAGATTATTAATTGTGAAGTTTTTGGTTTAAACTGAAGTTTCCTTTTTTTAAGTAATTTATTTACACAAAATCACAATAAAATGGTGTAAAATTATTTTAAACACATGTAATTGTTATCCTAGATCTAAAACCAACAACAAAAATACATAAGAAAATGAATATAATTATAGAAAATGGACAAATAAGCAACATGTCGAATACTTTTTCTGCTTATGAATTCGTATACTGATTAAAAAATGGTATACTGATCCGTGCATTTGGGATCAAATATTACTAAAAATAGAAGGAAATACATATTTCAAATAAATATTTGTCATTTTTATCGAAATAATTCAATAAGCATATAAATTATAACGAAATTAAGAGAAATGAAATGGTATGCGGAATACTTATTTTGGCCACTGTATCTTGAATAATTTTGTTTAATTCTTACTTCTAATACTAAATATAGTGAAAAAATAACATGAAACATGTCCATCACATCAAACTTTTAACTCATTGATGAAATGAAATATGTATCTCCAAAAAATTTTTAGGTTATATAATTTTCTGGATAATAGATAAAGTAAATTATGGATCTGAATTTTATAGAGAAGGAACAATAAAATAATAGTTTAGAATATGTCATGTCTATAACATGCCCTCCTCAACACCTAAAAGTCTTTAAATTTAAACAAATTAAAAAAAAGAATAAATAATAAGAATAAAATGAATAATAAAATAACATCGCTATTGTCGACTATAAGCCTTTTATATTTTTAGTAATACAAATTGTTCCGAAATCAATGATTTTTATGTTCTATTTTTCCTGATTTCGAGATGTTTTGTTGCTTCGTTGAACACTTGAAGAACCATGTTCATGATGGATGATGATGCTTTGACTACTTTTTTCAAGAACATACTGTGGCTCACAGCCAGTACTTCTTTTTGGAAAAGTACTTCCATGCAGGGTCCACGCACAGTGCTATATAAAGGAGTATTGGTTACAAATCATTTTAAAATGGTCACTTTAAATGGTTAAAATATATGCTTCTATGGTACAAGAAATCATGAGTTTTTTTTCATGAAAATCGGTTAGACAACAAAAGGCATTGATGATGTACCGAATAAACATTTATACAATCGTGACTGCGACAACCTACGGATCTCAGCACCAAAACTGACATCCGGAATTCAAACAATGTTGCGTCAAAACTTTTTGCCATACATTGCAAATACTGGATTATTGTACTCGTATCACTGCCGGATTCTGGAGTCACAAACCCCAATCGTAAGTGTAGTCATATTACAAATTTATTGGAATATATGTCGTCAGTTTATTGTGTTCTATTTGATCGTACAGGTCATTATATTATAACAAGAGCTGATGATCTTATAAAAATATGGTCCGCAATGGATGGCCGATTATTGGCTGATTATTGCATGCAAGAAGACTTTTAAATATTTAAACAAAAAAAGAGCTACATAATCAACTTTACCAAGGAATTTGTTTCCAAGGATTCCTAGTTTTGGAATTCTATTGTTTTTTATTAATTAGTTATAATTCTATATACATATTAGGCTCAGATACTACGTTCTTTTTTGAGCGAGAACCGAATACCGAGCTGAACCAAACAAATTTTGAAATAACAGTTTAACATCATTCAGTTCTTAGTGAATATTTTTTTTAGTAAAAAAAAAAAAAAAATAATTTTACTGAAAATACCGAATTTTGGTTAAAATTTAATTTTTTAATAAAAAACTAAACATTAAGTGAAAGTTTAGAATTTTTTAAAAATTTAAATTCTTCTTAAAAACGTTTCCTTTTTCAAAAAATTGGAATTTATTTGTAAAAAATTTGAATTTTTTGTGAGAATTGGTATTTTTAGTGAAAATTTTTAGAAAAATAAAAACAAATGAAATATCTGAATAATTTTTTTTTTAAAGAAAAACTTTTAGTTATATTATATAAAATTTTTATAGAAATTTTTAATGAACGGGCCTAATATAAGAAATATTTAATATCAAGTTAATTTCACAAATATTTCTAATATCATACCATACATATGCTCATATTGGTTAATTGTTTGAAGACAATTTGCACACATTTATATAATATTTAAATTTTTTCACATTTTTGTTCAAGACAATCCCAGCAAAAAAAGACATGCAAAAGAAGTAGTAAATGCATGAGTTCACGTGCCGTTGCACTGGTTCATTTTTAGGTGAAACATGCATGATTTTAACATTGACGTGTCATTGGAGTGTATGGGTTCACTTTAGAAAAACAATCGTCATTAAAATGAGTGCTTAAAACCAATGAAAGCTTGATGAATCAACTACGTTTCTTCAGTGGTTTATTAATACATGCACATTTATATACCAGAAAATTACGTCGGACATGAATTAAACTATAGATTTTATTAAAAGATTTATAAATTTATAAATAAATAGCACTTATTTTTAATTTGAGTATAAAAAACGCATAATTTCAAATAATTTACAAGTTAAAGTCAATTTCTAAAACTTGAGTTGAATACATGCATCGAACATTGTTTTCATGAGTTCACGAATGATAAATTTATTAGGTTTGAGAAAGTAATTAAGAATGCATTTAAATGTATAAGTTATTAAGAAATCATAAAAACATTACATCGCTTTGAACTACTTCATACAATTTTTGCTGGGATTGTTTTGTTTTTAAATAAAAATCCAATTAAAATTTAAAATTTTTGTTTTTAAAATAATGACGTTTTATCATTTCTATCGATATTTGTCGTTAAAATATACTGACGAAAAAAATCGTTAACTTATAGTAGAGAATAGCAAAATCGTTAAAACAACCGAAAATTTTCGTTAATTAACGATATCGGTAGTAAATGAAAAAAAGTTACGGAATTGCGGTACAGGTCACAAGTAATACATGTGTAAAAGTTATGTATATAAAATATAAGAAATCTATCTGTACATATTAAATTTATCCATCAATCCAACCTTCTTCAGCAAGGCTTACAATGCCTTACATTCAAATCAATGCTCACTACTAAGCATGTTTCTTTGTTGTGTTATTATTAGGCCATCTTTCAAGAATAGTCGTTCAAACGTTACTAATATTCTGGAGCTATTTGATTAATATTTGAATAATTTTTATACCCACCATCAAAAAGATGGGGGGGTATATTGATTTTGTCATTCCGTGTGTAACATGTCGAAAGAATCATCTAAGACCCCAACTTTAACAGTCCCTCAGACCTCAATATTATTGAAAATTTGTGGTCCATATTAAAAATTTACATAATAAAATAGGTATTAGGCTCTAAAAATGCACTATGAACACATTTCGTCTAATATTACATTACTTTAATCTGTTGCATACAATTTAGACTCCCATTCAACATAAAAAATAATCAGGTATGTAATGATAATCGATTTCGAGCCAAAAACGAAAAAGGTTGTGATACACATAAAATTTTCGATTTAAATTTCGTTTTATTGTGAAATCGATTTCATTTTCCATTTTATTTTATGAAAATCACAATAAATTAAGCTGTGATCATGGTTTGATAAAAACGAAATTGACATGATTTTATCGTTTTCAAATCGAACAAATTTTGGTACTCGTTTTAAAATTGAATTTAATTAAAACTGTTACAAAAGAATTAGAATCATGTGGGTAAAAAATAAAAACTATATTGTAGAATGAAAAATAAAATAAATAATACATTTTAAAGAATATATATTGAGGCAGAGGTTAAGAAAAGTATAGAAATTCTGTAAATCCTAAAATTTTTTATTCTGTTGCTTTAAAACACAGAATTTTAAGTTTAAAACTTAAAATATATTTTGTAATTTGTGATGGAACTTGTAATGAAGCGATGTGCCTTATTGTTTAAAAACCTATCAGACACTCGAATTAAACTGTAACTTCACATATGGGTTTTATAATTTAACTTTTAAGGTTTCTGGATATATGTACCACAAAGGGAAAAACTGATTTTGAATATTCAAAATAATCATTGTGCTAACTCAATTTCAAATCACCAGTAAAAATTTAAAACCAATGCAAAATCCAAATATTACATTCATTTTTATTTTTGTAGGATTTATTAATTAATCGCCAAAAATGTAAATTTATTATTCCTCCACAAAGTGTTATTTTTATGGGCAATTTTTTTTTCAGAAGCAAGGAATATCTCCTTTGTGGCAGCTTCACGCAAAATCTATAAAACTTAACTTTTCATAATTTTTTATTTAAAAATTAACATAAAAACATTAGAATAAAATTTATTTAATTTAAATAATACAAATTTCAAAATTAATTTGTTGTGATTTGACAAGAAACACATTGAACAGAAACAAAAATATGAATATGAAAACGATCGAAATTCATCACAACCTAATCGATTTATGAATACAATTTACTTTTGAAATCGATCGAATTTCATCACATACCTAAATGTAATTATCGGTCGTAATTTTCAATTTTTTTATGTCATAAGTGGGTGCTTAAAATAATCTGTAAGATAAAAATATTGGATTTTTTGTTTTCATATCTTTAATTTGCTTAAAGATAAACTTTAACATTAAAAATGTGTGTTAATAATATTAATGAAATATAGAAATTTCAACAGTTCTTTTCTAAAATTTAAATAGAAAATCTTATTTTCAATTGATTTTTTTTTTAATACCTCTAAAAGTAATGTAGTTTTTTAAGAAACACAATAAGTTTAAGAATCACTGTTCACATATAATTTTATTATGTTTTTCCTTTGAGGAAAAGGGCCTGTTTTTCGTTTCAATATTTCACAAATTGTTGATTTAAATAAAAATTTTACACAGAAATATTTCCTTCTTTATAAACTGTTTGTAAACATTTCAATAATTTTTACAAATCCTTTTTTAAAATATTTTCTATGTACTAAAAATAAAAATTTCTTCCCTGTATGGAAATTTAATTTTTTGGAATAAACATCTGTATTCTGCATTTTTCAATATTATATTTATCATTAAATATAAAATGTAGAATTTGATCCCCTATTATAAAAATATTATCCTGAAGAACAATTTTTAAACAAGAAATTAAACAAAATGTTTTGATCATTTTGATCTATCTAACAGGATAAGCTCAACCCGCTAACTTTAGGAAAAATCTTTAGTACTTAGCTCGTTCATCAGATACTTTTTGTTAATAAAAAATAGTAAAAACGCAATGAATTAAAATATACATATCAGTAGACATAGTAAGATATAATTTGCTAAAGTTTAATTTTTGGAGGTTGATAATTAGCATTTTTATACGATAAGATTAGAAACAAATCTTAAAGAACTTATTAAAATTTTTTGGACGCGTAGGGAAAAATCGTTTTTTTCATCAGCTGTAGGTATTTTAAAAAGTTTCCACTTACAAGACTGCTCCAGCTTGAAATTTCACATGTGTAGGGAGAAGATCTGTGTCAAGATCATATATACTTTTTTTTAAATAATTTTAAATATATAAATAATGTTCGAACAAACGGTCTTCTGTCTGTTATGTTCACCTCTCAGCCGGCTAACAGCCGACTTTGAGCCGCCGCCGACAATTTTTAGCAAAGCCGCCGCCGTTAAAATCGTTCGGCGCAGGTCTCTGCAGTGAGCTTCTGCAAAAAATAGAAAAAAGAAAACTGAAGCACCTCCCTTTATTAAAATATACCGGAATCATAAAAAATCCATTCCTTCCATAAAAGGAAAATATAAATTTTACAACCGGTCTCAAGAAAAGTTAAAATAACAGAATAAATAAAAAGTAGTAAACCTAGCAAATAACAGAAAAATGATTGAAAGTAAATATAATAGTATTTTTCATAAAATGGTGTATATACCGATAATAACACTTTATTGTACTTTCAGAGCCAGTATCACCAAAAGCCCATCTCAGTAGTGCTATTATATCTTGCATTTTAAGTTTAGTCATCTATGGCACCCTACGCTTTTATGCCGAATGGTTTACATCAACCCAATTGACCACAATATTTGGTGGTTTCGTTAGTTCTTGGCTTTTCCTATTCAGCTTAACCTCCTTGTCTAATGTGGAAATGTTAGTATTTGGTGATGATTTTGCCTCGAAATTTATACCCGAAATATTGATTTGTCTAGTTATGTCAGTTTTGGCAGCTGGTGTAGTGCATCGAGTGTGTGCCACAACTTGGTAAGTAATGCTAAATATTTATAATATAAAAGACCTATTATTAATAATATTTTCATACCTTTTAGCATTTTATTTTCGATTTTGGCTTTATACTTTGTAGATCGTATTTCAAATGATTGTTATCACAAATCTGCTATTGCACCGGAAGCTATACATCCTCGTAAAGGTGGCGGCAAGAAAAATAAATAAAATTTTTATTTGTATACCAATAAGCTAGCTCTCTTTTGTCTTAAAAATCTCTAAGCTATGCACAAAAAAAGCGAATAATTTATCTATATTTTTTTTTTTTTCTTTTACATTTACTAATAGTATTAACTATATATTTATATTTATCTTAATCACAGCCGAAAAAATGTGAATAAAATTTAATATACTTACATTATTAATATTGCTTCAATTTATTTTAAATAAAATATAAAAATATAAATTAATTTTTATATAGAAATTATAATCTTTGTATTTCTTTCCTCACTACTTTTCATACCAATTTCCAAAAACTATCTCTAAATGTCTCCAACTTGTAGAAAATACTGTTGGATTTTGGTACATGTTACAAGTAGTTAATTGAATTTGTAGGTAATTAAAAACTTTAAAAAAATTATTTGAAACTTAACGATTTTAAACCCTGAAAGTATTATCAATCTTTAGGAGCCTTTTTCGAATTAAAAATTAACATTCTTTACAAATAAATATTTATTTTGTTAACATTTTTTATTCACAATCTTTAATTAACAATTTAAGTAAATAAATCGATTGGTTTCTCAGAAGACTCAACTATTTTTTCTACTACTAAACAAATTAAGTAAATAAATCGATTCGTTTATCAAAAGACTCAACTATTTTCTCTACTACTAAACAAATGATAACATAATAGTTTAATTTTTATTAACGCTAGGTTTTTTTTATTTTAAAATACTTAATTTGATAACAAACGATTAACTTTAATATACATATAAGTGTGTTGTGTGTAAATAAATCATATTTTTAAAAATAACTTTAATAGGAGCGAAAAAAATAGAAAAAATAATAAAAATAAAGAACTATATTTAGTTGTCCTGTAAGTGGTGTATAGTCACCATCTAGTATAGTTGTATATTAGTAAATAGATTAATAGAATTTCCTTAGAAAATTCTTAAAGAGATTTGTAATCACATTAACATTCACTTATCATCCTTCTTCATCGTCCTTGTATTCCGCCTCAATAAATTTAAGCATTTTGATTACGAATAGCAAACAAAACATCTTGTAATTGTTTGTACGCTTATGAGGTCAACGAAAGTCACTCAATTGCTGACAAGTTGGCAGTTAATAGGGGCGTGGTGGAGGCATCGGCATCATGGGTCCCATAGGATAAGGAACACCACCGCCACCACCATAAGGAGGACGTGGTGCAGGATAGAAACCACTTGAAGGTATATTACTATATGCAGGTCCCATACCACCCATATTGCGTGGTGCCGGATTAGGAGCACCATGTGCTTGACGTCTTATAAGTTCTTGCATTTTCTCCGCCTTTAGTTTACGTAAATGCATTGTTTTACGTGCTGGTAAGAATTCTTCCAAAAATGCCTCTACATTAATTTCGTTGTCTGTAAATTTTTTGACAATTGCATCAGAGCTTTCTTCACTTTCAGCAGCTGCCGTTTGTAGCAAAGCTAAAGCTGTTTCCTGACTTACACCTCCAGACTTTTCTTTAATAAGAGCCAACTTTTCCTGCACAGCTTCACAACATTTTTTCCCCTCTTCATTGAGTTCGGCTATTTTTCCTTTTAGTTCAATAATTTGTGGTTCCTTTTCAATGTTACGTTCAGCTTTGGAACGATTTTCTGTGAATAGACTATCTTTTTGAACCTTTAGATTTTCTAAAACTGCGTCAATCTTTTCATCGAGTTTTTCATCATTGTTAAGTAGATCTTTTAGCTCTTCTGTTGTTAAGGGATTTATTGACACTTGTAACTGATTTAAATATTCCTGATACATGTTGTTTGATTTGGATATAATAAAAATTTATAATAATTTTTCTAAATTCCCAAATATTTCTTGCTGCCTTTTCCTTTGTATTATTAAATTTGACTGATATTCATATAAATTGAGAATGAGAGAATAGTAGAATAATGAGTAATTGTTTTGAAAATACAAAAAATAAACAAAAACAGTTACCAGATGTTTAATGTTCAAAAATTGCTTCTAAAAAAAAACAATGGAAAACAACACGAATATACAATTACAAATATCTAATTGAAACATTTTTTGATTCTATTGCTTAAATATTATATAATTAATAAAATACCTTAAAATGTAATAATAATTATTAATAATTTTGTAAACAAACAAATATGGTAGCTCCTAGCTAATAACACAAAATATGGCTACCTCTGGCCAACAGGGATGTTTTTAAAAAATAATTTAATTTTAAAAATATCTGCTTTATTATGCTTTTTGAAGCAGGTAATTAAATTAAGAAAATAAATATAATTTATATTTTATCAAAAATATTAAGCAAACACTAAATTATATACAAAAAACCTCAAAATTATTTTTAAATACATCTCTAGTATTGCCATACGTCTTAAAAATGCTCTTATGTATACAAGTGGCATTATCAGTGAAGTTGGCTGCAGTTCGTGACCGGCCATGATTCCAAAAATCACAAAAAATGGCCGGACTTAAGCTTCGACAAAAAATGGAGTCATGTCGTTGTGCAAAATTAATTAAAAATTTTCAATAAAATACCATAAATTAAGTGCAAAAAAAGTGTTAAAATTCAAGTTAAAGTCTAAAGCAAAAAGTTGAAACTGATTTCCCCCGAAAATTGTGTAATTTTGACGTAAAACTTGCATTTGAAAAAAGGAAAGAAAAATTTTTTTCTTCATTCGCAGACTCTGCATACAAGCAAAAATTTTTTATTCGTGTCCCGAAAGCGAAGCGTAGCCAGTTGTGGTAGTAGAGTAGATGAAGAGTTTGCTGGTGCTAAAGCTTAAAACTAAATCCGCAAACGGTTCGTGTAAATTTTATTAATATATATAAAAAGGAAAAAAAAATCTGTTGTGGAAATTTTTGTAAAAAAATTGTGTAACTATATGAGAAAAAAAGAATATGTTATTTGTGCATTTGTGAAAATAATGACGACGAAACAAAATGTGTATAAAGAAAACATTGTAAAAATTTGATCAAATTTTCCCAAGATAAAACAAAAAGAGGAAATTATAAGTTGTGTTTGTGGTCTGTGCGACGAAATATGATCATTTAATGATCGATTTTGTAGGATACAGGCAAATTTTATCTAGAAAAAGAAAAAAACGTATTGAATAATTGCATGTATCCATAAATTTGTGTATATTATTTGTCTGTAAAATACACTCGTCGTCATTCCTTGCCTCCTTTTGAACGTCATCGCCACCTCCAACCAACAAACCAACCAGTCAGGCAGCCAACCATCGAGCCAGCCATCCAAACCAACAGTATTGGTGCCACAATTTTGTCGTCGTTAGTTTTTTTTAGATACATCGGCACAAATCACAGTGTTCTTCTGGAAAACATCATTTTATAGAAGAAGCTCTTAACCACACTCTCTGCCACACCAAATGTTTTAATAATAAATCAAATAAAATTTAATCAATATCATAAATTTTACATTTTTATAATACGCTATATAAAAATCAAAGAAATATTTAAATATCTATTACTCCAATTGTGCATTGAAAGAAAAAATTAAATTGTAAATTAAAAAAAAAAATAATAAGCGGCCGCGAAACAAGTTTTTTCTGTTGTCTTTTTTGTTCATTTTCAACAAAACAACAACAATAACGTGAAATCGGCATTAAAATTTGTAATAGATTACAGGAAAAAACAAAAACAACAATAATACTTTTAATTTAATTCTCTTTGTGCTCTCTATTTAACAGTTCTCTTATCATACTCTAGCTATCCCTTTCTATACTATAAGAAAGTTATATGTCAACAAAAAGAAGACGTCTATACTAACAAACGTGGGTAGTGTGCAAAAATAAGTAAAAATAATAATAAAAAAAAAAAACAAAAAAGAAAAACAAATTGAAAAGAAAACAAAACAAAAAAAAAAAAATACCACAAAAACCAACAACGAATTCAAAAAAGTTAAGAAAGAAAAAAACGACAGCTAAAAGAAGGAAAAGAAGAAATTTCAAATATAGAAATATAAAACAAATAAAAGTTAAATAAATTTAAATCAAATTAACCTTTCCATTGAAATTTTGAGTGTACATTTGTAAAAATATTGCATGTGGTCGTCGTTGTCATCATCATAGTCGTCGTCGTCTTCGCTTTTATAATTAAAAATACTTGCTGAGCAACGAATGTATGTATTCATTCGTAACTGACGTCGAGTTTTTTTAATCACAATTTACAGTGATGATCTAAATGTGTAAGTATTCTAAAATTGTTTGTTTTGTTTTTACTTTTAGATTTTTTCATATAGGACTTGTGTATATTTTCTATTTGCTGGTGATGCAAACGATTTCAGTCGGGTTTTTTATTTGATAGCTTTGTTCGTAATTAGCTAAAACATGTTTCAGAAATTTAAAAGGATGCTTTCTTCATATAAACTTTTTTGTCGTTTATGATTATTTATAGTTTAGTTGAAGATGAGATAGACGAAAGTGTAAAACGTTTATAACGAATTATTAGTAAAAAGTAATGGGTTTTATTAAACTTTAATTGTTATTGGAGAGATAATTAGAATTCAGATTCAGATTTGAAAAATAGGGCAATTGCAAAAACAAATGCCTTAGGAATATTTAAGGACGGATAAGATAAAAAGATCTCATAAGTAAAGTCCTATAAGCAAAGGTCGATCGAAAAAAGATTTTACAACATCCAGAATCTGTGAATTCTGGAGGTTGTCAAATCTTTTGTTTTTTAATGAGTTGATTATGTTACAGTTATAAACTATTAAGCAGCATGTCCAAATGATACAATTTTATTATCAAAATGATTAAGAGTAAAAATCAGACACTCGTCAGTCAAAGGAAAGTCAATTCGGTCACTATTATTGTCTCTTTCTTGAGAAATGTGCAGGATAATCCGGGGAAGTTGTCTCTTAGTCATGCTCAAGAACTCAGACTGACGCTGAATTCAACTTGGTGAAAGTTATGTCGAAAGTTGGGTAGCCATTTGTTCGCTGACTATGTTTCGGAGAGTTTGTAGAAAGACTCTAATTTTGTTAAAATGGCACGAATTATCAAAATGATTATATAACGTTTGGTAAACGAATTCGAAAAGATCGGTAAAAAGTCAGCCAACTCGTAAACCGAACACCAGGTTGAACAATATTTTTGTCTCTTTCTTTCAGTGTGTAGGAGGACCGGAGACAATTGTTTCTTTACCGTGCTCAGGAATTTGGGCACATTGGGACTGCATCGCTGCAAGGTTCAACTGATTAGGATTCTCTAGGTGGAGCAAAAAGTTTACTTATGGACTTTTTTCAATGTGAACAAATGTCACACACTCAGGGTATCACAAAGGAACCAAAGTGGACCCAAGTGAGTTGTCCTCGCCCATTGTATCTAACCTAACCTTTTTCAATTTTGGTATAATCGACTTTTTTCGACTATTTCCGATTTTTTGACCTTTTAAGCTTTAGCACCAGCAAACTCTGTTTTTCGTCTTAAACTTCTGGCTTTTTTAGCTGATAGTATTTGATTACCCCTAATACAGCTACTTATTTTTTCAATTTTTGTAAGAATTACTGCTATATGGACATCTATTTATTATTTTTTATATTATATATATTTTTTTTTAGTTACTAATATTTTTGCCTACCATTTCAACTTTTATGGCCGGGGAGCCGAATACATTTCTCTGAATTGTAAATTAATTTTTTCTCTCTATGAAATGTTAATTGATTAATTTCTTTTTTTCTTTTGTTAAATAATTTGTTTAAGATTATTTTATATTAGTACGTAAGCTATATTTAACTCAGAATTATTACTGTGTAATACATATTTATATTTTGGCCTTGAAGGCTTTGTATTACTATACTGAGTAAATAAAATAAAATTAAAAAAATAAATTAAATTGGTAAAAAATTTGGAAGATTACTTCAATTTTATTTAAATGGCCTTTTTAACGAGCAAATGTTCCATACATGGATTGACACCAAACCACTTGAGGTTTTAAATGTATCAATAGATGCACAAAAAGTGATTCTCTAAAAATCAATGATAACCATGGAAACCACAATATGCTCTAAAAAAATGGATTTTATGCGCATTAAATATGCAGTAAAAAACGAAAACTATGCTCTAAAAACGCGAAAATATGCACTTAAAAAAACAAAGATTATGTATAATTTTTTAACAAAATTATGTTTTTTATTAATATTTCAACGTTATAAGATAAGGCAAAACTGAAATTTATCAACCTCGTGCAAAATTTGATTTACCATTTTTACCTGTATCTCATAAAAACGTTATTGATCTTCTATTTTCTTACCCATCTAATTCTAGACAATATTAATAGTTCAGAAATTATCAAAATTATCATATCGATCACTGACCGCCAAAATATCGTAACGGACAACATTTTCGAAATTCATGTTTTGATGAAAATCTATAACTTAGAATCATTTAGATCATTTGTCAAATTTTCATAGACGTATCAAGTGTCATTTCAGATTTATAGCGAAAGTAATTTTATCGTAAGTGACATTTTTCATTCATATAACAATGTGTAAACAACAATGTGTAAAGTTTTGTTTTCTGCACTTACATTTTCGCGGTTAGGGCTCGATATGCTTTCATAAAAAAAATTGTTTTTACAACATAAACTTCAATAATAATATTCAATCTTGTTTCTACAAGACAAGCTTCTCAACAATAAAATGGTATCCATTAAAATTATTATTATTTTTTTTTTTATTTTATTCAATTTTTTTTCTAATTTTTTTTATAAAATCAAATTTGAAAAACATTTCATGAGGTATAAAAAAATTATCCTTAAAATATCAAAATATGCTCTAAAAGGGTTAAATATGACATAAAAATAACAAAATATGCTATAAATATGCACTAAAAATCGCCAAATGCAAAAATATGCCGTTAAGAGTAAAATATGCAAAAATATGCACTAACAAATCGATGCCAAAATGATTTATTTGTTCTGAAACGGATAAATATTTAATCGATGGCTTCATTCAACGTCCAGGAAAAAACATGCAATTGCATATTGTGGTTTCCCTGATGATTACCAATTTCTTCTGTTACAAATTGAACGAAAAAGACATGAACTTGATAAGGTTTTAGCAGAAACGCACTACGACCCACACTGCGAGGGTATGATTATATTTTACGAATATGACTTTAATTGGTCTTTAATATCCTGGGAATTCGCTAGATTATTCCAATCAACCTCTAAAAGTCAACACAATATAGGTCATCTTTTAAAATCGACCAGATGTATAGACAGAGTTATTGACACTCTTCACCACCTGGACCAAGGAGGTAAAACTCGAGCTTTGAGTCTTTGTCGATGGAGTTCAAATTCCGACAGTGAACCACCCAAAAATCCTGGGGGTCACCTTTGACAGCCTCTTTACCTTCTCAGCTCATGCTACTCCAATCTCGCACAAATTGCGAAGTAGAAACAAGGTCCTCAAAGCGCTAGCCAGCAGTACTTGGGGTATGGACAAAGAAACCTTGTTAGCTACATACAAAACGATTGGCCGGTCAGTAGTCAATTATGCTGCTCCAGTGTGGACCCTTCGTTGAGTGATACCCAGTGGAGAAATTTACAAAGCTGTCAAAATGCAGCTTTAAGGACCGTCACAGGCTGCCTACAGATAACCTCCACACACCACCTACATGAGGAAACGAAGGTACTACCGGTCAAGGAACATAATGTAATGTTAACCAAATAGTTCCTCCTGGGATGTCATCGGAGGGGACACCCAAACTTCAACATCACACAGTTGGATTCCCCCCCCGAGGCATGTCAGGCATGACCTTCGTAAGTACGAGGAGAGCATACTAAGATATGCTCAGGATCCCTTGGACCGCAACTCGTACTTGACAGCTTTGAACGACATTGTATGCCCAGCATGGGGTGAGGGCCCACATGATACCCGCCACATTTTCAACTGTCATGCGAACCCTAATCTCTTTGTCCAGCGGATTTATGGACACAACCAGTGGAAGTAGCACAATTCCTTGGACTTGACCTCGATGCAGAACCCCCTAACTGAAAATTGTTAAGATGTTCTAGCTGTTACAACAACAACAGAGTTATTGAAAATTGTACCTCTAGTATCCGCGATATCATATTCAATACATCGCTAGATTCTGCTAAAAAAAAAAAAATAAAATAAAAAATAATAATTTTGAATCCCAAACATTACATAAATATTTTCACTATTTCTTGCTTGTAATATTTAATTAGAACAAAATTATCGGGATTTTAACAATAAAAAAAAAAAAATAATAATAATTTTAAAAATCTCAAATTGTACTATTGGATCAGAAAGCCTTCGCTAATATAATGTTTCCTTTTTACCAAACTTATTCAACGAAATTCTTTTTTTTGATATGAGCTTTTTAGGAAAGTACTAGTTTCAAAGACCTATATCTTCCAAACTATTGAATTGTACTCAAAAATGTTTGCATAATTATTTTCAGCGTTAAAAGTATTATCAATGATGACAAGAATCAAAAAAATCGGAGCTGAGTCAGAGTATTAAATTTTAAAATTTAGTCACATCGCATAATTGATAATAATTTGATAAATAATCCACTAACACTAATTTGTCATAACACAATACAAATTTTCGAAACTAATTCTAAATGAAGAATTTTTTTTTTTCTCAAAAATTTGAGAAAACATATCAACATTGGGCATAAAAGGGTTAATAGAAATCCAAATCCTACTGCTTACAATTTTTTTTATTAATTCCTCTATTAGCTTTTTAAATATCATGATAAGAAAGTTAAAAACAATTACTAATTACAATTAATATTTGATTATATTAAAAATAAATCAATTCACAATTTCTATTTTGCAATCTCATTTGAATACTCCGGTTAAAAATTGTATTAATTTCTACTACCTTTTATATACAACACTGAGTTACATTTGCTTGTTGTTAACAGCGAATATAGAAGACACAAAGTAAAACGAACAAATAATGGAAAAAGCAACAAAGGAAAATGAGAAGACAAAAATGACAGACTACTGACGGTTTTTACTGCTGCTGCAGCAGCAAGAGTTTCATTTGAGTAATCTAAAGTAAAAAGTCCGGGAATTGTACTTTTAAAAGCGCTGTATTTCTAATCCCAAAAATTATAATAAATTAATTAAAAAATAGCAATAAATTGAAATAAAAAATACTAAAATAAAAGAAAATTAAAAATTTGTCTAATAGGATAAAAAAAATAAATTTTTGTCTATATAAATAATTTTATATTTTTGTTATTTTTTCGCGTTGCACAAATATTAAATGCCAGAAGCATAATTCAGCAGAGTTGTACGTACCAACAGTGAGAAATCATCAAATAAAAGAATAAAATAAACCAAACATACAACAATACATGCAAGTGAGAATGTTACAACCATACTATACAACAGTGTAATTGTCGGTTTGTGTATTGAATGTTTGTTTGAAAACAATGCGTGTGTGACAGAGTCAGCCAGTTGTATTTCGTTGTTTAGCAGTTGAGTTGGTTGTGTTTTTTTGTATTAATCGTTTTCGTGTTGTATTCATCCATCGTATATTCGTTTTTTTTTTGGTATGAGTGAATATATATGTTTGTTTTTGTGATTTTATACGTCCGTCTATCGGTCGGTCGGTTGGTTGTTTGTTAATTGTGTGTGCTTTTTTTTGTATTTTTCTTATTCTTCTCTTAATGTACATTTTGTTTTAATATTCGTTGTCGTTTCGTTTTTTTGTCGTTGTCGTTCGTTCGTTAAAATGTACATTGATTACGTTGCTTTTACGTTAATGGATAATTGAGAAGAGTAGAGAAAAAGAAAGTGTGTGAGAGTGTGTGTAAAACGAGAAGAAAAAAGTATAAAAAAGCATGTTGTTTGTGTAATTTCTATATGTTTCGCCGTTTATGTATGCAATTCGATTTAATGAAAAGTAAAAATAAAAAACAGTAATGAAGCTTAAAAATGTACGTAAATTAATTATTTTATAAATTTTTTTTTCTAATGATAATTTTTGTTTGCTGGGTTATATTATTTTTCTTGTTTTTTTCCATTTTCTTTTCATATGTTTTTTAATTATATTTATTTTATTGCAGCAATTTTCTCTTTTTTTTTCATAATTAATTTTGTTTTTTTTCTTTATTTGATTTTGTTGTCTTTATACTTCTATTTTCCCTTTACTCTTATATACTTGTTTGCTATTTTCTCTATTTTGCAAAATTCTTTTATTTCATCGTCGTTAGTTTTGTCGTTGTCAATTGCTGATTTTTAATGCTGCTGCTGTTATTGCTGATGTTATTGTTGTTGTCATTGGCTATTTCTTTACATTCGTTCTTTGTGGTTCATAGTTTTGCTGCTTGTTTTTTTTTCTTTTTTGCTACTGTGTTGTTTTATTTTTTTTAATTATTTTGTTATTATCATTACAAATTTCTATTGCAGTTGTTGTATTGTTTTTTCAGGCTTGTCAATAATATATTTTACTAGTTCTACTATACGATATCGTTATTATCATTTGTGTTTTTTATTTTTGCTCCGGGTGTTGGCAATTAAAAAAAAAAATGTATCTACAATTTATTTACATACATACATGTTTTATGTACAATTTGTTCTCAATTTATCGAGAACTCATAAAAATTTATAATTTTTTTTTTAATAGCAGATTAGAAGTAATTTTACAAATGGAAATGGATTTCAAAAATTACCCTGATCGGCAAAAATTTTTTTTGTCCCTATTAAAAAAATATGTGGACTAGGTGGAATGTGATCTGCTAAACGCGAATCTGCTTTCAGATTTATTCCAAAAGGTCGTGATTTTTTATGGGCATGTCTAATATATCTCCCGAACTAACAAAAGCTTTCAAATTGATTTCCAAAGATCAATTTAGTTTTATTGTTTAAATGTGGAATCTATTCGGGAACATTTTTTCAGATAGTTTGAATTAACCAAAATTGATGAGTATTATATGTTTATATAATTTTTGGAATATTTTATTTTTTTATTAAAATTGTAAAAGCTTGATGTTATGGGTATAGAAAACAAATAGAAGTTCAACTTGCTCTCAAAAAATCTAACCCAGCTGTAGAATTTTCTACAGAACTAATTAATACAGTTACGGACAAAAAATGCTGTCAAGTATATTTATTTAAAACTTTTTGTATTTTCGACAAAATGCACATAATGCATTGAATTATAATCATTAACAAAATTAATATCTTTTAACATTATCCTAGTAACGGTACATCATTTCAAGCACAAATAGTCCTTTTCCAGTAAAGACAAAAAAAAAAAAAAAAAAAAAAAAAAAGGCTCAGCTATAAATTCAATTTTTTTTTTTTTGATTTTTTTTAAAAATCTTATTTAATATTTACTTTTTTAAATTTTAATAACGATATCAAAAAAAAAAAAAAAAAAAAAAAAAATAAGAATAATTTAAAACGTCGTACAAACCAATTAGTCTACTACCATGTTTAACTAAGTTATTTGAGAAAAGCAAAATGTCATCCCAGTTCATCAGTTCGATTTCCATTAACAACATGGAACTATCGAGCAGGTAAACCTTTTAACTGGAGATATAAGAAAATCTTTATTGCTCTGCAGTCTTCTTGGATGTCGCCCAAGCTTTTGACAAAATTTGGTATAAGGGTCTTATATAAAAATTAAATGTCTGTTGCCACCAAGTACTCATAAATTAGTAGAGTCCAACCTAACAAACAGAGGGTTTCGTGTAAAACGGTGTGACTATATTACTGCAGATTATGCAATTAGAGCTGGAGTTCTACAGGACAGTGCCCTTGGACCATTGCTGTTTCTAATTTACACCTCGGATTTACCTATGAGTACCAGCATGACTATATCAACATACGGTATTCAATTATGGGGAACGGCAAATAACACTACTATTGATCTTATACAGAGGGCACAATCGAAAATCCTTAGGACTATGACAGACGCGTCATGGTACATAAGGAACGAGAACATCCACAGATACTTAGAAGTATCATTAGTAAAAGAAGAATTTAAAAAAGAGGGAGATATGCCTCTACAACAGCATCCTAATCCGCTAGCAAGATTGTTATCCAGAACTCAATCTGAAACAAGGCCTCATAAAAGCGATTTACCACTCTACTAAAAACCATTTGCCAATCATGGCTCTCAGCTGAGAGCAAATAGTTTTTATTTGTAGATATAAGATTTTAATACATATTGTTAGGCCTAAGAAGTAAAGGCAAATACAATAATTTATTAAATAACAGTAAAAAAAAAGAAAATAATTTATAAACTTTCGGGAAGTCCCTATCTTATAAAACAGACCTGGAAAAGCTTTAAATAGTATCCTCATGTAACCAAAAATATAAAAAATACGAAATATAATATAAAAAACAAACATTAATTTTATATACGAACTATAAAAGTTAAATTTAAGCTCCATTCTTTCGTAAGGACAAAAACAATACAGAATTGGGACAGAATTATTTACCTCTTGTACAATTAAGCATAAAGATGTTGCTAAGTAACAGTAAACAGCAAATTGTAAGGTCGATTTCTCAGAAATGATCTTCAAAGGAAATAATGATCTTCAAAGGAAATAATTTTTCCTCCAATTATTTTATGGAAACGTACATAATAAATTTATGTTCCTAGTATATTTTGAACCAAATTAATGGAATTAAAATTTCTTGTCTTGAACATTTTTTTTGGTGATTTTTTGTTCCTGAAACACTTTTTTTACATTAAACCTTTTAAGTGCTGACTTTTAATTGAAAATTATCAATTTCGTTATTTAAAATTTTGTTTTGTTTGGATCTTCGTCATTGTTCCTATTAGATAGATTATTTTTTATACAAATAGTTCTCGTATTAAAGATCATCAATGATTCTTATCTTTATTAAACTTTTAATAGTTATTATCATTATTGAGATTTAAAAAAAAATAAAGTTAAAAAAAAAAAATTTACAAAATTTAAAAAAAATTTTGACGAACTGCTGACCCAAATTTTTTTTTCACACTGATAATGTTAAAGGATATTATTTGTTTAGGATTATAATTCAATATATTTCCAATGATTTGTTACTAAAAATTTTATTCATTTGCTTAATTTTTTCGAAAACTCAAATAATTTTAAATAAATATACCCCAGTCAAATAATTATATGTGCATACCTATAAAGTAATTTATTTTCTTCAAAAATAGGATTTTCAAATTAAAATCTTTTTTATATTTTTAATGTTTATTAGAGCTTTATAAGTCAAATGAAAAATATATTTCTTATGTGTATTTTGTGGCAAAATTTAATTGATTTTAAAATTGTTCATAGAAAATAATTATATGTGCACGACAAGAATTTTATAAAAATCCTTTATTTAAATAAAGTTAATTTTCAATATTCATGAAAGTTGTTAAGGAATTGTGTTATCCTAATATAACGTTACCAGATACATCCTTCGTTATACAGATTCGTCCTTTTTTCCTTTACATATATAAAGGTCAGGTCTGAGGATCATTACTGGTCGCTGCAGAAATATAATATTTTGTAACTTAAAAACCGATTTTGAGGCCCGATGTAGTAACATCGTCACATTAATTTACTGAAAAATTTAATTTTTGTAGGAAATTCCTCAACGAAGCTATTGGATTTTTTGTCTAGTAAATTTATGTTGTGCTGTGAATTAATTTAGCTACGTCCAATAAATATTTTCAATTTCTATCTAGAACTAAAATTGACTTATATTATGTGCGATTCGACACTATGATTACGCTTCAAGCATGTCTTTTGTAGACGTCGAATACCCATGTAATATTTTTGATAAACACTTGGATAATTTAAATATAATATTTTTCATCCCTTATGCACATGAACTCATGGTGTAATTAAAGTTTTTAACCAAAAAATTATATTTATCATAAAATCCTGCGTGCGGATTTTTGTACCGCTCTATTAGTTATGTTTTTGCCACCCAAAGGTCATAATTTTAATCTAAAACCTCTTTTATTATTTTATGCTCACGTCCAATTATTAAAATCCGTTCATTTGGCCGTTATTTTTCTGTAACACATGTTGTTTATCTTCGAAAAATGTCCTTAAGCCCCGCTAATCAGCTATCGATTATGGGTTACCGCTCCTAGAATGATAGCAATTTCTCAGATTTTTTAAAAATTTTCAACAGTATTATGATAAACATTTTCTGTATACACCATTTTTTGGAATTTTACATAAACTGTCGTCTTACTTTAATGATTTCAGCACTTCAAATGACAGTTCATGACCTGGCGACATACTTTGGCCATAAATAAAAAATAAAAAAATTTGGGTATTTTAGGTCTAATCATTTTAAATATTCCCCAAATAACTTTAATTGGTTAAACGGTTCAAACTGTGGACTTCATGTCAGTCTTTGAGTAAAAATTTCAATTTGCAAATATAATTATTTTCTATTAAAATTTAGAGAATGATATATTTATTTTAACGGTACTTTAAATACAATGCCAAGAGGAACCTAAAATTTTGCAAATAGGGACATTAGGTAAGAATGAAAAAAATTGTAAACCAAAAAAATGTATATCACTCTTGGAATATATAAAAACCAGAAAACAAATATTGCACATATAATTATTTGACAGAGGTACATGTGAAGAGAGTAATTTTTGTTTTTTGCTGAGCGAATTAAAGGTGTTGGACTTCTCTAATTCTTATCTATGGTTATGCGGTCGATGTTGACAATCAAGGGTAACTGCTTTATTATTATTTTACGGTAGACAAGGTGGTACTGTTCAGCGTTTGGTTATTAAATTCAAGATGATAGGTTGGTAAACAACTGTTTTACGTCAAAAAAAAAAAAAAAACGAACTACTGTTGTCCAAGAAAAAAAAACTTTTTTTTTTTTTTTACCAAAAATCCGAATTTTGAATATAAATCCAATTTTTCACCAGATTTTAATAATTTCACTAAAAAAATTTGAAATTTCAGAATTTTTGTCAACAAAGATTAGAATTTTTTAATATTTCGAAATTTTATTAAGAACCTGATATTTTACCAAAATTTTGCCAAATAATGATGACACTGATCATTTTGTTCTCTTTAGATTTTCATTTATGTTTCACATATATCAATTTGGTGAATTGTTCTAATATTATATAAAATCGATATATTTGTTTCTTTACTAGTCATATGATTAGATCAAAATAAGGGATTTGTATTACAAAATCTTACAGATTCTTATCTCTACAAAATTTTACATTTGATTTTCTTCCACAATAACTAAATATTTGCAAAACCAGGTATTTTTGAAAACTATCGACTTAATTTTTTTAGTTTACAATTTATCTGAAACATCACCTGGTTTATATGCTGTTTAAAAGTCATGATTTAATAAAATACAAAAAGCTTTGACTTCCATTACCGATCACTCGATCATAAATTTCATTTTAATTAGTCTGGGAGTTTTGCATATAATTAGGATTAAAAATCGACCGATTATGAATATTTCTCAAACGCAATAATATTTTAAATACTTTCAAAAATATTAGACATTATATTTTATATTAGATACAGTTTTGATTTAAAAAAAAAAATAAATTTTTATATTTTTATTAACATTAATTGTTATCCATTTCTTCTTTTTTTCAGATAACACTCAACTAAAGTTGCAGCGGAGAAGGAGGTTTTTCTCAATATTTCTTATATTGTTTTAAGCTGCAACTAAAAAAAGAAGACCAATTGCAAAAAATTGAGTTAAACAAGTAATGAATGAGAAAATAAAATCACCCTCAGGGCAGGGTGGTGCTGGATCCGGTGCGGGTTCAGCAACAGGTGGTACAACAACAGCAGCAACATCGGGTAATAGTGGTGGTCCTGGTGGTGGTGGTGGCGGTGGTAATGGTAGTGCAACGGGTACTAATACACCCGGTGTTCCTGCTACATCATCAGCAGGTGGTATAGTTGGTCCACCAACACCCAATAATGGCAGTGATACAACGTCACAAATGCCAACACATACCTATGGGCCACCCGGTGGTGGTGATCCAGTAATGTCACACTATCACATGCATCAACAACCACCACACCCGCAACATATGCCACCACATCAACAACAAGGCGGACCAGGAGGTCCACCACCACCGCCACCAACTGGTGAACATCCTGGTAAAGATGTTGGTGGTGTTGAATATGGACAAAGTCCATTAGGTGGTCCACCACCACCACTACCCGGTGGTCATCATCCCATGTATGGACGTTATCATCATGGTGATCCTAATATGGATCCATATCGTTATGGTCATTCACCTATGCAACAACCACCACCAGGTGGTAAACCACAACAATCGGCACCCGGTGGTGGTCCTGGCATTGGTTCACCAAGTCGACCACCACCCCAAAGGTATATACCGGGACAACCACCACAAGGTCCAACGCCAACGTTAAATTCATTGTTGCAATCATCGCATCCACCACCACCACAGCATAGGTATACGAATAGTTATGATCCCCAGCAACCGCCACCACCACAACAACAGCAACAGCCGCCACCTCAACAATCACAAGCACCACCACAACCGGGAGCTGGAGGACCACAACCACCAGGTGGTCCAACACAAAGTGGTCCACCAGGACCGCCACCACCACATGGTGGACCACCTGGACCACCACCACATCAATCACCATACGGTGGACAACAGAGTGGTTGGGCACCACCACCTAGACCTTATAGTCCACAATTGGGACCTTCACAACAGTATAGAACACCACCACCGGTAAGTTTCCTTTAATATTTGTATGAATTTTTTTTTTTAAATAAACATATAGCCTATCCCGCGATGTCGAACGAAAAAAAAGTTCCACAAATTGTAAGGGAAACAATAACAATATTTTAAATTTATTTGTTATTTTCCATATAAATTTTCTAAACGAATTTTTCGTTCGACATCGTGGGACAGGCAGATAAAAAGTAAAAGATTTCTGTATAAAAAAGGAAATATTTAATGAAAAATCTCCAAAAATATTTACTCTTAAAATAGTTTATATGTGCCCCGTTTAATATTTAAATCAATTGTGTATTATTTTCTTTATAAAAGTATTTTATTTCAAGTGTGTATTTAAAAAAAAAGAAATACCTTTAGAAAATCATCTAAAATGTAATAAATATCACAATTTATATCGTCATCATGATTAATAATAACATTAGCTATAACAACAATAAACTAAAAAGTAAAAAAAAGAGGGAAACAAAATTAAATCAAATCAAAATATTTTAATGTTCCTACCCTATCACAATATTTATTTATAATGTGACGTCACAATTATACCGTTAAACCATTAAGAAAGGTTAATAAACCTAAACATATCTACATGCATAATGTGTACGTTTGTATGTATGTATAAAATATTGAATGATTTCAAAATAAACAAAATAAAAAAAATTGTTGTATGTGTGCAAGTGTATGGATGATTCTCAATGTAGAAATAATATAAACAAACACCCAAACTTACCTCTTCATCATTATTATATACACATTCACCCGTACTAATATTATTTTTTCTGATACTCTTATTGTTTGACAGCCAGCCACACAACAACTAGACATGGTACAATATTACAAGTGTACATACATCCATACATACTTGGTAAATGTGCACATATAAATTTAAATATAAATAAATGTAAATTGGTTAATCGGTTACACTATACATATATATGTATGTATGTTTGTATATGCTAAAAAATAAATAAGAAAACAGCTGATAGATATAAACAGTTTGTCAAGACCGTTTGTCAAGCTCTAAAGTGGCAAAAAAAAAAAATAATAATAATAAAAAGAAAATGTTAAAGTCTGTATTTATATATACACATATACATATACAATATAGTTTTTAAAATCTTTATAAAGAAATATACTATTAGGAGGAAAGCCTTAAAAGTACTTTAAAGTAAGATACAAAAATCTTGATTTTTGTCACACTGAATGTTTTTAGCAGACTAGCATCCCTCTACTTGTTAACTATACTTACAGCTTAATCGTTAATTTGAATGTTTCTTTCACATCGTTTTAAAAATTTTAAAATAATTCCGCTCGTTTATTTCTTTCATCGTTATTTTTTTTTAACATTGATCAGAGTCTGAAGGATTAGTGTGTGAGTGTATGTCAACTAATGAAACAGATCCTGAACGATTAATGTTTGAATGAAGAGACAACAACTGAGACTGAAATAATTGTTTCTTAGAACACTTTATTAGCAAAAATTAATGTATAAAAATAAATTTAAAATAATAAAATATTGTCTGAAGCAATATATAAAACAATGCAAAAATGAACGATATGAATCAAAAAGGAAGAACGAATCAATATCGTTCATTTTAATGATTCGTTCAATTGTATCGGTTCGTTCATGAAAGACACAACTCTACTTACAATACTGTGCAGAACATAAACAACAAAAAAGGGGTAATCCTGATGATGATTTATTTTTCAAAGTATTCATTTGCTCTAAATTAATTTTATAGAATTGTTAACATATTTAAGTATTAACAACGATTTCAGAATATTAACAAAAATGAGAATGAACACTTCTTATGTTTTCTGTAGAAAAGCGTGCACAACAAAAGCATAAAAAATTCCAAATGCAAAAAATGCGGAGAGTTTTTAAATTTAATTTATTTTTTTTTTTTATAACACAATTTTTAGACTAAAAGTCATTTATGCTGCCCAAAGTGTTGTGTAGTCAAAAAATGTAAATGGAAACTATTCTAGAGACGTCAATTAACAATTTAATGGCATCAAAAATCATAAATTTTACAGAAAATATAAAATAAAACTAAGCACAACAGTAATATGTTGCGATTGTTCTTCACAATCTTATATGAAAATTGAAGTGTTTTTTCCCATTTTTTCTTAATGTACAATGCTAAAGTTTGTGTTTTTGTTAATCCTTGAATATGTTTATAATTTCATGAAATAAATTTTATTATAAACTAAATATAGTAAAAAATAAAACAATTATATTAACTCTTATTTTGGTGCTTTCGTTCTGCACAGTACTGTATATGATAGATCAACAAGACATGTTTACAAATTGAAAGCATTTTCTACGGCACGGGATATCTAAATCAATTCGGAACACGGTATTAATAAGTAACTACTAAGCCTATAAAACACTTTTAATACCCACCATCAAAAAGATGGAGGGTATATTGATTTTGTCATTCCGTGTGTAACATGTCGAAGGAATCATTTAAGACCCCACAAAGTATATATTTTCTGGGTCCTGGTTAGATTCTGAGTCGATCTAGCTATGTCCGTCTGTCCGTTTGTTGAAAGCAGGATAGGGCTCGAACGGGACAACGTAGGGGGATTAAATTTTACACAAATATTTGTCTTATATAAGGTTTGTTTGGGATTGAAATTGGATAAAATCGGTTAATAAAAAAAGTTATGGGCTAAAAACTAGAACACAGGGTGTCCGTTTCAAACTTTTCTGCTAATATCTCTTAAACAAAAACATGTACGACAATAAATAGTTTGGGGGTCGATATAAACTCGGAAACCAAAAATAGGCGTGGTCCGCCCACTTTACCGCCCACCTCCCATATAAGGTGAAATTATGTTCAAATAGTTCAAGGACCAATGTAAACTTGGAAGCAAAAAATGGGCGTGGTCCGCCCACTTTACCTCCCACCTCCCATATAACGTAAAATTTGAAAAAGTTGATGGTGGGTATATAGATTCGGCCGAGCCTAATATAACATTCGCGCTTGTTTTGAATTGACTCTAGTTCTTAGATATCTTCATCAATTTGTTAATAAAATCAAAATTTATTATTTGATTTAAATGAAACATGTCTTGTTTTATTTGTAACAAATTTATCTTTATGATCAAGGAATAACTAATATGCATTTTTACCATTTTCGAACCTTTTTTAATATTTTTTTGAAAAATTTATTATTATTTTTTAAATTTTGCACGAAATTAAATTTTTTTCACAAAATAATTTTAATATCTCCTTAATTGTTAAGCATATTAAAAAAATGAAATCATATTGCTGATGAGATATCCAAGCAGGGGAGTATCCTCGGTGAAGAGATGATTGATCATCTTGTTGGAATTCCTTTGACGCAGTGTAAATTGCTACTACAGCAGGAGACTTTTGGTTTTGGGCAGCCCACGTGTCGCACAGCTAGAACTATATGGCCCAATTATGATGAGTTTAGGACAAATTCTCTATTTGCGCTATTTCGGTCTCAAAAGATACTTGTTATTTCTATTACTACGGTATACAGTATCTTTGGTACTCATGACAAGAGACTGGGTCCTCCCTTCAATGACTACTGTAGGAGTTGTGATAATGAGACCTAATAACCTAATAACTTGAAGGCAATTTTAATTTGAATTTATTGATATTTCATTGAACCAAATCAGACATGTGGTTTAGGGGAGATATGCTTAGTACTTCATAATAACTCCTATTCGAATTGACTGAGATATCCAGTGGCGTAGAAATAAATTTTCATTTTGTCAACCTGTGTAATTAGTATTTGAAATTGTTCATTATAAAATTTCTTTTACGTTTCACCTCGTTTATTTATCAACATGGAATGAACTATGGAATAACATGTGTCTACATACATTTATACAAACAAAATACCGGTGTCTTGATGGTTTATTTTTCTGGCATTACTTTTTGTTTTTTGTGAACTCTTTCGTTGTCATCTTCACATCATTCAACCATAAAATAAATCCATACTTTATAAAACTCTTTTAAAAGATGTATGTATGAATGGAATTTTTGGTTGGTCAAAGGTTTGGTTGTTTAGTTGTGGTACGTACATATGTAACAGCAGTCATTCTGGCATGTGTTTCGTATATACATATGTAAGTGTGTCAGGTATGTCTGGCTAAATTATACGTATATCAGGTTTACTTTTTTTTGGCAGACATACATAGGAAGATGGTTCATTGTTTTGTTATAGACAGATTTAGGGTTAGGTTGATTAGTTGGTGGCTTTTCTTTGATTTTAACAAAACAGTAGAAGGGTTAGCGATTTTTTTTTATTAAAAAAATAATATGAGGTCAAAATAAAAATAAACAGTTTGTTATTGAAAATTTTGCTTAATAAAAAAATTATTACTTATTACATAGAAAAATATCCTTGACAAATAAATGTGTTGAAAGAAGTTGCCCTTTTTTTGGAAGCACATAAAAGTCATATGTTCAAAATAAATTTTCAACAACAGACATTCCATTCATTCATTGCTTCATTCATAAAATTTTTGTACTTTCAATTTATTGCAGATAAAACAAATACACAAACCTTAATTCCTACTCTGCTTCCATCTATTTCGCTTATTTTTTTTTTTTTTACACAAATATTACGATTTTAGTTTATCTCTCATACTATGTATTACTATACTATAACCATAATATGTATTTTTTTTGTACTTGTTTACTCTATGGGGTATTTTTGTTTTAGTTTTTCTACAAATAAATTTATACTTTAAATATATTTTGTTGTTTATTTCTGTCGCGTGGCACAGTTTTTTTTTCAGTTTCAGTTTCTTTAAATATATCCCATAATAAAAATAATAATAATCTTTTCTGCATATTCATATGAACTCATTATTTATTAGTCATTTATTCATTCATAAATTTTTTTATTTTCTATACAAGTATCAACAATTTTATTTAAATAAATTCAGATATTATTAGTATGTAGTCAAGTATTTTTATATCAGTTCTAATGGTTAAATAGGGTATATATGAATTTGTAATAGCGTATGTAACACAAGAAAAAATAATAAAAAAAAAAAACATTTCGTATTCTTCAATTCTTGGTTGTCATGAAGTTCTAAGACGATTTAGTTATGACCAGTTAGTTATTCAACCGTTTCATATAATTTTTAAAACTTTGGTATCGATTTGTTGTAACATATTTTGGTCATTACAGCATATTTTTGCATATTATGTCATATTTTCATAGAAAATTATATTTTTAGGACATATTTTAGCAATTTAAATGACATATTTTTGCATATTTTATGCTTAAGAGTATTATTTTGCGTGAAAAGAAAAATTTTTCATATTTTATTTAAGATTTTTATAATATAAATTTAAACCTGATTAGAGGAATTAAATAATATTTATCCAGTTTATTAGAATGAGACCATTGCTAATTCCAAAAATATGTTAAAGTATTGATGACAATATTGATGAGGTATTTAAGATTCGGTACTGCCGAACATTCTATTTTTAATATCATTTGATTTTTTATGAAAACTTCTGTTTTAAGTTTTATTGTTTTGTTTTATTATTCATAAACAATAATATATTTTTTTTTTTAATTCTTTAATGCGAAAAATTATCATTTTATAATGAAACGTCATTAAACTATGTACAAACAGTACTGTGCAGAACAAAAGTAACAAAATTAGAGTAAACCTAAGAATTGCTTTATTTTTTACAATATTTAATTTACGACAAAAATTATTTTATGAAATTTTAAACATATTTAAGGATTAATGAAAACAAAAACTTTTAAAGTGCTCTAAGTTTGTATATTAAAAAAAAAATTAGAAAAAACACTACAATTTCCATATAAGACTGTTTTGTTTTCTATTATGTATTTTCTGTAAAATTAAAAAGTCTTGATGCGATTAAATTGCAAATTCTCTTATTTATTTAAAAATTCTAAAAATGTTTCTGATGAATAAAAAACTATACCAATATTAAACATGCTTTTCATTTAAGCATTTTTTATATCTAGAAAATTTGTTCTTGTTTTGCACATTTTTATATAGAGAACATACGTATTTTTTTTTCTCGTTTTTGTAAGAAGAAACTGATTGTCAGCTTCCAAAGTACAAATTATTATTAACTCAAATATGTTAACAGTTTTATTAAATTAGTTTTTTGGCAAATTGAATACTTCAAAAAATAAATGACCTTTTATGATAATACCTTTTTTGTTGCTTGTGTTCTGCACAGTACTTTATAATAATATTGTTTTTTTTTCAAGAATATAATTTTGTTTTTGTTCTATTTATAATTATTTTATATGTCTCTTTGCTATAAATACATTTTTATGGCAAATTTTTATTAATACTTTTTCTAATATTATTAAAGAGGTCAGTTTTTTATTTAAAAGATTTATGGAAAATTTTTATTATTGAAAAATTTATTAATTGCAGGGTTATTTCAAGTTTTTATGGACTTTTTCTTAAACAGAAAAATTAATTTATTACTTAAAATAGCATCACATACAATATTTTATTAATATTTTAAACTTTTTTTTAACAATTCAATATAATAAAATTTAGATTATAAAAATCGCTGAAAAGGAAATTAAGGAAAGTTTTCCTTAAAATTATCCTGTGTGGCATCATTGTTTATAATATAAATAAACAGTGTACTGTTATTAAATGAGAACAGTATTAACAGCAAAAACAATTCTTTCAAATGTAAGCTTAAATTATTATAAAAATTTCTTTTAACAAAACAACTTGTTACATTTAAATCATTTGTTAAATTAGTGGAAAATATTTCTTTAATAATATACATAAATAAAACTTAAAACAGCTGTTTTTTTTTTTTTTTTTTTGGCACGCAAAAAGCTTTTGAAAAACCTAAAATTTTTTTACTACTCTCTCAATCTCCCCCTATAAATAGATTGCAAATAATTATTAAAAAAAAAAAATACTCATACTTGTATAAATATGCGTGTTTTTATGGATTTGTTGTTTTTGTTCATACTTTATAAAGTTGTTTTTGGTTCTTTTTTTGTCGTTATTTTGTTTAGTTCAAAGAAAACATAATGTAAACACAACAACAATTAATGGCGTTCTTTTAATGTGCAAATACTATTTTTTTATAACAAAGAACCCATAACAAATAGCACAACAAAACATAATTGGCATAATAATCAAAATACAAAAACAAAAGTATTATAAAAAGAAACGTCGTAACAAAACGAATTCTCTAATGACGTAATATAAAATAGGTAAGGATTTTATGGATGATGATGTGTTGATGGGATGAATGATTATAATAAATACGAGTAAGTTAGCACAATTTGACTTAAACAAAAATCTAGAAAATAATAAAAACGCCGGTAAACAAAGAAAAACAAAACATTCCTATGCTTTATAAAAAAACAACATCAAAGTTGTATGAAAGAAATAAAAGACTTAATAAAAAGGAAATAAAAAGAAATTTATAATAAACAATATTGAAATGTGATTGTTTTTAAGCACGTTAACATTATAAATAGAATTTAAGCATTGATAAATATAGTGATTGAGTTTTGTTTTTAATATTCAATTGTAGGGAATATTTTTAAACAAACAAACGACTCATGTTGAAGTAAAATGTATCAAAAGTGGCGATTAACTGAATTTTGAAAAAATAAATAAAAAAAATTTCGTTAATAAAAATGGGTAACGAATAAAAATAGCAGTAAAAATCATTAGTCCAAAATGCCTAGTTTTTTTTGGTAGTGAGCAGTCAGTAAATTTTTTTTTACACAGTAATTAATAAAAAAATAATACGTGATCATTTAAAATATTGGTATCACCTTTCCCTGAATTAAGTGCCATTTTCAACACTTTTTATCCCAATATAAGTCCTCTGGGAGCTTCAAAAAGAGTCGTCAGAAAGTTTTGGAAAAATGCTTAGAAAATGACAAATAAATCAGCTTATCACCGTTTCCTGATAGAAATTCAAAAATCTGTGTTTGTAGGATGAAAAGTTTAATAAGTTAACCAATTTGAATTTTCTACATCGTATGGGAGATTCAAAAATTCTGGATAGAAATAAATATTAGGAATTTATATATAATTGAAAATAATTGAAAAAAACGACTAAAAATTCCAAATGATCAAAATATTTGCAACTTTTTAAAGCTTTAAAAATATAAAAAATACATTAAATGTTTAGTATTTGATATTAATGAATATTCTTTACGAAAAGTTTAACGTGTTCTCATTTTAGTTATTGAACAAAATCAAATTCAGTTGAAATCTTATCTCAGTTCTTTGTGTTTTAAACGCTACTGTATCAGATGCAATAAGGGTCCTGAATACATTAATATTTAGATGCAACATTATACAGAGTGGTCCAACCAAAACGCATGATGTTAATTGTAAGTGAAACAAAAAGTTTTCTGAGAATTATATTAATTTTTTTTTTTATTATGATAGAAGGATCTATAAAAATTATGTGTGAAACAAAATATCGGCCAAATACTCGCCACGGCTTCGGTGGCATACCTCTATCCGATGGTCCATATTTTCAATGACTGAGACATAATTGAGGTTCAATGTCGTTAATGTGCCGAATTATCTCATCCTTTAGCTTTTAAATTATTCTTGGCTTATTGGCGTATACTTTTTGTTTTAAATATCCCTAAAGAAAGAAGTCCAACGGTGTCAAATCACATGATCGTGAGATAACACAGCCATTGAATTTCTCGCGCAAAAGATTCATTGTTTCGTTGCCTTTGTGGTAAAAGACACCATCCTGTTGGAACCACATATCTTCCAGGTCTATATCCTCAATTTCTGGCCACAAGAAGTCTGTTATCATCTCGCGATAGCGAACACATTCACGGTAACTGCTTGACACACTATCGCGAAGAACATCAATGTTTTCCGTAGAACGAACTGGACATTTGTTTTTACATTTGCGTGCAATTCTCCCGATTGTGGATATATTTGGTCAATTATGCTGACAAAAAAAAAATCACGAAGTGCACAAAATGCATTTTGAATTGAACACCCATTTTTATAAAAGCCTTCAATAATCTTAACGCTCAATTGTATACTTCTCCATGGTTGAATTTGTCAAACACTGAAACAAAAAAAAATGTCGAATTAAGTTGGGCAAAAAACTTGACGTTGAGGTGTGACTCACAATTAACATTCTGCATTATTATTGTTGGACCACCCTTTAAAGTTATTATTTATTTAAAAAACTAATTTAAAGCCAATTAAAATTAAAATCAACTTTAAATTAAATAATTTTTTTTCTTCTTCAACTCTTTAACTAAAAGTAGTTTAAAACTAAACTGCAGATTTCTATAAAAAAAGAAACATAAAATTCCTAACATTGTTTCTGTCTTTGTTGTTGTTGCTGGTATTTATTTTTTATTATAAAAATATCATTATCAACAACGTCATCTTCATTATCATGGGCCTGATGTTAACGTTAAAGTTCCTCCACGTCAGTATGTCAAGGTTGTTTGTTGTATACATGAAATGAATAAACGACAACACCAGCAACAAAAATTTATATATAAATAAAATCTATAGAATAATAATAAAAAAAAAAAATACGAAAAAAAAAACTACAACAAAATTTAAGGAAATACCCTCCAACAAAAATAACAACAACAATGATGATGATTATATTTAGTAGGAATGAGTTGTTGTTTGAATGAATGTTTAGAAAATAAATACAAAAAAAAAAAAAAAAAGAAATAAATAATAAAAACAGAAACACTGAATGTGCTTCAATAGGAAATCAACATACATACATACTTACATACATATATTTATACAAATTTTAAAGCTATAAAGTGCAAATATTTTTATGTCTGTCTAGTGTAGAAATAGTCTTCTGCATGCATATTTACATTTTACTACGAAATAAAAAAAATAAAAAAATGAAAATATGTACTATTATTACTCCCTTTTTATACTCCGACACTTCCTGGCTAAAATATTTTTGTTGCAATTTTATTTTAAATATACCTATTATTGTTTTGTCTTGCCTTGCCATATGGTTTGCATACCTACATAAATATACAAATTTTTTGGGTTAAATTCATTCAAAATGCAAAAGTCGAGACAATAAAACAGAAAATTATAAATTGCACAATTACAAATAAAACGAGCAATGTACTACGATGACGAAAACAATAACAACATACAAACAAATTTCAATATAAAAAAAACAATAAGTCAATGAACTTTTGAAGAAAAAATAAATAAATAAAATAAAATATAAAATTTATATGTATTAATGTTTGTATGAATTATAAAATTTGCACAATCACAACCTAGAAACACTACTATTACTATCCACCCAATATGTAGCACCCTCTCCATAATTTTTCTGACTCTTTATCATCATCTTTAGACGTTGACTTTAACGTAAACGTTGGCATCATTATCATCAACTATATACAAACATTATAGCCGTCATAATATGTTAAAATGTATGTACATGTGTTTGAATAATAAATATAGCACAATTCCAATGTTTTTTATTAAATGGGTTTAACATTTTTGTGTTTTATTTTTATATTATTTATAAAAATATAAAAATAAACATCTTTTATAGGGAAAATATAAATTTATAAATAAATATAATACCTGTGTTTGTTTAAATGTTGTTTGTTGTCTACAATAACGTCTACTCTCCTTTTAGTATTTGATTTAACAAACAATTTGACAAACCTATATAAATATACTCACCAACAAAATAATAACGGAAAATCAGCTGAGTTAGGTGAGTATTGTGTTCTTTTTTTTTTTTTGCTGATTTTTTTTTTTTGTTGTTTTTACCATTGCAATTTATTATTGTTGTTGTTGTAGTGATACTTATTGGTATAAGAGTTGAATGACTTTAAATTGCAAAAAAAAAAAAAAAAAAAAAAAACACACGCACATAGAAACAAAGTGGAAAAATATCAACAACATATATACATTCGTTTTGTGTATAAATGTACAACAAGAAGATATTGATGAAGAATGTCTACAAATCAATCGATATCCGTAGACACGACAAAAAATATCTTTAATCAAGTACATATTGAAAAGAAAAGGAAGATAAAAAACGCAAAAGTGTAATACTAAAACTAAGTTCACACTATGCTAATATTTGACGATTTTCGCAGCAATTTGCAAAATCTGGGGGCTAATTCTCTCACTCGTGATCGAAATAAACTTCGAATCGAAAATAATTTCGATAGTACTTATGTATGATGTTACTCGATAGCAAACGAATCGAGATGTTTCTTCAGTGTTGTGAAAAACTTGAATAAATTAGTTTTACAACACTGAATAAATATAAGAAAATGTAAACAAAAACCATATGTTTTTTACAAAGTAAACAAAAAAAAAAAAAAAATCTAAAACAAAAATTAATAAAAGTTTAAATTTTCCTCTTTTCTTTTTTATTGCACATTTTCGATTGTGGGAATTCCAAATGTAAAAAAATCGTACATTCGCATAAGAATTCGTTCGCATACGAATGCGAGAATTTCCGCCCTGAACATCAAAATTTTTTCTATTCAAACAAGTTTATAGTTGATTTTAGACAAACAAAACGCTTAATTAAATGTGGCAAGTGTGAATACTGTATGAAAAAAACTTGTAAAATGTTTTGCCACAATTTGATCGAATTTGTGTTTAAAAAAAATTAAGATCAAACGGCAGCGAATAACAGCTGAGGCAGTTGAATAAATTTTTATTTTTATGTACACAAACTTTAAATTGACAGAAAAAATATGTGATGTGAAATAAAACTTAAAATTTTTTTAATTTCATACAGCTGAAAGTGGCCTGCAAAGAAAACAACAATGTTTTGTGAAGTCAGTATCAACTTTTCCATCTCTGTTGTGCACATCTATGTGAAAATATCATTTTAACGGTATAAAAATCGTATGTTTAGTGTGAGCGCAAAAGGGATTACAGGAAATGTGTTTACCTATTAATTATATAGATATTTTGGAAATAAATCCTTCATATATTTCCAATCTGTGCCAGACAAATTTCCATTTAAATTTTATTTGTGTTAATTGAAAATATCTATTTCTATTTTATGTCTTTGGGGCAAGAGTCTAAAGTAGAAAATTTAAATCTACAACAATTTACAATGATAATAACAAAGTAAAGTATATGTATAGTTAATAACAGAAAAATAAGACCATTAATTCGCTTTTAATGTCAGCAGTTAATAGTATATTAAGTACGACTGACCATAACAAAAGTATTTATATTTAAAACAATTTTTCTTTTTAATAACAACTAACTATGTAAATTTGTTGTTACATATTTACATTAAGTAAAATTACCTGGTATAACCAAGGAAACCAGTTCACTTTTAGTTTATTTTTCTTTTTTGCATATAAATATATTTTCCTTTTGATTTCATTAGAACGACGTCATTAACATGAAGAAAAAAACTGTTTGATTATATAAAATACAAAGTTCAAATAAATTCAAACAGCAATAACGAAATTTTTGTACCATTTTATTAAATGCGGGTAAAATATGTTTTATATTTCTATCGTTTTTAACTAAAACTTGTTACAAATTGAATTTGTATTTTTTTTCTTTTTTTTTCTACACAACTTTAGAAAATTGTTATGAGCTAAATTCTAGGTCATAGACAAGTTACACTGAACTTTGCTTATTATTTTTTTGTTTACAAAATAAATACACTCCCCGACATATTTATAAGACCAACATATTTTTTTATATTTCTATGGAACTACATGTGCAATCCCAGAAATATTTGGCACACAAATGAAGACAAGTAAGGTAGCTTTTTTATATGTAAAAAAAGTTGGTTCCGTTACTCCTGTGGAAAAATAACGGGACTTTTACTTGAGCTTCGAACGAAATAATTATAAGACCAAATATGTCAAAGTATTTTAAATATTTAAAAAAATGGAATATGTTTTTAAAATTTTAAAATTTTTTGTTTGTATTATTAATAAAGGCTGTACTGAGTTAGATTAGAGTTAGTTTTTAGGTCAAAAAATACAGTGGGACAAAGAATTTTTTTTTTATATAATCAATAAAAATCCAAAAATAAGCCTAAAGGCTCAATTAAATTGTATTTTTGTTTATACAGTGGTGGCCACGAATTTAAGACACGACATGTAACGAACTAAGTTGTGATAATTATTACAACCCTGCAATATAAAATTAGATTTTGTTAATTTTTCAGTGTACCCTGTAATGTTAAGATCAATTACCGTTATTTGGTTTTGTTTGTGTATACATTTTGTTGCTGTTTTTATTATATTTTCGTAAAAACGTGCTTTTGAAGCTGGTCACGAATTTAAAACATATAAGAAATATTTGGTTTTTAAGTGATTTTTTGGTGTTTTTTGAAGCTAAAAGGTAAGTAATGAATGTTTTATTCCATTTAATGTTAGAATACATCAAAATATTTAGTTAGAAATGGCCAGAGGTACTTGGAGTTCGGATGCCGAGCGAAAATTGATCCAACAAATGAATACTGATGGAAAAACAGTAATGGAAATTTCCAAGCTACTAAAATGTTCCAGATCCAAGATTTACAATGCACTGGAACACATCAAGCAACATGGCACTACCAAAAATGTCAAACAGCACCCTAGAGCCCGAAAAACTACACCCAGGGAGGATAGCTTAATTTATAAATCAGCTGCTAAAGATCCTTTCAAGAGCTCAAGTAAAATTAAAAATGAGATTTCATCGGATTTTGGTATTAATATATCGTCCAGGACAATAAGAAGACGTCTGAATGAGAAGAACTTACGTGGGTGTATTGCACAACGTAAACCACTTGTGTCAAAAAAAAATATTAAATCCCGACTAGCGTTTTCAAGAGAAAATCTCAATAAGCCGATGACATTTTGGAAAAATATACTTTGGAGCGACGAGTCGAAGTTTTGTCGCTTTGGTTCTGATGGAAAACAGTACGTATGGCGTCCTTCAAACCTGGAGCATCACCCAAAGTACACCCTTAAAACGGTTAAGCATGGTGGTGGAAATGTCATGGTGTGGGCAGCATTTTCCTGGCATGGTGTAGGTCCCATTCAGAAGATTATCAATAAAATGGACCAGCATATTTACAAAAACATACTGACAAGCATCATGATACCATTCGCTGAAGACAACATGCCTCTAATGTGGAAATTTATGCATGATAATGACCCTAAGCACACTTCACGCCTAGTGAAGAGTTGCTTAGAGGAAAATAATATCACAGTTCTGAAATGGCCAGCTCAATCCCCGGATCTCAATCCAATTGAGAACTTGTGGAATGATGTTGAGGAGCATGTACGAGCAGTAAAGCCAAAAAATTTGACTGATTTATGGGAAGAAATTCAAAAGGCTTGGTATGCCATTCCAAAGGAGCGCTGTATGGCCTTAGTTGAAAGTTTACCCAGGAGATGCGCTGCTGTGATTCAAAATAAAGGATTTCCCACCAAATACTAGTATTGTTTTATGAAGCTGAGCTTTACTTTTGTGAATTAACTTTTATTTTGCCTATGTCCTAAATTCATGACCAGGCTTAAACTTGTATTAATCTGTATAATATGTAAATAAAAATTGGAAACTAAATATAGGTAACAAACTATTGTTGATTTTTTTTCATAACATTACTAGGATCTTTAAAAAATAACATGGATCTAAAATTTGTTCGATAAGATGTAAAAATTATCAGAAATATATAAGTGAAATGTCGTGTCTTAAATTCGTGGCCACCACTGTATATAAAATAAAAATCTGGAGAAGAAATAGTATTTATTATTGCTTTTGTAATTTTTGACTAGACTAAGATCAAAATATGTAAAATTAATTTAATTGTCTACGTAAAAAATGTATTTGTAGAATAAAATGTTTGAAATATAGAATGTCTCGTTGAGAATAAATCAGAAAATATTAATCATATTTCAATACGCCTTGGCCAATTTGGTAATCACAAGATAGTTTATAATTACTAATAGCTAATTTGATTCTACAAATATAGTAAACTCATTTTAGTAGGTCTGAAAAAAGGCGCAATTTAATGAATTCCATAGTAGGAATTATACTTATTGTTATTGGACTTTTATCTCAACTATATTCCAATGAATACTCTTGATTATTAGTATTTACGCAATTTCTGATACAAAAATTAAAAATTGGATAAAATTTATTTCAAAATAACCATAAATGAAGGCCAGATATTATATTGCGTATATGCAATAACTTCCGGAGCTATTAAAGCAATAAAAAAAATATTTTTACAAGATATATTTACTAAATATCTTTAGTATAGTTAGCAATTATTATAAATTGCAATTTTTATTAAGACATGATAAATATTTTCTGATTTATTCTGAACAAGACATTCTATATCTCAAAAACTTAAGGCTATAAATAGATTTTTTACGTAGAAAAATACATTCGTTTTACATATTATTATACAAATATAGTGCAAAATTACAAGAATAGCAATAAACAGCACTTTCCCCATAATCTTTTTTAATATAAAAAGAAAAAAATTACTTAACTTACCCTTTGGGATTATTTTTTACATTTTATTAATTATGTCATAAAAATATATTTGTCCCACTGTACCAAAAATTAACTCTGATCTAACTCTGTATAACCTTTATTAATAATACGAACAAAAAATTTAAAAATTTTAAAAACATATTCCATTTTTTTAAATATTTAAAATAGTTCGTCATATTTGGTCTTATAATTATTTCGTTCGAAGCTCAAGTAAAAAGTCCCGTTATTTTTGCACAGCAGTAACGGAACCAATTTTTTTTACATATAAAAAAACTGCCTTACTTGTTTTCATATGTGTGCCAAATATTTCTGGGATTGCACATGTAGTTCCATAGAAATATAAAAAACTATTTTGGTCTTATAAATATTTCGGGGAGTGTATAATAATTTTACAAAAAATACTTTATTTGCAAACAGAAAATATCTATTTAAGGGGTAGGGAAGAGATACTGTAAAGCTTTGTAAATAGAAGATTTTAAAATGTAAAAAACAAACAACTTATTTTGTATGCACATTTTGTACTTATGATTCTGCTTTTAAAAGCTAAAATATATTGCAAATATTTTCTAGTATTTATACGTCATGGGAATTTTACTTGAGTATATTTACAACTAGAAAATAGAGGAATTTTTTCATATATAGAGGAATATATAGTTTTTATAATTATATGCTGTTGTTTTTCTAAGTTATTTTATTATTTTTTATTGTATAATTTATATTAAAAGTTCCAGGAATTTTGAGTTTAATTTTTGTAAAAATTGTTTTATAAATTTCTATAAAACCACAGTTTTAATTTGAATATGTAATAAACATTTTTTAAATCTTTTAATAGAATTTATCCAAAAATAAGAAATTTAATTGCAAACAAATTTCATTTTTATTGTCTATGTCTGTAAGAAATATAATCTATGATTTTATATAAAAAAAAAACTTGTTGCTTTTTCTGAGTAAAATAATATACTTTAGAAACTCAATAAATTATTTAAAATACCATAAAATTACTATTATAGGAAAAGGATTATTAAAGAAAAAAAAAAATAAGTTTTATATTTAAACAAGTTTGCATTCATAAATTGCCTTGTTGTCTATGTTTGGCGGTACCAAAGCAGAGTTTGTGGACTATAATTAGACACCAACAGAATGGAATACGTATTTTCTGTGCCGCTACACACTTCATCAGCATACGTGGTGTCTTATCCATTTCGGTTTCGTTGAAACCTAAACAATATTGAAATAATGACAATATTTGGAGATCTGGAGCTTTACTCCCCTGAGTGAGGCAAAATATTTCTGGCAACATTGTAAATATTTTTTTTTTATTTATTTCTTATTTTTTTTTTTTTTTAACAGATGTTATGTTTATACGCACGATTATTGTGAATTAAAATAACTTGCAAATAATTAACTCACTGTTTATTGTGTCAGATGGGTAAAGTACAACTATTGCCATAGAAAATTCTATGAAAGCAAAATGAAGTGGCAACGCTGTATTCATTATTTGCAATTACTTTCATTAATCGTGATTAATTTTCGTGAGTTACTAACTCGCAAATAACATATTAACTCACATACTAATTGCGAGTAAGAGGTGTGTATAGACGCTATAATAGATCTGCTTTGTTTTGCTTTCAATGCTGAGTGTTTAAAAAAAAAAAAAAAAAAAAAAAACAATCTGGATGAATTGTATTAAATTCTGGTTCATATTTTGTATGTGAGAATGTTTCCTACAGACATATGAACCAAATTAAATTCACAAAAAATGTACGTAAACATTGAATTTTATTATATAAATTGTAATAGTTTATTAATGAAAATTGTTGTTTATTTCAAGATGTATTTAATTAAATGTATTGGAAGCCACGACTTTTTCACATCTTCTGGCAATTTATGGAATTTATCCCAAAACTACTACTATTTATCTCTTAAGGACAGACACGAATCAATTTAATTTTTGATACCTTGTTCTGAATGAAGCATATGATAGTGAGAGCATTCGGAATTAAATGAAAAAATCGTACCCTGAAGGGACAATATTTGGGTTATAAGTAAAATGGGGAAAACATTCCTTCCATTACTTTTAAAATGCTTAAATTTGTGTTTGAGGAAAATGAGCTCGTGGAAATTTTTATGATAGAAAATGCCACTCGTGTCTGTTCGTATATTCTGACTGTATTTCGTTCAATGCTCTCTACAAACGGATCAATGGTGTACGCTTCAGGTCTCTCGTGATCGTTTTACATGCTTTTAACAGCTCATAATATAATAAATTAATTCCTGATCATACCAAATAAAACTTTTTTGGTTGGCCGACAAGCTGTTTATTACGATGGCTTTCAACGGTGCACAGTGGGGCCATTTGGAAAATAAATGGTTGAACCGATAATGATGGAAGAAGAATTCAGAACTTTAAAAATATTTAAAATCGGTTCATATTTGTAAAAGTTACAAGCTGCGAATTATTTTTCTCTCTAGAGATGGTCAATTTGGCCCATTGTAGAGGCGCCCTTGCTCCAGCTACATACTCCAGCCAACAATATTCTGAAAGCTTAACTCCTTCTCAATCGATGGTCCCTAAATTCATCAAAATCGGTTTAGCAGTTTAAAAGTTAAGGACTAATTACCATTTATTTTGAAATGGCCCCACTATGCAGTGGTTTTCTTATAAAAAATAATCAAGTAAAACTTTCTGAAAATTTTTATTTTTTTGGTACGAAAATCTCCATATTCAAGGCTTCAAAAAAACTAAGTTGTTGACGTTAAAACAGAATAAAAAAAACTAATGACAGTATTTTTACATGACATAGTTGTATAAATGGATCGCTTGGAAAAATCTAGTGTAAAACGATGGAAATTAATCAGAGTAGGAAGAACGCTAATTTTTTTTGATTCGTTCGGAACATAATTTTTATCAGCGAATTTAATCCTAATTTTTAGAACGAATTTTATTTTTATGTTTGAAAATTTAATTTTTAAATTTGTTCGAAGATCAAAAATTTTATTTTCGAAAATAAAAATATTATTCAGGAAGTCGTGTAACGATATAGAAATGTGTTGACTTATGTTGAATGAAAGATGAGTGGATGTTTAAAACATTTGTACATGCGCTAGTGTGTTTAAGAAAGATGATTTTTTTTTGTTATTGCTGAATTTTCTTAAATAAAACAACAACATAATGTATGTATGTATGTATTTGTTTACATACAAATCAAAAATTTATCGATATCACACCAACAGTACCATTATTTTTTACGATCGCTACTTTTTAAATAATTATTTGCATGACAGCCAAAATATCAGTTGATATACTTGCATACATACAAACTTACAAATTTAAAATAAAAATATCATGTATTTTTTTCGAAAGTTCATACCGCTATAAATTATTTTTTAATACATATCTACATGTATGTATAAATGTACATGTACACAACTAACCTTTTTTTTACTTTTTTTCAACCACTTTTTACGAACATCATTGTACCATGTGTGTAGCGACCGAACCGTTTGTAACGTAAAATAACGATCTTCCCCACAAATACAAACTTTAAAAAAAGTTTTTTAGATTATTTTCTTAACTCAAATTAAAAAAGTAAAGAAAAGAAATTTAATCCAAAAAGTGAATTTTATTTTTAAATTTACGAATAATATTTAAAAAAGCGAATAAAAATTTAAAATTTAGTTCGATATCCGAATTTTTCCGTACCTTGAAATTAATACATTTATACAATATTTTATTACTACTCTTTCTCCAATAATGATGTAGGAGTTTATGAAAATCTAAGAAAAATTTTCTTGATATGTGACCTTCAATTTTATTTTATACAAATAATTTTTTTTTTCTATCAGGAAGCAGAAAATAAACTCATGTCTGCCAAAACATATAAATATACGCACAAATGTATTTTAACTTTTATAAAATTAAAAAATAAAAATATTATAAACCAAAAGATGTGGGTTAAAAACTGAAGGCCACAACCAGCAGCTAAACTTAAACTGAAAGAACAAGAAATTTAAAGGAAAACATACAGAAATTTAAACACTCACACTCACAAAATAATAAAAAGAAAACATAAAATTTAAAAATGAAATTATGTACCAAAAAAATAAAAGTAAAGAAAATTTATTTTAAGCATAATAAACCCAAACAATTTAGCTCCAAAATGTGTGGGAAAAGAAGGCAAGAAAGGATAAAAATATTTTAGGCTGCTAAAGAATTTGCATTGAAATAAACATAAATAAAAAGAAAATCTATATGAAACCTTAAACAAAATTAAAAAAAAAAAAAAAAAAGAAAAAAAAAATACTGTTAAAATCAAAACAATGTCAACATAAAAATGTACTCACGACAAATGAAAAACAACAGACAGACAAAGGGGACAAACTGTTGTTGGCAATCAGCTGGAAGGAAAAAGACCTGACACACATACTACCAGGAAAAACAAAAAAGAATTGAATGTCATCATAATAAAGTAAGGAAAGAAATAAAAAAAAAAAAAAAACAAGAGCCGGCCGGGTAACATGAGGTTAAAATATAAATATAAAGACAACCAGCCAGCAGACAGAAAGACAGACAGACAATGCAAAAGGACAGACCACATGTAGGTGAACTTCTTTTATAACAACAATTGTTAAAGCTACTGGTTAAAAATAAAATATAAATAAACTCTCTTCACTTTACTTTTTTATGTTATATTTTTTTCTTTTAATGTTTTCATATCAGCCAACTCAAACTGACTGAACCAAAACAAAATTCATTCATTCATATTGTAAACATATAAGGAGTGCGTTCGAAAAAAATCTTAACATATATAATATTCAATAACTTGGAAACGGTTGATATTAGAGTTTTCATTATTTTTTTTTATTTAATTGATAATATATTACAGATCACAGAAAAATATAACTTTTATAGTTCTAACCTCTACTTATGAACTTGTGGACCATTTTTGGTAACCCTTCCGTTAGAGATTTGATAGTTGCTTGATATTCTTTTAAAATCTTTGGTATTTTGGGACACCTTTTTTGTGCCCTAAGCCAGGGGTTCTCACAAGATCTTGCTTCACGACCGCCTTTTGACATTGTAATTGAAGCGCGATCCACTACAACTTTGACTAGTTTAAAAATTAGATAAAATGTTATGTAAAGATAAAATAATATTAATAATTGCGACATTGTTTTTGCTTCATGAGATCTTTAATAGTAAGAGTCTTTGTCTTATAATGTGAACACAAAAGATCAATACTTTAGTTTTGATGGACAAAAGAGCGAATACGTCAGTTCCACATACAAATGTATGTTGATGAAAATTGTTCTAATACTTTTAGAACTTCGGAGCCAACAAGCTGATAAACTTTGCTATATTTTAAATCTATAGATTGAGAATAAAAGTTTAAGCCATGAGTTACATTTTAACTCTTTTTGAATTGAATCTAGTATTTTATAAATATTCATATTGTAAGCATTTTTACGCCTTTGAATTATAAAGTCCCTGCGGAAAATTTGTGACAATTGCAGTAATGGTCCGGTTTCTCTGTACCAGTTGAGTACCAATTGACACCTAACTCGTTACCAAAGTTAAAATTGAGAACCAGTTGACACAAGCACACTCACTATTTAACAGTTGAGAGTTAATTTATAACATGCTCGTTAAGTGTGCAATTAGCAACTCGCGCGCAATAACAATCAGTGGCTGAGTAGTTAGCGTTGAAGACTATAAAACATAACATACGTTAGATGAACATGGGTTCGAGCCGGGGTGCCGGCATCGACATTAACGAAAAATTATAAAATTGAAACAAACATAATTTAATAAAGATTAATAATAAAAATAATGTTTAAAAAGTAAACAATTACCGAATTTTTATAAAATTTTTATTACATTAATCGTTATTGAACCTGTCCTCTTGGACCAGTCCTAGGACCTATCCTGTGACCTGTCCCAAGGGGCTAATTAGCCACCTTCAATGACAACCCCATGTAAAAGTGACAGGTTCTTCTCATATAAAGTTCCAGAACTGGGACCGGTCACTAGCCCTGAGAACCTGTCACGTGACTAGTTTTGAACTGGTTCTCTTTACTCTAGGGGTCGTATAAGCAAAATTTTTGCAGCCCGCAACTTTCTCTGCGAAATAAATGTTTTGTGTACTTAGCATAGAGAAGTCACACCATTCGAGCAAATTTTAATAATCTTATTACACAGAATATTATTCCATGATTAAATTTCGAAGTTGTTGGCATAATAAACAAAAAATAAAAGTGAAAAATTTACAGTTTCATCAAGTTAAAGTATACTATTTATCTTTTTAATTGTTTTCCCTGTCGCATCGTTGTTTTCTATATATTGTGTCATTCGACAGTATCAATTTCTTTATTTGAGCGGACCCCTATTTGAGAACCGTTGGTCTAAGCTATAGACAATTTGGAAAATTTACCTCTCTTGGTACAAAAACTATGTTATTGTTTTGGTACGACTCCAGAGCTTGGTAGTGACATAATACAAAATCAGGCCAAAAATGTGTGGACACGTTGTGCTCTCTTATGAAAGGAAGAAGTATTTTTTGCAAATATTCCTTTTGATGTATATTTTGGTATTTATAGATCCGAATGTATCAAATGACTTTCTTGTTTTGCCGCAACTGCAAAAAGCTTGTTATATCAGGAATTTTGTAAGAAATTTTGTCTGCTTCTGGGTCTTAAGGCTCCATTACTCTACCGTAAATGTAAATGTAAAAACGTAAATGTAACTGGAAACGTAAGTGGGTGCTTACTCAAAAAACGTAAATGTAGCCAGTACTTTGTTGTTGTTTTGTTCACATCAACATCAGTGATGTAAATTACACATTTTTTCAGTAAATGAAATTCAGTTTAAAAATCGCTAGATTTATTGGTTTGTGTTTTAGCGACTTGTATACAAAACGAAATTTGTGCTTTTATTGCAAAATTTTTAAATTTTAATTTATTGATTAAACTCCGCACTTTATTTAAATTATTTTAACAAGTTTTTTCCGAAGAAAACAGCAAAACAAATTGTTCAGTTGATAAACTTATTATATCGATTTTTTACGCAGATTTAGTATATTGAAATAAAAAGATGTCAACACTGTCCTTTCAGCTGTCACGTAAAAACGTAGAGCGACCTAATTTGATTAGGTTGCTACGTAACATTTACGTTTTTGAGTACACAAACACACATAACTCTCATAAGCAAAACGTGTCAGCTGATTCGCTACATTTACATTTACGGTAGAGTAATGGAGCCTTTAAACTTATCTCCAACATTGCTTCGAGCATTAACAATATAAAAGTTTTGACACAGAAGCTGCAAAAATTCTGCCAGCACATACGTTTCTTCGTCAATTATACAACTTAAATATTTTTGTATATAATTTGGTTTTAATTTCCGTGTCTCATTCTTGGCTTCAAAATTTTTTGCAACATTCCTGCTTGGAAATTTTTTGACTTTATATGTAATCAACTCTGCATTAGCTTTAAATTTTCACACCAAATAGTCAAAGCACTGATCCAACTGGGCTGCTTTTCTACCAGATGTGTTTGGAAATCCTTTCAATATGCCTTCAATTATATGACCTTCCCAATATCATGTGGACCTTTTTTCTTTTCGAACCAGGTTTCCTATCAATGGTCAAATTCTCCTGATACTGTTTAATAACACATATTAGAAACAGTTTGACGGCAGAAATTTAATTCTGTGGCCAATTATTGGTAGGACCTATTTGGATTTTTCGAAATTTTTTAATAATTTGTAGCAGGTACTTTCTTTTCGTCACTCATTTTGATGAAAATCACGACAAATCAACATGGTTATTATTAAAAATAAGAATTGAAATATTTTTCCATGATAACTAGATCAAATAAAATGTTCAATATTAATGCCGAAAAAAGTTATGAAGCAAAACGTGTGTTAAGATTTTTTCGATCGCACACCTTAGTCACTAGTTGTTACCCAAGTGGCTGACTGACTGACTGGCTGGCTGTAGTAGTGGGTGGGTTTTTTGTTTTATGCCCTGCTTACAAAGATTTCAATGAATTTCATGTATTTTAAATAAATGAATGAATGGATGAATATAAAGACAAACAATGTATTTATGTATATTTATATGGAAATACTTGTAGACTTATCATATGTTTTTTTTTTGTGCCCAAATGTTGAGGAACCTTGGTACTAGTATTTAAGGATTATTTTTTGTTTATTTTAGATTTAGAACAACATGAATTTTGAACTTAAAAAGAAGTAACAGGATTTTTTAAGTTGTTTAAATGAAAGTAAAAATATTTTTTAGGAAAATTTATTTGATTTTTAGAAAAATATTCAAAGAAAAACGAAAACATTTAAAAATTAAGATTAACTTAGAATATATTTTTGTCAATGTATTGTTCAGCGGAAGCTATGTTACTCTTTCTTATCTTTCTGGTAATTGAAGGATTTAATTCTAAAACCTCTTTTCATTTCTTAAAGCATTGATAGGCACAAAAAGAGGACATACAAATCCATTGGTCCATCTGTATAGAACTGAAATTGAAAATTTTAATTTTCTTAAGATGTTTGTTGTGCGATTTATCTGTTTATTTCGATTCGAATTTTTACGTTTTTTGTTGACGTTCATGTTGTGTATGTGAAAAGAGGGAATTTTTCTGCACCTGGGAGCTATGGGTGCCGACCAATGTCTTAAAGACAGAAACGAATTAAGTCAATTTTTAATGCATTTTTTTTTTTTGAAGATAATGAAATAGTAGTCAGAAGGAACAATGTCTGGGCTATACAGCGGTTAGGCTAAAACTTTTTAAAGACTTAGCAACATAAGGGCGACCACTAAAAAAAAAAAAAAATGTTTATCGCTCAATGTCCCTCTCAAACAGATCAATTGTGTTTGATACAGGTCTCTCCTCTCTGTTTCAAAAAATTTTAATCGTAGTAGGTGACAGTCTTCCTCTCTAAATATAGATAAATAAACCTTGGAGACAGGGATATTTGGCTTTGCTATCGATTTCCATGGTTGGCTGGGCTTCACGCATGATTTTTTGCACTTTGGATTATCAGAATGGATCCACTTGTCATTGTCCTTAATAATTCGGACATGCAATATCGCCATTCGAAATCTCTTGGCTTCAGTACGTGTGGCAAACAATTAACATGATTTTGGATGAATCCAAGTTTATTTAAGTGTCTGGAAATTGTTGCTTGATATACATCCAATAATTCTGGAAGTATTTCTCACGTTTGGCACGAGTCTTGATCGAGTAAAGACTCCAGTTCATCATTCAGTTTCATCAGTTTTGAATAATAGTTTAAAATATTCACAAAAAGTTGCCTTAGTTAAATCATAATCCCCATAAACTTCCACCAAAATATGATGGCTTTCCGCAGCAGGTTTCTTCAAAAAATAATAACGAAGTAAAATTTTCCTTAAATACTAATTTTTTTTTTTGAAATCAAAATCTCCATATTCCAAGCTTTAAAAAAAAAAAACTATATTATTTACTTTCCAACAGAATACTGAATAAGAAAGTCTAAGAAGTACTTTCACTTGGCATAGTTGTCGAAATGGTCCGCTTGGTAAAACATACTAACCTGCGGGAAACTAGTGTCAAATAAAACCCCATGCAAAAGTGACAGGTTCCTCCCATATAAAGTTCCGGAACTGGAACCGATCACTAGCCCTAAGAACCTGTCACGTGACTAGTTCTGAACCGGTTCTCTTTCCTCTAGGTTAATAATACCTAAGCCAATTAGTTGCCCTATTGATAGCCATTAATTCAGCCTGTAAGTCCTGGGGTATATGAGGGAAAAACTTTCTTAAAAAATCTTCAGTAATTTTTAATATATTACGAAATAATATGCTGAAACAATTTTTGGATTATCTCTATACATCTAGTCGTGAAAAATCTTCAGTCTGAAATTAATATGAAATTTTTTAATGTATTATAAAAAACAAAAAAGTAAGGTGTGTCCTAAAAGGACATTACACTGAAAAATATGTATTCTTGAATATTTTTTGACAGAAAAAATAAAACTTAAGTCAAAAATGGATCTGAAGTTCAAAAATACAGAAAATAAAATATAAAATAGTGTTTTTGTCTTCAGCGCAGCCGATTGTATCGGCGGCTTACCTTGAGCCGGCTCAGCCGTTTAAGCCAATACATGCTGACCGCCGTCGATTTTGAGCCGGTCGGCTTGGTTCTCTGTTTGCATCTATCGCTGTTTCGCCTCTCATAAGAATTCTTGGTAATATTGCTATGTCCGTCCATCAAAGATACAAGCCGAACGGTTCAAAGCCGGATTTGCAGAGCCGCCGAAAAATTTTCTACTTCATGCGCCGCCGCATGAAGTAGAAAAATTTTCTACTTCGTCGGCTCGCGTAAGCTCAAAATTAGCCACCGAAATTTTTAAATTTTTATTAAAATTTAACAAGAATGCAGTGGCTCCATCTATTATTATTATTTTGCTTACATATATTTTAGTGAATTAATACTTAATAAATGATGAAATCCACATTTCTATTTCAACTACTTCAAGTTATTTGTTGATGACGAGCACCAGGGCGGTACAATATATTATTTACTAAATTCCGGTGAAATTATTGAATTTCCTTGAAAATAAACAGACCTTTTCGACTATTTAATACCCAAAATACATAATAGGCAAATACTTCTTACCACCAGTCAATAATCCACTAAATATGTAAGTTTAACGTTATAATGACCTATATATATGAAATTTAAAAGGATAACAACGTATCAGACTGGCATAGCCAACGTATAACATTTGTTCCTCCAACAGCCCATTTAAAAGAAAGGAAACAATAACGATGACACACTACCCAGCAACAACAATTCAAATAAAACAATAATAAATAGAGAAAGGAATAATAAAAAAAAAATAGCCTTGAATTAGGTGCTTAAATGCCTTCTAGTAAAATAGTAAAATACTCACTCTATACTATAATCATCATTATCATCATCATCGTTATTGTCGGCTTCATCATTCACAACTTCAACACTATCACTAAACGGTAGAAATATGCTTAAAGAACAACTATAACAATGGTCGTTTATATTTCGATGTTTCTTGTTTGTTTGGTTAGGTTTTTGAAACACTACCACCACCAACAGCGGCAGCAACAGCAGCAGTAGCAGTAGTACTCAACACTAGAACAAGTGCAAAGTACTAGGACAAGTAAAACGCAACCATAAGAGAACTTAGAGTAGGAATTAAACATGCAAACATATACGCATCCTACAAATGTATAAATATCTATGTATGTATGTCATGGATTTAAATGTATGTTTGGAACTTGAAATTTAAAGCGGAAAACTAAAAGGAGGAACACTTGTTGTTAACATTGGCATCAATATCAACATCATCGTCATGACAGTTGTTGTTTTTTTGTTATAGCCAGCATGAGTTGTAGTATTTTGTATAGATATAAATTTAAGTTTGTCTATATAGTTTACATACTTGTAGACAGTTTAACTACATTTACAAAATATGTATTAGTATTTTTTAATACAAAACTCAACCATCAGAACTACGCAGAAAAACTAGAGTATTTTATGTCTGCCTCTCTGTTTATATATCCTTTATTTTGTTAGCATTTTTATCTATGTCACTTTTTATTTGTGTCACTTTAAGTTTTATCATGGCCTTTAAAATTTTATTCAGAATTGTAGCCTACAAAATTCATATAGGATTATTTGTCTATATAAAGGCGAACAATTGTTAAAGTCGTCTGGCGACCTATATAGATTACTCGAATAGGATTTGACCATAAAAATACGCATAATCTAAAAATATCAATATTCTGTATTTTTGTATACACACAGAAAAGAGATTTTTTGGAAAATGATTACTATTATGAAAATTCAAAGGAAATAAATAAAATTACATCGCAGTTATTAAAAATATGTTAATTTAAAATATTTTCTATATTTGTAACAATATTAGTGTTCCCATAATATTATTTGTATTCCCAGAAAAAACAATACAGTTAAGGTAAGCATTAATTTGGTAGTTTACCAATTCGGATGATGTAACCAAATTTAATTTTATTATATGCTCTTAAATATAAAATATTATAGTAGATGCAACTAAAATTCGATTACATAATGTATTTTCAGTTGTAGTTATCAATATTTTTTTCTAATATTAAACAAATCGGTTATAGTTAAGAGAAGCATTCGGTTATCCCAAAAGATCAATTATTCTTTGACATTTTTGAAAAAATATTTTAGTATATAAAATTAAAATAAGAAGAAAAGGAAAACAAGACAAAAATCTCAGAACGAAATTTAAATGCTAAAATATGAGCAAAATGCATGACCCACCAGTCGTTTAAATCTTTTTATTTAAAAGGATGGTAAGTTCTTATTGTCGTTGAGATTGTAGAATTTACTTATTAATTTATTTCAATAGAAATTTGTCGTGTAAATTCAGAACTTTTCAAGAATTTGGATAAGTGTTGCTCATATACTGCGCATTGAAGATCACATTGAAGATAGTTTAAATTTAATGAATCCGTGATGGATAGGTACATATTTATTTGCTGTTGTGGAGAAGGGTTTAAGTTCTCAAATATAATATTATCTTTTTCCCCATTTAGACTTATGCGGCGTCAAATAATTTACAATTTCCGAGACCTTTTTTCCAGTATTTGCTCATAATTCTCTTCCCCAATATTGTGCGTAAACATCAAAAATTTCATCCATGTACTAAATAAGTGGAATAAATTGTATGCTGTAAATAAAAAAGTGTTTAAATTATCAAAAATTATAATAATAAAAATAATAAGATGTTGACATCTACGTAATCAAATTGTTGTTTCAGTTTTGGTAACCGAATTAGTAGATTTTAATTCAGTTATTTCTAGTGACATTTTCGTTTCTGCTAACCGAATTGATTTAAAATCGGTCGGTATTAAAGTAATATTAAAGTACTGTCAGACGAAATATTCGGTAATAGCAATTAATTTGTGAGATAGTACATGGAACCGACAAAATTCGATTGGCAAGAAATTCGGTTGCTACAACGAATCTGTTTTCTCTGTGTATAATTCAAAGGTTTTAACTTAAAATAAATATAGGATTTTATAGGATAGGATTTTCTCAAATCAGCGATATTAAAAACCTATAACTTATGAATAATTGGCAACATTGTTAATGGTATTTTTATAACTCTGTATAAAAAAAAAAAAGACTATTTTTCTTGAAACAAAAATAGGTGGACTAGGTGGATTTTGACGAGTTAAACAAGAATCTACTTTATTTTTTTTTCTATCATGAACTAATTATTTTTTATTGGCATGACTAATACCTTATTTAGAGGTTACTCTATAAAATTCGAGAATGGTTTGTCAAGTTTAGACTATAACTCAAGAACCGTTTACACGATAAATGATACACCAAAAGATGCATACGAAAATGATCTTCAAGGTATGTCAACAATATTTTTTATTCGCTCAAGAATTTTAGAGTTATAGATCAAAATTTGTCACCATTTAAAAAAAAAATATATTGAATTTTTTCGCTACCAATTGCGGAATAACTGCGGAAATATTAACTGAACAAAGAATTATGTAAATTCAGCTCAAAGACAATTTAAGTCGCTATATATTGGAGTTTAATATATCTTAATAGGACAAACCGTTCTCGAGTTATATAAGTGTGACTGCCTAAAGGAGGGGTCATAGTGGTCATGCCCATACAAAAAATCGATTCTTGATAGAAAAAAAGTAAAAGCTGATTCTTATTTAGCAGGTTAAATTTCATCAAATCAACCATTTTTTTTTATATATATTTAAGACGAAAAAATTTTTTTTTTTGCCCACTAGTGTATCTCCACTTAACTGCAATCTTGATTTGTGCATCAATTTTTATGATACGTGGCTTTGTTTACTCGCAGTTTTACCAGCTTTGAGATAAAGATGATAAACTGAAAAATTTTTGTTCATTTCATTTTAAAAAAGAAGTTTTAGTAAAAAAAAAAAGAAATCTTGAATTTAGCAGGAAAACATTTTTTTCGGACAGTTATTTTGAAATATCTCCAAAACTATTGAGCGGATAAAAATATTTTGGTGTATTAAATAAAATAGAATTTTTCCAATTTTTGTTTTTTTTTATAAATTTTTATCTGAAACCTATATAACATTGATGCCTTTCGGTAAAAGTCATTCACACGAACATATACGTGATCCATTAGAGCCAAGGAATATTACTACTAAACATCGTTGATATGCCCCCAAAGATATGTCCCCAAAAATAAACCAGTTTGAAGAATTTTCCATATGTCTGCTTTTTCTACACAAACTACCAAAGTTAAATTTTCAGAAGAGTCTTTGAGCTTCATCGGTGAACAAAATCCTTATAAAATGAGGATCCTAAACAATCAATTTGTGGGCTCAAATAAAATTCTTTGTTGAAATGGTGGACAACAATAATTTTAATTTGTTTTCTTTGGTTCAAAAAAAAAAAAAAAAAAGTATAACCCTTAAATGCACATGAACACCGATTTTGCTGAAAAAAATATATTACATATAAAATTACATAAAATAAACAACTGCATACTCGGATTTTTGAAAAAATGTTTTTTTGAAAAGATATTTACAAAAAACTGGTTGTATCTTATAAGATACACTGAGCACTCCCTAGAGTTTATGTTATACATACAATTTTTGTTTGCAAAGAAAAGTGTTTTTATAAAACGTATAATAAATGTTTTAAATTTTGAATGTTTTAGTTTATTTTTTTAACAAAGTTGTCAGAAACAATACAATTTAAAAATTTCATTATTTAATTTAAGGAAAATAATGCAAAAAATATGAATTAAACTAAAAATAATACATAAGAATATAATATTAGACACAATCATGTAAGAATGTTATATTCAGCTTTGCCCAATCTATATATCCGCCAACTGGAACTTTTTAAAATACTACCACATATGGGAAGTGGGTCGTAAAGTGGGCGGACTTCGCCCATTTTTGGTTTTCGAGCTTATTTTGGTCCTTAAACTAATTGTATAAAATTTTTTTGACATTTTACATTTAACCTCTTTATGGATGGTGGGCGGTATAGTGGTCGGACCATGCCTATTTTTGGTTTCTAAGTTTATATTGAACCTTACACTAATTGTGCAAAATTTCGTGGACGTACATGCTTTTTTGTAAAAATATCGTCCAAAAAGTATAAACTGGATTTACAATGGACACCCTGTGTTTTTAGTTTTCGATCCGGAACGTTGTTGTTTATGTACCGATTTTATCCATTTTTAGTGCCTGACAAACCTTATATAAGAAAAATATTTAGGCCAAATTTCGTTCCCCTAGGTGGTCCGCCTCGAGTCCTATACTGGTTTCAACAGCCAGAAAGACAGACGGACGGACATAGGTAGATATATTCAGAATATTACCAGGACCTAAAATATATATTCTTCATATGATCTTAAAAAACTTTTTCGACATGTTACAAATAGACTGACAAACTCATCATCAGAAGGGGTGATGATGGTAGGTATGAAAACACCATCATAAAAAAAGAAAATATTTGATTTGACTTGAGATTTAAATTAGGACAACAGAACTTAGATGCAAATGAAGACCAAATATTTGGACAGAATTGCACTGATGTGCTCTGACTACATCTGGGAAAAATTTAAGATCATTATAATAATTAATTTTGACGAGAAAATTATTTTTATATATGTTTTCATCGATTAACTGCATTTTGGCCTCTTACAGGGTGGATGTCAGTTCTTAGTGTCCCATTTCTCTCCGCTTTTGTAGCAAAGTCTTCATAATTGTGCAATAAACTCAAGCATTGACTGTTAGGTATATTTGGAACCGGAAACATTTCTTATGAATGATATTTCCGGTTAATTAAATTAGTTTTCTTAGTTTTCACCTTATATTCCAGAAACGTTCACCAAAATAAATATATATCTCTTTTTCAATCGTGATTAATTAAAGACACCACGGTTAATTAATTAAAATAAAACATGCTTGTTTTTTTCTAATCCTGTACATTTCCGGCTAAGTAATTTCTTATTATAGTTTGCAAACTTTCTAATTCATCGAATTTTATCCGTTAACTCCTTTAAAACCTTGTATAAACTTAAAAAAAATTCTTAAATTAATCTAAAATAAATAAAATGTTAATCCATGTATAATAAAAATACTTAAAATGATCATAAAAAATGACCAAACAGGAAAAATTTAAATAATTATATGTAATAAAATAGTGTAAAATTTAAGCAACTTCGAATTTCCAATCTGTAGATGAGTGCTCAGTGTATCTTATAAGATACAACCAAACAATATGACTTTTTGGCTCGGTTTCGCAAGAGTTTTTTCCAGATAATTTTGTATGGCTTCTAGGCATACTTCCACACAACATCATATTTTTTTTTCAGTCTCAATTACAACTCTGGTCTTAGATTTTACATTGCAAAATATGTAGTTTATTTAATTTTAACAAAATCATATTTTTCGAGTTTGATCGTTAACTACACAGACAAATCAAATTTTTTTTTAAAGAAATGAATTCCAAACAAACAGCTAATGTCTTCTTAAAGAGTTAACGTCGTTTTAACCGTTATTGAACCTAAAATAAAACTTTGGTAGCATTTTTAACGGTTGTATCTTTAAAGATACAGTGTGCATTTAAGGGATAACTATTTCGCAATTTTTATAAAATTTTTTAAGCTTAAAACGCTTATAGTAGCAGTTAGTGGTTCAAAGTGATTAAATCAGGGACCGTAATGATTATGAGTTTTAAAATAAAACTCAACAAATAATCATTGTTTTTGATTTTTACTTTTTTTGCTCACAACATAAAACTTAACATGAGAAATAAAACTATTAACCAGTAAAAAATATTCTTTTAGTAAAAAATTTTATTTATTGGAAATAATTTTATTTTTAATAAAAAATTTGATATTTAGTAAAAAATTAGATTTTTAGTAAAAAAGAAAACGGATTTTTCGTAAAAAATTTCATGAAAAAGATATCATCACACTTGCCTTTTAGTAAATAAATCTAATTTACGATAAAAAATCTTTTTTATTAAAAATTACGTAAAAGTTTCATTTCTCATGTTTAGTTTTATAATGTGAGCAAAAAAATAAAAATCATTCTGAATTTCGATAGAACCTGTTCTGAAGATTACATTCCTGTATTTAACACTTTTATCCTGTGGTTCCTTGTATTTGATTTTTTTGTTTAAAATTTCAAGAACTATTTTTTGACTTGGATTAAATGAATATTTTAATACAATTAATTTCAAAAAAGATATCTAATTAATTACATTCTTAGCCACTTTTTTTCTGTCTAAACTTAAACTTAATTATGTATTTACATATTTTTGTCATATTAACATACATAGAAAATAATCTCCCCAAAAATACGGTTTACATTGAGATAGGTTGAAATTCCTTTTTATAAAGGAAAACACAGCTGTTTTAATATTAATAAAAACCATGTCTTTTATTACATCAAATAAAAATGTTTTAAATTGAAACAATTAAATTCAGTCTTAAAAAAATTCAACATCTCCTTTAACAAAAAAGATAAGTATTTCCTAAATCTAGACAGAAGACTAAAGAGTAAATAAATAAGAGAAAATATTAAAACAAATTATCAAACAACAAAAAACACACAGAAGGATTTATACACATAGATTTAAAGCAAAAATTCTAAAAAAAAAAAAATTCTAATGAATGACACAAGTATCACAAAAAAGGAATAATAAAGAGAAAATAAAATTGTTTTTTTTTTGTATTCATTATCTTTTTTGTCTTTAGGATTTATTATAATTAATTAGATGCAATTAAATTTGTTCATTTGCACGCATGAAATACACATTCATCATTAGATTTTGCCATAAGGAAAAAATAAATAAAAATAAAAGTGACGTTTAAAACAGACAACAAACCCAACCACCAAATATCATCATCCCTTAGAGATGGAATTTATTACATGAAAAGAAAATGATGTAGTTAAGAGTGAAAAAAAAAGAGATCTAGTAAACAAGATAAACTGTATTATAATTTTGATGTAGGGAGAAAAAAGAAGAGAAAATTGTTGTAGGTTAAAGAGGTATTTTATTGAAGGGAATAATTTATACAGACCATTTAAAATTATTTACTTTTTTTTTGGGGGACACAATCATATTTAAATCTGAATTTTTTTCTAATAGCAAACAAAATCATTACAATATTTAGATATTCATATCCTAACATAGTGTCTATATTAGACACAGTTTTTATCAATACAAACGTCAGAATTATAGCGAATTTATGGAAGGTGACAACAATTGCACTTAACAAAAAATATGGCGTATTCATTAATATTTTTATATATGCAATTTGACAACTCCCTAGAGTAAAGAGAACAGGTTTAAAACTAGTCACGTGACAGGTTCTCAGGGCTAGTGACCGGTTGCAGTTCCGGAACTTTATATGAGATGAACCTGTCACTTTTACATGGAGTTGACATTGGAGTTGGCTAATTAGCCCCTTGGGACAGGTCACAGGACTAATCCAAGAGGACAGTGTCGATTAATATAATAAAAATTTGAAAAATTTGTTTTTAATAAATTATGTTAATTTTTATTTGATAATTTTTCATTAATGTCGATAGCGCCACCCCAAATCGAACCCATGTTCATCTAACGTGTGTTGTTTTATAGTCTTCAACGCTAAACACTCAGCCACTGATTGTTATTGCGCGCGAGTTGCTAATTGCGCAGTTAACAAGCAAGTTATAAACTGACTCTCAACAGTTAAATAGTGAGTGTGTTTGTGTTAACTGGTTCTCAATTGGAACTTTGGTACTCAACTGGTACTGAGGGACTGGACCATTATATATAGCATTTATACGCACCTCTAACTCGCCATTAAAAATATTGCGATATGAAAATTTTTTTGTATAAACGGTGTGTTGATGTGTCATATATTACGTTTATACCCGCAATTATTGTAAATAAAAATAACTTGCAAATAAATAATTCACTGTTTATACGCAAATTATATTTCCTTATTTGTCGTGCCAGATGGGAAAAATGAAACTATTATCATCGAAAATTCTATGAACGTGAAAGGAAGTGGCAACGCTGTGCGTTTTATATGCAATTAGCTTCACTAATCACGATTATATTCCGTGAGTTACCAACTTACAAATATAATACTAACTCGCTCTTTATTCATATCGCAATATTTTTAATTGTGAGTAAATGGTGCGTATAAACGTAATAATAAGTGAGTTAGTAACTCATGAAAACTAATCGTGAAACTAATTTCAAATAATGCGTGCGGCTTTGCCACTACTTTTTACTTTCATAGAGTTTTCTATGATAATAATTGTATTTTTCCCATCTAGCACAACAAAAAGGAAAATATATTTCTTTATGTAATTTGCATATAAACGCCAAGTTAATTATTTGAGTTATTTTTATTTGCAATAATCGTGCGTATAAACGTAATATGTTACAACCAAAAATAATAATCAACTGTTTAACTGAGGTTACCTTGTACAGATTCGTACTGTTTTTGACGTTTGTCTTGATAAATATTTGTCTAATATAGACACTACGTAATGGTTCTATAAGGGTTCTTGGCTTTTCTCTTTTATTTTATCATATAACATTTCTATTTTACTATTTGTGTGGTTTGGCTTGACTTTGTATGTCAATCTTTCATTGTATAAAATCCTATTTTTTGCAAGCTATCAATCCAGCTGATGTCTGTTTTTTCAAGTCCTCTAACGCAACTACTAGATTTAACACACAAAAAATAAAAATAATCTAAAACCATTTGTAATTGTTATAGAAACATGCCAGAGACGACTTTAAAGTTTTTTTTTTTTTTCAAACATTTCTTTATCCACTATTTTTGTTACACAGTCAGTCAGTCACTCAGCTCGCCAACCCTAGAGTATTCTTTTCTCTATTCCCTTGTAAAAAAAAAAGAAATATTAAGAAGACTTAAATACAAATAAAGAAAAAAAACTTGTCATATTAAAAACATGAAAAAAAAGTGGAAAAAATATTCTGGCGGCAACTTTTTTTGTTACAGAAACTGAATTGAAAAGCAGCAGCAGCATAAAGAAAGTTTGTCAGCAAGAAAACGGATGGGCAGGCAGTCAGTTAGGTAGTCAGTCAGAAAGCAACCAGGCAGGCACACAATTATAAAGATGATGATCAAGCACAAGCACTTTTTAAAATACACAACAGCAGCAGCAACTCATTGTGATGTAAAATAAAAAAGAAGAAAATTATACTCCTCATCATTTATAAGGATAATGTTTGTGGAATTCATAGTAAGAACGTAAGAAGAAGAAACTTTTGAGACTGAGTCTGTTATGTAAGGACTTAAGTAAAATATACTGTTTGCTTCATATCATCCAAATAGTCAGATATTCAGTCCGTTTTTGTTGTTGTTGTTGTGGAATGAGGAATACAACTTTGTTGTTTCTACTTGGTTTAATTGTATACAAGAGTGTAGCTGTTGCAGTAGTTGTAGGAAATTCAAAAGAATTTACTCCTTAATTTAATTTATAGCCAAAAGAAAGTTTTAATTTTTCAAAGAAATTAATTTTGTCAAGGATTTGTTATATTAAAATTGTTATACGATTTTAAATATCCTAACAAAATGAACTAGCGAAGTTATATAAATCGCACGATTTAGAAAATTTATTCATAGAACCAAAAAAATATTTTTTAATAAATTTTTTCTCTAATAAAATTTATTATTTATATCATATTTTTCTAGAATTTAGGTCATAGGATGAAGCCCATGTTCAATTGCAAAAGTCCCCTTAGAAACGACTAAGCCAGAATAGCGAAAACAAAATTAAAATTAATTCATTAAAAATAATTTTGTTTTTAGATTACGAATGTAACCTTTTCGAATTTTTTTTTAAGCATTTTGAGATAATCCATTATTTTAATATTTACTGTAGCCATTTTTTTTAATACTTTATTTTTACCCCTCGTTACACTTACAAAGGGTATATATGTATGATTGTCATTCTCTTCGTAAATTCCACAATTTTCGTTGGAGAGCAAAAAAAAAAAAGTTAATATTTTCTATATCCTAGTAAGAAATGTCGATGTCCGTCTGTCCGTTGAAATGGCGTTTATGAAGCCTACCGATAACTGCCATATATAATTTATACATCAAACGAACGGAAATCTCTTCGAAAAATTTGCTATTGAAATACAGCAAGATCGGTTGATAAATGTTAGAGATATGTTTTTGAATTTTTCAAGCCCCTATTTATGCTACAGATTTTGTTTTTATATGAATCGGTCATAAATAATTTTTATAAAATTTCGGTTTATTTTAATCATCAAAATTGGCTCGTAAACAGTTCCATTTAAAAATGAAGAACTTATCGATCATTGTTCTATATGAATAGTCACCACTAACTCTTAAGCCCAAATTACAATAGCGCGCAGTCAGCAGCAGTGTGAGCTGCCATTATCAGTGGATAATTTAGAACGCACTGTTTGTTATGGAATTGATTATAAATAAATCAGGGGGTAAAATATACAAGTAGAGTCGAAGATAAAAACTCTATTTTATTTTCTGGATTTTTGGATTTCAGAGCCATTTTTGACTTTAAATTTAATTATCTGTCAAAATATGTTCAAGAATACATATTTTTCAATGTAATGTGTTTTAGAACACACTTTACTTTTTGTAATTTATAATACATTACTGCCATCTATACATATGTTTGCCGTACTAAACTATTTTTAATTTTTTTGCACACGAAATAACTTGATTTTCTAGGAAAAACAACATGCTGACATATAAGCCGCCGCCGCCGACGAAAATATGCCGTACAGCCGCCGTATACAATTTTGCCTCGGCTTTGTTCTCTAAAAGCAAGATGGTAGTTGTAAATTATCGCTGCCTACGCTTAAATCTAATTACAGTGAACAGCTGATCATTTTTGCTGACTATGCGTTAATGTTATTTGGGCTTTAACGTGTTGATCGCCGTCGTTTTTCAAACAATAGTATCTAAATAATTTCGCAGAGTTTTTATTCTATATAATCACATATCGGGGGAATCGTAGAGTTCCTGCTCAGCGTTATTCTTAAAATCTGCAAATAGCCATAATATCTTTAGTAATCTGAAATCGCTCTTTTAAACCCCAGCAACAATTGGCTTTTATGCCGAGCATAATAAACCGCTTTGCTTGTATCAGAGATACAAGCCGATAGTCTACAAGCCGGTTTCGCGCCGCCGCTGTTTTCATCGGCTCAAAATCAACCGCCGAAATTTTTAAATTTTTATTCAAATTCAACAAGCAACATATTTTTCTATCTTATTCGAAGAAGAGAATGCAGTGGCTCCATCTATTATTATAATTTTACTTACATACGATAAATTTATTAGAATTAAGGATAATAGAACGTATAAAAGTGAATTAATAATTAATAAATTATGAAATCCTCAATTATATTTCAACTACTTTAAGTTTTTTTGTAGATGGGGAGCACCTGGGCGGCACAATGTAATATTTACTAAATCCAAGTCGAAAATTTAGCTGTCGCCGCCGATTAAAAAGTGCAGCGCCGACGCCGCCGAAAATTTTGCCTCGGCTTGTTTCTCTGGCTTGTATAATTCAGGGAATAGTTCTCTATTGGTGGATGGATTTTAAAAATATAATACATTCAAAAATATAGAAAAATTTTGCGCCTTAGAAAAAAATCCCTAAGCACCTGTTTCAGCTGTTCTCAATCAGTATCCAGTTCAAGGGACTTATAAAAACATCATTTCTATAATTAAACTAAAGACCACATAAAGAACCTCGCGTTTACGGTGGTTTTTTTACCATTTGGCAACCCCTTTGTCATTCAGTATGAATGACAATTTCGAAGAAGAAGACGAAGACAGTTCGAGGGACCATAACTAAGTTTTAAACAATAGAGCAGTTTATTTCAGTGGCAATTATCCCGTTTTTAGAAAGTAAGATTCATTGGTGTATAGACGTTTGCCGCTCTGCCAATTTACTGACTCTATGGTAAGCGGGAAGAAGACGAAAATAAGATATTAAACATTTTTAATTGACTCATTGTAACCAGTAAAGTGGTTTTGTGAGCTCAAAAGTTACACTTTGTAGCCGTGCTAAGTCGTAGTCTTGGAAGTATCTATTGTCATTTTATTGCCTCTTCGGTAATCATGCAGATGATGTGTATGCAAAAAAGTGACACCATGTAGTAGCTGAGGTGGCAAAAGACTACTTCCTAGTACAAGTTCATGTTAAAGTGACTAGTCACGTAGCTAAAATTACTTTTGGTACCTTAATGTAGTCAGTTAGGTGACTTGTACGCAACAGCCACCATAAACTGCCGGGTGTGTTTAAACTCTCGTCAATCAGTATCCGGTTCGAAGGACCATAAACAAGTTCTAGTCAAACAAATTAGAGTTTATGGTCTGTAATTAAATACTAACAGAATGGAGTATATCGTCACCTTAAATGCCAAAAGCCGTAACCATTAACAAATCAAATATTGGTTTTTACTGACTCAAACTCCATCAACACATTTGATACTTATGTCTTAAAAAATGGCATCAATTAACAAGAATCAAAAGGCCATAAAACCAACTTCATAAACGAAACACTTGTAAAATTTATTATATTTCAAGAAAAATTTTGGTTTGAAGAGTATTTTATATTTAATATATTTTTAGTTTAAGTGAACGATAAAAAATGTTTACTTAATTGCTGAATTTTAAAGCAAAAAATTAAAAATCATATAAGTTTTCCTAAAAAATTCTCTGATCACACCTCAGTTGTTATATGGCAACTTTGTTAGTATGACTATACAAATTCAAATGTTGCCAGATTGACATAATTAGCTAAACTAAACTAACAACTCTGTCATATGGCTGTTGCAGACTAATGCAGCCTGAGTTTGGAATTTAAAAAAAATTAAGAGAATTTATATGTTTTAATTTAAACTAATCGTTATTTCACGATACCTCGATATAGAAAAATAGACAATTTTGTTATAAAAAGAATAAAAAGAATAAAATCTGCTGCAATAGACAGTAAGGTAGAATCGAAATTTTTTGGAAATTAATATCTAGCTTCCAATTGGCTGCTTGGATTTACATAGGCTTATGTGAGGAGTGAAATAGTTTATGTTTGAAAGAGAGGCTCTACATATCCTTCAGGATCGAAGCTATTGGTGCTCAAAATGGGTTTCCTCGGACATAGAAAATTTTTCAAAGCTTTCATGGCATATTTCAATTTTGAAAGAATTTTGCTTATAAAAATGAATTTGTATTTTAATACTCTGCCTAAATATACAAAATATATTAAATATTCCTCGCTAAAAAATAATAAAACAAAAAAATATAACAACATTCATCTATTATTTCATATCTCTGAACACGTTTTTCCTTTCATTGTTGACTCTACTCTTTTGGCACAAAAAAAAAAAAAAAAAAAAAAAAAAAAATGAAAAACGCTAAAGAAGAACAAGAACAAATAAGAACACAACAAACAGAATGACAACAATAACAGCAAAACAGCGAACTTCGAATTTGAAAAAAAAAAAAACTTTTTATATGTAAAAATCGTCGTGGTACTTTTGCATCTAGTACGTAAAAAAGCAGCATCATAATACCAACAACAATTTCTCTAAAATGTGATAAAAAGAAAAAAAGAAAACTCGTATTACAACAACAACTATAACAAAGAACGTTTCACATTTCATTTCAAATAACATCCCATTTAAACCCTGCTGCTACACTTTTCCTCCTCTTCCTCATATTTTTTTTATTTATATTTTTTTAAAGCAACAAAACTAACCAACCAACCTACCATCCTTTGGCCTTGTCAGTTAAAAAGTTGCTAAAAGTATTTCTATGTATGTGTGTATGAGTGTGTGTGTCTGTGTATGTTTGCGAGGATTTAAATGAAATTGCTTGTTGTGACACAAACGACTAACAAATAGTCATTCTGCCTGTCCGTCCGTCAGTCTGTTGTGTAAGTCAGTCGGTTTTCTTAAAAAGAAAAAATATGTTAAATACAAAACAACTTTGTGTTGGTTGTTCGCATTAGTTTCCCTTTTTTTTATCGTAAAATTTATAAAATTCTATCAAACCATGCAGTTGAATAACCAACAGTTTTTCTGACTGTTTGTCGAGCTGACTAAACGACTGAACGAATAGCAACCACCATGATTTTATTGTATGGTAGATGTATATGGCTGGTTGGCTGACTGGTTGGTTGGTTGTATCCCAAACGAAATACTTGGTGCTTAACTGTCGACATCATCCACATTTTGTAATATTTTTTTTTTGTCTTGCCATCAAATTCATAGTTAGTCAGTATATTGCACATTGGGGTTAAATGGTTCATAAATGGTGCTTAATTCAGGAAAAGGTGATATCAATATTTTAATGTTTTCATTTGGTTTTTGTATTGATCGAAAAGTAAAAAAAAAATGCATTATTGAAATTGATTTTTTTTTTTTTTTTAAGATTTATTCGTCCTTCTGTCTAACCGTTTAGTTAATTTTTGCAAATTTTCAAATTCAAAATCATTTATTTTTGGACTTTCTTTTATTCGATAGAAAATGTTGTTTTCTAACTATCTAGCAGTATATTCAATGACAATTTGTCTTTAAGATACTTTTTATCTGTATTCAATTATTAATCGTCACTTTTGATAAATTTTATCCCAATGTGCTTTGTTATAAGTTCATAGCTTGCTACTTTGTTGTTTTGTCATGCCAGGCAACAATAACAATAATAATAGCAGCATTTACAACAACAACAAAAAATGTTTTAATATAATTTTTAGTAAAGCAGTTGAAGTATTAAACCCATGCTACATATAGCAATATTCCATGCCTTCGTTATGCTTTTTTTTTATATTCATTTTGTCTCTCCCTATACAAAATCTTTTGAAGGCAAAAGCAAGCAAACAACCAACCAGTCAGCCAACCAGCCATTCCAGCCCTTGTTGTTTCCTTTCCCTTTTTTTGTATAAAACTCAGGCATCACCCTTATCTCTATATAAGTATTTAAAATGAAATGTTGGGTTCTGAGAACGACAATTTTGTGTTGTGTGTGTTGTTCATGATGATGATGATGACTTTGAATGCTGGCTGGCTCGAAGTTTGTAGTTTTTGTTTTACCATGCGGCATCTCATAGTCATCATATGGTTGAATTTTATTCCTACCTCTGTTGCCGCAAGTCTCTTTCCCTCTTTCTCTGAATCTCGTTCTGTAACCATGTGCTTTTAACATGGATAATTGTCGTACAGAAAAAACGTTGCTTTTCATGTGGTGTTAGTTTCTGGCTGTTTGGTTCTGTGACGTTTACTTTGACAGACAGAAGAGAGTTCAACAAAACCAAACAACCAACCAAGCAACGAACAGACGAAAAGACCGACTTTTACGTATAAAAGATACTATCATTTTTTTTAGCCGGCATTTTATGTATTTCATTTTTGTCGTTAATGCTTATCTCAGGCAAATAGTTTGAAATGAAATTGGTATTGAGTATTTATTCCTTATGTAAGGAAAATACTTACATACATATGTACAAATAAATGTGTGACTTACATACAGTGTGTCAGAGTAAGCGGCATTAAATATAACAACAAAAATTTATTTGTTTGTATCTTAATTCGTAATAAAATCGTCATATTGTAACCGGGGAGATTAAATTCAAAAAGGAATTCAATTTTAGTTTCATCTCTTTATAAAATAAAGAGTGGAAAGTTATAATGATCAAAACAATTCAAAAATGAAATGTCAATTTTAGATTGAGTATAATCAAGGTTATGATGTTATAATTCCGCTGTTTTGTTTTTATACTTTAATGGATCAGAAAACTTTTTATATAGATTTCGGAAATATCCATATTAATTTATAATACTCTGTGAATATCTAAGGTGAATATAATGGTTCTGGTAGATTTATCTTATAATTAATATGATATACACTTGATTTTAAGAAATAAAAAATGGTTCCACAAAAATAAATTTCCTTTAAATCCATCGCAAAAAAAAAAATTGATCTTACATGTCTTTGTTGAAGATCAGAGTTATAATCCGATGATTAATTCCATACTCATCATATTGACTGCTGGTTTTTTAAATAATTTCTTCAAATGGAACTTGTTTCTCTATCTTATTCGTACGCTAATAAAGAAGAGCAAACATTTTCAAATATGATCACGATAATCTTACTTTTACGAGCCACAATTCAACCAAGATCCCAATGTTGATTATATAGAAACTAAATCAGTTTCCTGGTTTAAATATCGGAGAAGACATACTATGACAATAGTCCAGTCCAACTCCCTCAGCATGTCATAACAATTTTCAATGATACACGTTGGGGTAAAATCTGTAATAAGTGGCTATTAATTTCAAGTTGGAATTTAAATTTTCATAATCCCTAGATGAAGGAGAACCAGTTCACAAATAGTCATGTTATAGATTCTCAGGGCTCGTGACCGGTTTCAGTTCCGGAATTATATATATATGAGAGGAACCTGTCACTTTTACATGGGATTGTCATTGGAGGTGGCTAATCAGCACCTTGGGACAGGTCATAGAACAGGTTAAAGGACTGGTCCAAGAGGACATATTCAGAGTCGATTAGTATAATAAAAATTTGTGTCAAAATTTTTACTTTTTAAACTCTTTTTTATTATTTATATTTGTTTTTACTAAACTATATTTTTATTTTATAATTTTTCGTTAACGTCGATGTCGGCCAGAGAACCAAGCTGAGGCGAAATTGTCGGCGGCGGCTGCACAGCATATTTATGTCAGCTTGGCGTTTTTTCCTAGAAAAACCAAAAATTTTTTTTGGCGCAAAAAATATTTTTTTTAGTGCGGTAAACATACGTATAGGTGGCAGTAGTGTATTATTCAATGTATTATAAAAAACAAAAAAGTAAAGTGTGTTCTAAAAGGACATTACGCCGAAAAATACGTTTTCTTGAATATATTATGGTAGAAAAAAAATGAAATTTAAGTCAAAAATGGGTCTGAAGTCCAAAAGTACAGAAAATTATAAAATATTATTTTTTTATCTTTGGCGCAGCCGATTGTATCGGCGGCTTACCTTGAGCCGGCTCAGCCGTTTAAGCCGATACATGTCTGCGGCGGCCACGGCTTGAAAAATTAAGCGGATTTTGAGCCGGTCGGCTTGGTTCTCTGATGTCGGCACCCCGAAATGAATTCAATTCTAAAGGCTCCGTTATTCTACCGTAAATGTAAATGTAGCGAATCAACTGATACGTTTTGCTTATGAGAGTTATGTGTGTATGTGTACTCAACAACGTAAATGTAACGTAGTAACCTAACCAATTAGGTCGCTCTACGTTTTTACCTGACAAATGGAAGAACAGTGTTGACAGCTACTTTATTTCAATATAACAAATCTGCGTAATTTGTTTTGCAGTTTACTTCAGTAAACAAATTTGTAAAATAATTTTAATAAAGTGCGGAGTTGAATCAATAAAATAAAGTTTTAAATTTTTGTCATAAAATCAGAAATTTCGTTTTGTATACAAATCATTAAATACAAACCAATAAATCTAGCGATTTTCAAACTGAATTTGATTTACTGGAAATATGTGTAATTGACATCACTGATGTTGATGTGTACAAAATAACAACAAAGTACTGACTCAAAAAACGTAAATGTATTTTTTTTTTTTTTAGTAACCATCCACTTACGTTCCATTTACGTTTTTACATTTACATTTATGGTAGAGTAACGGACCCTAACATGCCTGTTAAAAATTGACTCTGAAGTTATATTTAGTGAGTGTGATGGTTTCAACTGGTTCTCAACTGGAACTTTGGTGATGACTTAGGTGTCAATAGGTATTCAACCGGTACTGAGGGTCCGGTCCATTAGTGCAATTGACACAAATTTCTCGCAGGAATATTTTTCGAGTCTTATCAAGCTTTTTCTATATTTAGATCAACATTTTCAAAATTTTTTTTTTTTTTAGTTCAAGAACAAAATTATCTATCGAACAAAGGAAATTTGTAGTCGATATCTTTATTGAGTCCAAAAATAGACGATTTCAAATTAGAAAATGTCAATTGGTACTCAACCTCGTTGACGGGAAAGTGCTTTACACTTTTTTGACCCTTCGGTAGTCGTGGAGGTGATTGTGTGAGCAAAAAAATCACACCATTTAGTCGTTGAGGTGGCAATAGAGTTCATCCTAAGGCAAGCCCATGTTAAAGTGACTAGTCACGTACCTAATAAAGTGACTAGTGGTAACCTAATGTAGTCGGTTAGAAAACTTGTAAGCAACAGCCACCATAAACTGCAGGGACCATTGCCAACATACATGATCCGGTTCGAAAGACCATATACGTATTTTTAGTGTTCTTTTCCTTTCTAAATTTATATAGGATTTGTTCCATCCAGGAAGTACCTTTCATATTTGCCACAGTTTTATTTGAAACTACTGTAACATCATTTCAAAAAATTAAAGAGACGAAAGAAGAGAAATAAGCGAAAAAAAAAGGAAACAAAAATAATCTCTTTTAACTTTATTTATTTACTTATTTTTTTATTTGTTACTTTTTTCATATTTATATTCACATAAGTTTTACATTGAGGATTAAATGCTGCATACGAGAGCGTACATACATATAATCAAACTGACATATAAAGTTTTAAACACTTGCCGGCTGATGTTGGTTACAAACGAATCGAAAGATAGAATAAGAAGAACAACAAAAAACACATGATGACCAAAATAGTAATAAAAACCAGCGACCCAACGACCACGTTTTTAAAGAAGGCAAACTGACAGACAGACAGGCAATCATATGTATAAACAAACACCCTTGTGCCAGTGAATGTAAGTTCTTTGGCAGCCAACTCCTTTCATATTTGTTTTATTATTTGTAATACCGGCTACATAAAATGTATTTGGTCGTTCAGACCAAAGCAACTCTCTAGTTTCATAAATGTATGTGAATATTCAACAAACGACAACATTGTCAGTTAAATATTAAAAGAGGAAGATTCCAAAAGTGGGAAAGAGGGAGGAGGCCTTTTACTTAGTAGCTAAAATGTTGAATAACATTTTTGTACGACAGGAGCTATGAAATAATAGTTGGATGGATGGTTGTTTGTGTTTTTTGTTTGGCGACCAAACGACCCTTACTTGCATTAATTTTATATTATAACATTTTATACTCATACATATCACATCACATTTTCTATACATTGGGGCTGCTGCTTGCTGGTGTTTTTGTATAATTCCAGGCTTACAACATTTTATACAACGACAACGACAACTACAATAGCAGCAATAACGCAGCAACAACAATATTATATACTCTCAACAGTCATTTATAGTCATTATAAACATTTTATAACTAGTGCAGTCAAATAGGGGATACACAAATGTAAATGACTAACAGACAAATAGGAAAACAGACAGACGGACGTACAGATAGACAGTCAAACAAACGGACTTACAAAGGAGTGAGATAACAGCAGATACTCGATACCATAACCAGAGTACGATGAGTACCTACTAGTAGTAGTTAAAACACTTAAGTATATTGTTTTTGTTGTTATTGTTGTAGGTTTATTGTAAATTTTATAATGTTTTTTACTATGACATCGAGGACGATGATGATGATGATGACGCTGACTATAGCATAACATTGCGTCTGAACATAAGTGAAGATTATATGAGTCTAAGAATGAACGTGTATTTTTTTTTTTAATATTTTGCATGGATGTGTCCTCCTCTTTTACTTTATTTTTTGTTTGAGCTGAGTAGTTTTAAGAGTGTAGATTTATTGTTACATTTTTTAACTTGAATTCACATTTTTATGCTTAAAAAGTTCTTTTTATTCTCCTCATTTTTTTCGTATTTCATTTTTAGTTTGAAGTGGAGGGGGGCAAAATTAAGTAGGATACAAAAAAAAAAAAATATAGATGCTTAAAGTGGAAGTGATTGAGTTACACTCAAGAAAATGTATTTGTTAATTGAAAAAAAGTAACAAATTTTAAAAAAGTATAGATTTTTAAATGAAACAATTATGTATTTACTAGGAATGCTAATCCCGATCCCGAAAATACCGGGATTTTTCGGAATTACAAAATCCCAAAAAAATTATTTAAAAGGTTTTTAAAGTAATTTTTTTAAGGTGGTACTCTTTTTTATTTCTTTAACTATTTTTTTTTTTTTTATGAAACAATTAAAAAATGATATAGTACATACTTTTTTTAATGTACTTCTTTCAAAAGTAGTATTTTTAAAAAGCAAAAGTACAAGTATAAAAAGAAAATTACCAAAAGGTTACTATTGTTACCTTTTTTGGTATTTTAACTTTTTTTTTAAGTACCAGACGATTTAAATTTTTAAACAAATAATAATTTTCATAATAAAAAAGTTTTAATTAGAAATAAAATAATAATAATTAAAAAAAGTACAAATTTTCCAAAAAGTAACAAATAGTAAAAAAGTTCATAATGAGGAGTAACCATTTTAGTAATAAAATGTTATAATTTTTAACAAGTTTTAATTTATTTTTTTAAGTGGGTACTAAATTTCCGATAAAAGTACCAATAGTAAAATAAAACTTCAAAAAACTTTATTTTTATCTTAATAAATTTTTTCAAAAAAGGTGCCAATAGTGAAAACTGTCGAAACAAAGACCAGATAATATAAATTTTTAAATAAGTATTAATTTTTCATAAAAGTACTAAATAGTAAAAAAAAATTTTAAATTTTAAATAAAAAAAAAAAAAAAAAAAAAAAAAAAATGGAATGAATGAGTACTTATTTAAAAAGTATTACCTTATAAAAATGCACTAATTTGGCTAAGAAAAGGACAAAAAATAATAGTACCACTAGTATAAACTTTCGTAACAAATTTTTTTTTTTTTTTAACGAATGTTATATTCTGCCGAATCTATATACCCACCATCAACTTTTTCAAATTTTACGTTATATGGGAGATGGGCGGTAAAGTGGACGGACTACGTCCACTTTTTGTTTCCCAGTTTACATTGGTCCTTGAACTATTTGAATACAATTTCGTTGAAGTTTCACCTTATATGGGAGGTGGGCGGTAAAGTGGGCGAACCACGCCCATTTTTGGTTTCCAAGTTTATATCGTCCCTCAAACTATTTATACAAAATTTTGATGTCGTACATGCTTTTGTTTAAGAGATATCAGCAGAAAAGTATGAAACGGACACACTGTGTTTCTAGTTTTTATCCCATAACTTTTTTCGTTTGTTTTTGATTTTGCCCATTTTCATTTTCAAACCTTATTTAAGATAAATATTTATGCCAAATTTCGTCCCCCTACGTTGCTCCGTTCGAGCCCTAACCTGCTTTCAACAGACGGACAGACGGACATAGCTAGATCGACTCAGAATCTAACCAGGATCCAGAAAATATATACTTTGTGGGGTCTTAAATGATTCCTTTGACATGTTACACACGGAATGACAAAATCAATATACCCCCCATATTTTTGATGGTGGGTATAAAAAGTACCAAAAGGATTAGTTTTCATAAAGTGTTAATTTTTCTAAAAATTATATTTTTTTCATAAAAAGTTTTCATTTTCTAAAAAATAAAAAATTAAAAATGGTTTTTTCTTCAAAAGGTACCAAGCGCTATTAGCCAAAAAATTGCATTATTTAAAAAGTACTAATTTTTTTTATAAATAAAAACGTTTGTTTTCAAGTACTAAATTTTTAAAATACATGTTGGTTTAAAAAAAGTACCAAAAAAAAAAAAAAAATAAAAAATTATATATTCCCCAAAAAATTTGTTATTTAAAAAAGTATTATAGTTTTTAATAAAGTACCATTAAAAAATAAAAATATGTATATAAAACGTACCTTTACAAAATTTATTTAGTACCAATTAAGAAAAAAATAAAAAAGTACAATTTTTAAATACAAATACATACATGAAAAAGAAAGTACCAATTAATAAAAATAAATAAACAAAAAAACACAAAAGGTAAAAATGTTAAAAAAAGTATAATTTAAAAAAACGTACCAATTAAATCTTTTTTTTTTTATTAATAAATTTTTTTTTTAAGTACCAATTTTTAACCTTGCCAGTAGTCTTTATAATTTTATATAATTAAATTTATTTTACAAAATTTTGTTAAGTGTAAAATACTTGCTTAAACAAAGTAACAGCAAAAATTTTGTTATTATCATTGTCATCCTCATCATCTCAACTCTGTAATCTTCATTATCAACTTTTATGGTGAATGCTGCTTAACTTTTTCTTTTTAAGCACAACATTTATACCAATAATGTATAAGGATACTACTCCTGCTGTTGTTGGCGATCCAAAACCAACTAAATATTTTTTATTTTTTTATTTTTAGTTTTTCCTTTTAAACATCATTTTATAAATTTTACTCGTAAAAACTAGGAAAATCAACAAAACTAAAAGTATTGCTGCTGTTGTTGTTTTTGTAGAGCGCATACAACTAAAAACTTCCATTTGTATCCTTGTCATATACTTTGTTAAAGAATGAAAATATAGACAAAAAAGCAAAAAAAAAAAAAAAAAAAAAAAAACATACGACCGAGTTATCCTGAATTCCAACAAATAATGAAAAAAGAATAAATAGATAAAAAAAAAAAAAGAAAACTAAATGAAAATCCTTTCATTAATGTTGCTGTGACTGACTCTCATACATATAATTTCACTAAAATATAAAAAAGTTGAAACTATAGCAGCTCGTTGTTGCTGTAGCACAATTTTAGTTATATGGTAAAACATAGTTGGGTAAAAAGAATAAGAAAAACTCTCGATTTAAAATGATTTTTTCTATGAACTTGGTTTTTTTGTATTCATACTTTGTTTCCCTCTCTTATAACATTATATAATGAAAAACTTTTTTTTTTTTTTTAGTTTTTATTTTAGTTTATATCTCTGAACTTTCTATGATGCAGTTATGTTTGTTGAAATATTTGTGTAAATTTTGTAGAAAAAAAAAACTTTATAGAATTAAATGTAAAAGCAGCGTATAAAAGACAAAAAAAACGTTGAATTTATAATTATGCAGCACATGTTATTTTTCCAATAGAATACATTTTATGTAGCTGCCTCTTAAAAGAAACATATTTTTAGTTTTTTTTTTTTTTTTTCTACAAAGCTCTGAAAGTTATGAAAAGAATTATTTATGAAAATATTTTATAAAATGTTTCTTTTCTTGTTTTATTTTATTTTGTTTCTTGTTTTTCTTTGTTTTAACTTGTGTTTGTTGGCTTTTATGTTCAAGTAGAATTTTAAAAAAATATTTATTTTTGTCTATTTCTATTTTATTTTATAAATGAACAAAGAATTCAAAGAGAAAATTGTATTGGACTTTTGTTATTGAAAAAATTATAAAAGACTAGATTGAATCAATGGAAATTTGTTTGGGTTTTAAATAATCATAACAAATTGCAGAAATTGTAATATGGTAACATTGACATCACAAAAAAAAAAAAAATATATATATTTTCGGATTTTTCGATTTTTGGCAGCCCCTATATAAGTTGCAAACAAAAATATTTGTTATAAAAGCACAAATTTCGTATTGTATACAAATCGGTAAAATAAAAACCCATAAATCTAGCGATTTTCAAACTACATAAGTTTTACTGAAAATATGTGTATTTGACATCACTAATGCACAGTGCCTCCTTTTTTTTTTTAATAATTCAGATCCGTTAGAGATATCTCAACAAATCTCACATGGTCAGAGCTGAGGTGTTTTCGAGTTGATTTGGAGGAGGTTCCTAGCGGTTCAGGGGGGAAGTGGGTGGCCCTCCAAAGTTGGCCATCTCGAGTATGTAATTTTTTGGAAAAATTGCCAAAAATTAATTTATGATATGACAGAAAAGAAATTTTATGTATAGATAGTCCTTTTAAATCTCTACGCTTACATGTAAGTTATCACTTTTGTTTTAGAGATATTCGGATCAAATAAATTTTTACCTCATTTTTATACTTCTTTTTTAGTCAGATTCCTTACAAAATTCTAAATAATATTGCTGCAAGAATCATAAAAATATATAAATTCGTTAAAAAGTTATTTTAATCTGAAGTTGGAATTTTAAAAAAATTTTAAATTTTTTTGGCTTTTTTTTTTTTTTTTTCAAAAAGGTGGCAATATTTATTCACTGATAAAATTTGTTTTTGTTCTGGGCTTTATATTTTTTTTTAATGTTTTCAAAAGAAATCTTAATGTAAATGCGTGTGAAGAAAATCCGGAGAAGCTTGGGGCAGAGGTCTGCCCACAAGCCCTATCGAAATATTTTTAAATTTTTTTAAATTTTTTTAAATTTTTCTTTTCTTGTTATGTTCTCAAATTGCAAAGCTGGGATCGACTTAAAATTATTTTAATTTTATAGCTCTATATATAAGGTATACACCCAAAAAGTATTTTCTGAAGGAGGCCCCTTATAATAAAAGGGTGACCATAATGTAGAAACGGGTTACAAGTTGAGGGTTGGTTGTAGGAATTTCTAAATAAATAAAAAACAAAATTTTTTAAAAATTATAAAACGTAACACTGTTATATTTATTAATATTTTAATATTTAAATTATGGTTTTTCACCGCGTTGCACTACTATCTTCGGGTATACACTTTTATCGGGTTCTTAATTACGAGTGTTAATGCTCATCTGTTGGGGATGAAGTTGGCTGCAGTTGGGGGCGTTTATATTTAGCAGCAGGGATGGAAAATTTTTCACTGGTGTGAACATCACTTGTGTGAACACATAACAGAAAAAAAAAAAAAATTCCAAAATTTATATATTTTGTCATTTTTTTATTTTCAAAAAATATGCAAAAAATATGGCTAAATAAACGATTTATCAAAATTATTGCAATTACTGTTTTTAATTGTATCAATTATATAAGTGATCAAAATTCAAATTCTTTAATATTTTTCTACTAAAATTAAAATAATTTAATTATTTAATTAATAAAGTAATCAAATATAAATTGATATTTTGAATAATTCAATATACAATTTGTTTAATAAGTTGAATTTACAATGACAAAAAAAATAAAAAATTGTGTATAAATTTTTCGTAATTGAAATACGATTTTAGACTTTTCTGTATAGGATTTGAAAAAAAAAAAAAAAAAATTATTAAAAGTATTTTAAGTTTCTAATAAATATTTTCATTGAAGTTTTTTCATTTACTCCATGTTTGGAGTAGTACTACAGTCTTTGATATTTTTTTAAAAACAAATTAACAAAAATAATATAAATTAAAGCCAACTCATTTAAGTATTTAATAAAAAAGAAAATGTTCAAATATAGTTTACATTTATAAGAAGATATCATTTACAATAAAGTGGCATATGGTCCCCCTTCTAGTACTATTTAAAACAAATTTAAAATTTCTAAAAAATAGTATTTTATTTACACGCAAAGAAAAAATAAGGTGAATAACATCTAAAATCGAGTACTGTCATATTATGGTTGTCTATAAATTATATTATGTTTAGATGTAGCGATGAAAATACAGTGTTGGAAAAAATAATAGGGACACTCTAATTTTTCAATAAATTCTTACTTTTTTATTTACTATTCTATAAATATTAAAAAGTATATACATAAAATTAAATAACTTCAAATATTTTAACTTATAAAGCAAAAATAAGGAACTAGTTGTGCCAAAAAATATTTTTTTTTTTTTAAAAAGCCTGGAAAAAATAATAGGGACACTTAATGTTTTGGAAAAAATATTTAAATACTTTTTCAATACTTGGTTGAAGATCCTTTAATTTTTATAACCTCCTGCTAACGGCGATTCATAGATCCCACAAGATTCGCACATACCTCGGGCGGAATTGAGTACCAGGTTTCTTGAATTTTTTCCCACAACTCTTGTTTATTTTTTTTATTTAAAGCTACCAATTTTATTTTTGAGGACTCCCCAGAGATGCTCAATGGGGTTTAAGTCCGGTGATTGGGACGGCCACTCCATTACAGGCACCTCATTCTGCTGAAACCAAGTTTTGACTCTTCTAGCGGTTCATTATCCTGCATGAATTCCCATTTTAGTGGCATTTCATCCTTAGAAAATGGAAGCATTTTATTCTGGAGAATGTCTATATAGTCAGCAGCATTCATTTTTCCCTGAATCCAAACTATTGGACCAACTCCAGAGGCTGAAAAACATCCCCATAGCATTATAGAACCACCACCGTGTTTGACGGTTTTTTGGTATATTTTGGACCAAATTCAGCATTTGCAGGACGACGTACAAATGATTTTCCGTCACATCCAAATAAATTGACTTTTGTTTCGTCTGACCATAGTACGTTCCAGTTTTTACGGCACAGGTGTCGCCTGTTTCCAACCTTTTTTGTATGTTTTTCTTGCTCAACAGTGGTACTTTTCTCGGACTGCGTCCCATTAATCCGACTTTTGCAGGCTATTTCTTATTGTTCGACTTGTCGCTGAAGCACACAATTCATTTTTAAGGCTACTTGATGACATAAAGGGGTTATTTTTGGAAAGTCGAACTAAACGTTGGTCAAAACGTGCTGACGTTTTCCGCTTTCTACTTCTAGTTTCATGACTTTTTTTCGAATGAATGGCATTGAATACTTTAGTTTTGGAACACTTCATTATCTGTGCAATTTTTCTAATTGATAACCCGTCCGAATTTAATTTAAGAATAAGATTTTTTTTCGGATTCAATACAATGAACACCACGACCCATTTTCGAATTTATTTTTGATTAAATTAATCACATAAACTTTGCTTTACGGATTTTTAATATGTTTATGTTAAAAATAATAATTTTTATTGACTAATGGTAATTTTTTGTAGTGCGTCCCTATTATTTTTTCCAATTGAAATTACAACTTCACTGATTTTTTTTGCAAATAAATATAAAATAAAAGTGCAAAAGAGAAAAAGTAAACAAATAATGAAATTCCGTTATTTTAGGAACAGTTAAATAGCGGGACCCAAAAAAAAAATTAATATAAAGAACTGTTTGCATCTTTTTGCGAAAGTAAGGGTCGTCCCTATTATTTTTTCCAACACTGTATATCTTTGTAATGAAAATAATATTGTTGGGGCAACCATATTGATAAATGTTTTTTCTCTGTGTGTATCTAATATAATATTTCAAAATTTTATATTATACATTTTCTTTAAATTGTTAATTAATAATTCCTTTAAAAATCATATTTTCAACAGCCTTTAATTAAAAATTATTTTAATTTAATTGTTTACATAGCCAAAGAATCAAACAATATTTAGAAAAAAAAAAACCCAATAAAAATATAAAATAATATTTATATAAACATTTCCCATAAATATATAGATATGCATGTATAATTATTAAATCACAAAGGATTAATAATTTATAAATTTCTAATAATTACAAATAAAATATTTACAATAATAGTATTCACAGTTTATAACCGAAATTTTTAAACCAATACTTTTCTTAAAGCATAGCTATATAAAAGTAATATAAATACTATGTTTACACGTGAGTTTTAGTTGACAATAAAAAGAAAACAAAGATTCAATGTTTTTATTTTTTTATCCAGCATCAGTATTAATTAAAGCCATTTTTGTAGGCGATTTGCAGTATAAACCATGAGTTAAATATTTGCAAATAAATGCCGTATAAACACAATAATAGATATTGTATACATAGGGAGTTAACTGTCATAGATATCAAATGACAAGTAATATTTAAGTACTTATAGGAAAGTTAGATTGAGTATGACAGAGTCTTAATTATATTTCTAGTTAATTACTTACAATAGAAAGTACATAATTGGTAAATTATAGTAAACTAAGAGTATCCTTAAAATAGCAACAAACTATATAAAATGTATAAATGGATTTTAGAGTATGTAATTGTATATTTTACAATATTATTTTTGATCTAGTCATCATATCACAACATAAATTTATATACAATAAAACAGTCAATACATTTTAGTTTCTAAAGCATTTTAAAAGTACTTTCATACGTTTATAAAATAAAATGATATATAACTGTAATTAATTTGTATGATTGTCTGCTTTGTGTATCTGTATCTAAGTATCTTTATCTTTACTCTGTTAAAAGACAACAAATATTTATCCACCCATAACAGGCCAAATCCACACCCAAATATTCTACTTGCTTATAAACAATTTCTTGAAAATATTCTAAAGTCTTGTCCGTCCGTCCGTCCGTCTGTCCGTCTATCTGTATGTCTGTCTTTATTTTTGTCATTTATACATTTTAAGTATAAAATGTTAAAAGACTTACAAACTCTACTACGGACTATGTATTTATAAACTTTATAGCTGTTTTTTGCTGTTCTTAAGCAGAAATAGAAACAAAACTTTATCATTGTATTCCAAGAATACTAAAATAAATGAATAAGTTTTTCTTTATGGTTTTAGGATTTTCATTTATTTTCTTCTATTATTTTTGCTTTTTTTTTTTTTTATTTTTATTTTAAGCTAAATGGAAAAATGGTTAGTTGATTCTGAACAACAGCAATAACAAAAACAAAAAACCTGATGTTTTGACATAATCCTTTTGCTTAATTACATTTTACTTATAAATACAGCTTTTGAAAATGAAAAGATAGAGAAACAAACAACAGGATTTATACTTGAACACATTTCTTCTGGTTTATTTTCAAAATAAAGATAAATTTTAATATAATACTGACGATGATGATGATGATGCTAACCTAGAAGTAAGGGGAAAAAAATAGCATCAAATCTACTATGGTTATAATTTTTGATAAAACCAAAAGAGAGAGAAAAAAAAAAACCTTCAAACCGTAAACAATTTTATAGAGTATTATTTTTTTTTTGGTATATACATATAGCTGAGAAATATGCTTTTTTTGGTGTTGTTATTCTAAAGACAGCTGTTTTTTTCCTCAATGAACTTTTTGTTGTTATTCCCCACCTCCCCTCATCCTCACAATCCTTGTGGTTTTTGTAACGATTTCTGTTGCTGGCTTAATGTCTATTTAAGTGGCTGCCTGACTGAATAACTGTTACACTTTTAAGAGGAGCATGAATGAATGCTTTAAACTCTGCTACTAACAGAAAAACTATATATAAAATCGATTTTATAGTTACGTACTAAACAGTTGTGCTCGTAACCACATATTTTTTGTCTAACATAAAATAGATTTTTAAAGTTTGCTAGTATTTTATTCATTCATTATTCTTTATTTAAGTGTTAATAAGTTATGAACAATTAAGAAATTAGAGATAATAGAATATAACAAAATATATATTACTATTGCTATTACATTTATTCCTTTTTTTGTATTTGAAGTAAAAAAATCTGTATCTTCATCATAAATCTCACTACTACCCTGATTAGTAGTACCTCAAAGTAATGTACATCTTGTTGGAGCTATAGATGACCTAGCTATTTTACATCCTTCCAAATATGACCTCATCTGTTGATATCAACTTTCTGAAGTTCCGAAATAATATTGAGACAGCTACCTAAATGATCATAAGCTTTGTTTGTATTTTTTAGAAAACAAATTTAAACAGATATTTTCGACATATTATTGACAATATCTCTGAAATTTCCGGACTGATTTTAGCCATTTTCAATAGCAAAATTTTCGGATGTTTTGATATATATATCATATATCTAAGTTATCGGAGGCCGTCATAAACGCTATATCAACCGACACACGGACGGAGAGACATCGTTATTTCGACTCATTTTCCTATAAGGATCCAGAACATAGAAACTTTTTGGAGTTTTAAAAAAGCAATAGTTTTTAGAAAAGCACTAAATTAAAAAAAAAAAAAAAAAAAAAAAAAAAACTACGAATTAAAATAAAAAACGTAAACGTACCTAGTAAAAAAAAGGTATTAATTTTTATATTAAAAGTATATGTATGCAATTATGATAAAATATGCTTGTATATCTCCGCTACTTGTAAGAAATTTTAATATCTGACTCCGTAAGTATTTTAAGTAAAAATAGTTACATAAGTAAAGTTTTAGTTTTCTACGTCGTCTTGAAGGTTCAAAAAGCTCTGGAAATATAAGAAATACTCAGAGAATAATATACAAATCACGATATTTCCGCTCCTTGATTGAAATTTCGAAATCTGTCTCCGTTAAAATTTGAAAGACAAATAGTTTTATAAGTGAGCCGAATTTTAATTTTCTACTATGTATGGGAGCTTCAGAAAGCTCTGTAAAGAGAAAAAATGCTTCGAAAATTACACATAAGTCCGCTAATTTCCGCTCCCTGATATTTGCCACTACATCTAGGAGCTTCAAAAAGAGAAAATTTGCTTAGAAAATGACACATGAATCCGCTTATTTCCGCTCCCTGATAAAAATTTAAATTCAATTCAATTTAGGATTTGTAGGACAAAAAGTTTTTTGAGCCAAATTTTAATTTTCTACCATGTCTGGGAGCTTCAGAAAGCTCTGGAAAGAGCTCAATGCTTTGAAAAATGCTTTGAAAATGACACATGTCCGCTTATTTCCGCTCCCTGATGAGAAATTTTTTTTTTTTTCAAAATCCGGCTACGTTAGAATTTGTAGGACAAAAAGTTACATGAGTAAGACAAATTTTAATTTTCTACGTCGTTGGGAGCTTCAGAAAGCTCTGGAAAGTGAAAAATGCTTAGTAAATTATATAGATAGATAGATATATAGATAGATAGATAGATAGATAGATAGATAGATAGATAGATAGATAGATAGATAGATAGATAGATAGATAGATAGATAGATAGATAGATAGATAGATAGTTTGATAGATAGATAGATAGATAGATAGATAGATAGATAGATAGATAGATAGATAGATAGATAGATAGATAGATAGATAGATAGATAGATAGATAGATAGATAGATAGATAGATAGATAGATAGATAGATAGATAGATAGATAGATAGATAGATAGATAGATAGATAGATAAATAGATAGATAGATAGATAAATAGATAGATAGATAAATAGATAGATAAATAGATAGATAAATAGATAGATAAATAGATAGATAGATAGATAGATAGATAGATAGATAGATAGATAGATAGATAGATAGATAGATAGATAGATAGATAGATAGATAGATAGATAGATAGATAGATAGATAGATAGATAGATAGATAGATAGATAAGTAGATAGATAAGTAGATAGATAGATAGATAGATAGATAGATAGATAGATAGATAGATAGATAGATAGATAGATAGATAGATAGATAATTAATAATATAATGTCAAATATGATCTATATACAATCAATATTTTCGTACAATAATTGCTATGTGTGAACCCCCCGATTAACTTAAATTATAACAGTACCTATTGTTTTTTTACTCACATAAATATTTTAGTTGAGTAGAAATTAAATACTAATCTGTAATTTTTATCAAATGATACAAGTGGTAAGAAACATGAAGAAAAACAGTTCTGCCACCTTTTTAATGTAGAAGGATTTCAACGTATTTATCTAGAAAGTTTCGGATTCGGTATTCCTCCAAAATTTTGCCGAAAACCGAATATTGGCCGAAACCGATTATTTGGCCTAATCCGAAACCGAACCCGAATGTTAGGTCGGACTCTAGTAATTTTCTAAAAAAGAATAAAAGTACAAAATTTAAAAAAAGAACCAATGAGGCAAAACTAATTTCGAACAAGCGAGAATGTTATATTCGGCTTTGCCGAATCTATATGCCCACCATCAACTTTTCCAAATTTTACGTTATATGGGAAGTGGGCGGTAAAGTGGTTGACCACGCCCATTTTTTGTTTTCGAGTTTCGAGTGTTTTCGAGTACATAATTTCGTTGACGTTTCACCTTATATGGGAGGTGGGCGGTAATGTGGGCGGACCACGCCCCATATTTTTGATGGAGGGTATACAAAATAAAAATCAAAACTTTGACGATTTAAATTAGGCTTAAAACATTTGACAAAAATAGTAGCAATTTTAAAAGAAAAAATTATAAAATTTATTGTTTCTTCACACGTTTTTGGTTCTCAGAGTTGCCATACGATTTCATAAACAAAAGCAAAATTACCAGATTTGTTTTATTACAACAAACTTGAACTAAGTGTTGTCAATGCTGCAATAAAAATTAATTTTTGTTATTAAAACAAAAATATAAAAATTTATAGCTTATATTTGCTGTAGCTTTTGGAAATTAAAATGATGATGTTACTTAATTCTGAAATTTTATTTTTTTTGGTGAAATTCTTTTTAAATTTTCAGGGAAAAAGTTAATAATGTAAAAAGTTTTATTTTTTTATTTTTTCTATTATTTCTGTTCAGTTATTGTTTCGTATAATGTTACATTAGTCTGTATTTGGTTTACTTTTTTTTTTTTTTTTTTTATTATTATTCAAGTGTATGTGTTTTTTCTCTATGTGTGTGTGTGTTTACATTGGGTGAATGAATGAACGTTGTATACATATGTGAAATTGGTTTTGGAAAATCGATTAAATTATAGATACATACACATACATACATATAAAAACCATTTTATTGATACATACAAAAGTTGTAGGTAGGTAAATATGTATATTTGTACATAGAAATTATTCAACTATCTATACATTACATTCAATATATACATACTTATACATGTGTATCTATTTATATGTGTGTATAAATACATTTGTAGATATTTATACAAATATAAGAGCAGAGATATAATTGTATCCTTTAAACACATGTGTACACAATTGTATACCATACATATATTGAAATGTAATGTTGGGTGTCTGTCTATGTGTGTGTATGCGTAAAAGTTTTCATATATGAATTTTAATAATTGAAAGCATTTGGATGAGTGTTTGTGTATAATAGTATCAGAAATATATCATTTTATATGTATTAACATGTAGGTCCTTTTGTAAATGTGTGTTTAAAAGGATGTTCTAAAAAAAAACTCTTGCTTTATCATAATTTTTTTTTGCTATAATTTTTCTTACATTCATATAATTTTATATATTATTCGTAGTTTTTGTTAGGATATTTACCAACGAGGATTGTTAGATTAAAGGATTTTAGTATAAATTTCAAATTTCTAAAGAATTTTAAACATATTACACTCAAATAATTCTTTTATTTAATAAAAATTTATACGATATTGTTAAAGGATTTTTATTTCAATTTTATTTTTAGAGTCTTTACATGTTCTAAATATTTTGTAAACTTTTTCAATTTATTGTTACACTTTTTTTAAAAAATGTTTATCCTTTTTTTCTCCCCTCGTATTTATGAAAATATCTATAGATATTATTGGTATTTGTTTTGCTTTTTCAATGGCATAAATAGCATTTCATGTCATTCACTCAACAAATTATAAATACTTATATTTGAGTATAAATAAATATTATTGTGTACACAGACAGATATGGAGAATTGTCAAACCATTTGTTTTTTGTAGGATTAAGATAAAGTTAAAGGAGACCTTTCCAAAGGCCTTATTTTTTTTTATCAAAGTTTACTGCGATCTTTTTTTTATAGGACTTTTGAAGAAGTACTTAAGAAGTAATTTTCGATAAGGACTTATAGAAGTAGTACAGTTAGTAAATATAATTACACACTAACTGTTATAGCAGCCAAGATATTTTCCATTAGTTTCTTGTTAAAAAAAACTTCTGCCAACTTTCTTAAATATGAATTAGAAAGGCCGGCCTTTCCTTTACTCCCTGTCGTAATTATTAATAAATATATATTTCTCTGTTTGCATTTATTGTTAATAATATGTAAATGTTGAAATAAATCTTCCTTTTTTTTTGTTCCCACTCCATAGCAAATATAAATGTGTAAAATGTCTGTCCAGCTCAATAATTATGTATGAGAATATACATATGCATATGTATTTATGATGTATGTATGTATTTGTGTAATTATGTAAATTTATTATTCAGTGTAATTTACCGAATCGTAATATAACAGCAAATCAGATGAAAAATAAACTAAAACAAAAACTTTCCATAATATTAAAATTTTTATACCCTACACCACCATAGGTGAGGAGGGTATTATGCGTTTGTGCTGATGTTTGTAAAAGTAGTCCACCTTAATTTATACCAATCGGCTTAGAATCACTTTCTGAGTTGATTTAACGATGTCCGTCCGTCTGTCCATCCAAGTAAACCTTGAAATTTGTCACACAGGTTTCTTAAAGTCCAAGGATGAAGCCTATTGAAATTTGTTATCATCTGTCCATTATCTCACCTAACAAATGTCCTCCAAGAAAAGGAGTTTAACATTCATAAATCCCTCAAATATAGCAATATTTTAATAAAATTTGGCACATATAAGTTTAAAAAACATAAGTTTAAATCTGTGTGATCATGAAGATCGATCCATAATTAACCATAGCTCCCATATAAACCCCTCTTCAGAAAATCACATTAGACACAAATAAGTTTTATATAAATATAAATGATAATGCCATTTTTTACGAAGATCGTTCCGTAATTTACCATAGACCCCATATAAGGTCCACTTCCGGGAATCACCCCAAAAAAAGAGTATAAATTCATATAAATGTAAGTATCGACGTAATATGCTGAACTCGTATGTTTTATTTTACACTTAACACAAGTATCGCTCCACCATTGGCCACGGGTTTAGAAAAATGAAGACTCCTCGCCGAATTTTAACACAAGTATTGCTCCACCATTGGCCACGGGTTTAGAAAAATGAAGACTCCTCGCCGAATTTTGATGCATACAATGATCTAGGGTATTATATGGTCGGACTTGACCGTCAATATCTTTCTTTGTCGGTTTTATTCTAAAAGATCCTAAGTTAAAGTTAATAGTAAGGTTTTTGAATTCATTATCAGTCGAAGGTTTTAAATATGATTTAGAAATACTAAAAATATTTCAAAATTATATTATGACATTTTAATTCTCCTCAGAAATGTCATTTTCAATAGCAAAGTTCTGGGGAACATTGCAGACATTTTTATTCCGTTAACTTATAGCATTGAAAAATAATTATTTAATAGGATAAATGAAATTAAAATTATCCAAACATTTGCAACTTTTTCTCCTGTCTTTTAAATTGAAGGAATTTATACCACAAATGATTAGAAATAATGGTCATTACCAGGACAACTAAAAATGTGTTATAAAAAATTGCTTTATAGGTCATAGAAATGTGGCAAATAATGTAAAATTTGTCTTTAAAGTTTAAAATATGCAAAATTATGGTCTTTAGTGAAATAAATTAAAAATTATGCAATTTAAATTATTAAAATATTCTCTAAAATAAGGATTTATTTAAAATCTATTTAAGAAAATATAACAATTTTATACTTTTCTGAAAGGTATCTTCATAGAGTTGATTTTAAAATTAAGAACAAGTCCAAAAACCCATTAGAACTATGTACAGACCCTCTCGAATTTGACTTATTTTATATCAAACTTTTGATTTTAGCCTATATGCTCTAAAATCTCAAATGCTAGTTCTGCTAAACAAATGTAGTTTCGAAAACCTTAATGGGTTCCAAAGAGTTTGCCAATGACTTTTTCCAGATCTACAATAAATGTGGACTATATGGGCAAAATTCAAAAAAATCAAATCAAGGATTTTTAGGATTTTCGTCTTTGGAATTGTGGGATTCTTTTTGCAAAACTCTTAAATTATTCTGCACTGCAAATCGCTGAAAATTGAAGATATCTTAACAAACCAGGATTTTATTAGACATCAAATATTTATAGTTTCTCCAAAAACATATTTTTTAGCAAAATTTTACTTTATAAACTACCTAATTATGTATGTATTCAAATTCTTAATTTATATTTCCCAATTTCGAATAACTAATAAATATTATCAATATCTTTCTCATATCATTTAACAAAATTCTCCATCAAATTTAAATTTATTTACTTATTTTACCTTCTTTGCAAAGTAATATTTATTATATTACTTATATTCATTAATAATTCTAAATATTTTCATTTATAATTGTCGTTTGTTCGTTACGCTCATAAATGCATAAAACTTTATTATACACCTTAATATATTTTTAATTATATTTCAAAGGATTATTATAAATTTATTTTCATTTTCAATGATAAATAGTACAAAGTACTTAGTAATAAATTAGGACTTTTTCTCAATGTAAATTCTATTTTCCAACAAACAAACACTTTAATGTCATTCTCCCCTTTTGAAATGTTTGTGATTTTGTTTTGTATTTTACTAAAAATCGATTTTTTATTAAAATGCCATCAAAATATATATTTAATGGTTGTGACACTCATTCACTCACTTAGAAAGTGTATGTATGGTGTATTTGTTGCAAAGAGGTGGGTTTGGTTTTGAGGTGAATTGATAATAATTGTGTTGTTGTGTTGGTTTGGGTTATTTTGCTGGTTTGTTTTTCATCCTGTCATTTATTAAATTACTAAATAATGTTCTTTGACTGTAAAAACTTTACCTTCTCTTTTGTGTTTAGCTATTGTTTGTAATGAGAATATAAAAAATATAATTCTTTAGCTATTGTTTTTAAAGGAGGGGAGTAGTAAAGGGGGTAACGGCTTGGAAATTAGTATATCAAAGATATGTTTTCTCTTTTCTTTCAAGGATTACAGGAAATTCTTCTTCTGTTTATCTTATCTTATCTTTTTTTTTTTTTTTTTTTTTTTTTTTTGTTATTAAACTTATTAAATTTTGATGATGAAACTTTTATTTTTTTTCAAAAGTTTTCTTTATCATTTAAGTTTATCTTTATTGATTTTAATTTTTTTTTATTTTTTTTTATTTATTACAGACAAATACTTCCAGAGGTCAATCCCCCTATCCGCCATCACAAGGTCAAAACTCAGGTTCCTATCCAAGTTCGCCTCAGCAACCACAGCCGGGTGGACAACAGCAGCAGCAACAACAACAACAGCAACAAAGTAGTAGTGGTAGTGGTGGCGGTAGTGGAGGTGGTCCACCACCGCCGCCACAATCTTCAAATCAAGGCACAACACCATCTCAATATTCACCGTATCCACAAAGATATCCCACACCGCCTGGCCCAGCGACAGGACCAAATCATCGAACTGCCTATACGACGCATCAGGTAAGTTTTTTTATGGAAGAAAAACAAATTAGAAGTTTTAAAAGATAAAAATTTGTGCCCAAAACAATAAACTTTTTTTAAATAATTTTTATACCCACCATTAAAAAGATGGGGGGTATATTGATTTTGTCATTCCGTGTGTAAAATGTCGAAAAAATCATTTAAGACCTCATAATGCATATATTTTCTGAGTCCTGGTTAGATTCTGAGTCTATCTAGCTATGTCCGTCCGTCCGTCCGTCGGTCCGTCTGTTGAAAGCAGGATAAGGCTCGAACGGCACAACCTAGGGAGACGAAATTTGTCTCAAATATTTATCTTATATAAGGTTTGTTTGGGATTTAAAATGGGCAAAATCGGTTAATAAACAAAAAAGTTATGGGCTAAATACTAGAAACACAGGGTGTCCGTTTTAGTTTCATCTGCTGATATCTCTTTAACAAAAGCATGTACGACAAAGAAATTTTGTACAGATAGTTCGAGAGTCGATATAAACTTGTAAACCAAATATGGGCGTGATCCGCTCACTTTACCGCCCACCTCCCATATGAGGTGAAATGTCAACGAAATTTTGTACAGATAGTTCGAGGGTCGATATTAACTCGGAAACAAAAAAATGGGCGTGGTTCGCCCACTTCACCGCACATCTTCCACATAACGTAAAATTTGAAAAAGTTGATGGTGGGTATATAGATTCGGCCAGGCCGAATATAACATTCTCGCTTGTTTTTATTAATAATTTTATTTAATTTAATTTTTTTATTAATATTTATTTTTTTTACTTTATTTATATTTTAATTTATTTATTCATTTATTTTTGTTTATTCATTTGTTTTTATTTATTCATTCATTTATTTTTATATATTATTGTTATTTACTTAAAAGATGAACGGTATTCTTTTTAAAAAATAATCGGATAAGTGTCTGGTTTTTTTTGTATCTCTATTAGTTTCTACCCTTTTTTACTCCCTAAACATTCGAATTTCCAAAAATCCCGTCTTAGTACATCTATTCGGTAGGAGACCGTTAAAGCTAGTCAGTCAGTCAATCACTCAGAAACAATTTATTTATTTACTTATTTATTTATTTATTTATTTATTTATTTATTTTTATTAATTTATTATTTTTATTTATTATTTTTTTTTTATTATTTTTTTTATTATTTTTTTATTTATTTATTATTTTTTTTTATTTATTTAATTTTTTTAATTAAATTTATTTATATTAAATTAGCTTTTTATAGCTTACAAAAAGACAGCCTAGTAGCCAAACCAAACCTTTAAACTGACTGTACTCTAGATTACTTAGGTACAAATAAATACCCAATTAACTTTCTATCACTTTAAATAAAATCAAGTGTCCATAAGTTATATAAAATACAGCTACACTTTTAAACACCTGCAAATTTAAAGGGATATATTTAATTGTATACTTTTAAGAAAGCAGCAGACAGCATGTCGATGTGATTAAATTTGTAAATGTTTTTTGTTATCAAACTATCTTTTCTGTCTATCTCTATGTCACTTTATACTTACAGCTGTCATTCGAACGAACTTGACCATTAACTCTATTTTGACTTTTATCACAAACACTTGTCGTCATATAATAAATTATTATTGATATACAACATGGGAAATTCTATAGAGATTTTGTTATTAGTGCTGCTTATGTCATTACTATTATTTCAAATAATAACATCAAACATCTACTTGTCTATATGCATATTAATCTCATGTATTTACACCTATTTTTGATCCTTTTTTGTTGCTGTAAATTTCACGCACAGTGTTGGCCAAAACATTTGCAACTAAAAATACAATTTTGGAAAATAATATTTTGTATGTGTTTTGTGTTTTATAAAATATTACTTAAAGGATTAAATTAAAAATAATTATTAATTAGAAATTATTTATAAAAAAGTTTTAATAAAATAAATAAAAATCTCAGCGTTTAAAAGCATTAGGAGAAAATATAATAAAATTAAATAACACAGGTTTATAAAATGATTTTTTTTTGTAAGGCTCGTGATATCTCAGTCAAATCAATAAGGCTGCACCTTATATTTAAAAAAAGAAATAATTATATTCTTTTGTTTTAACGTTGATACCCTGTAGATTAAGGCATGTAATAACAGGTTGTTATATCCCTAGGTCCTTTTCTATAAATTTTCTTTATATCTCTCTTCGATCGGACCCGCCGTTACAAATTTTTTTTATTTATTTTATTTATTAAAGAATCACCTGTTTAGACCTTAAATTAAATATAGAAAATACAAACTAACACATCCATACTCCAAAAGTGAATAACCACACGTTTATACATATAAAATAAAACTTACATACATACATAACAATATATATCTCTACACAAGTTGCAGACAATGTAAATTTTATATGAAGCAATAATAGAAACAGAAGCAGCAAATACCAAAATCGAAAATCAGATAAATGGATGGACGGATGGATGGATGTCAGTTTAAATGGGTGATGATAAAATAGAGACAACAACAAACTTTATAAGGATAATGGCTATTGCATTTTAAAATAGAACATACATATACATTGTCTATACATTCAATCATATACATACATATAATCATATATATATATAAGACTATATACAATGTTTGTATACATACATTGTTATACATACAATGTAGAAACCTATGAAAATAGTATGGTAAAAGGATATTTACATACTTAATGTCTACAAAGTGCATCACTACTGCATTAAATACTTACACATAGACATTGTCATAAACTTAAAAGAATCAACAACAATAGGATGAGACAAAATATGACAAACATCTTTAACGAGGGATATTTGAAAATTAATAATTTTAGCTTTAATTTAATTAAATAAAATTTAAATAACAAAATCCTTTAAATTCTCCCTCTCTCGGGTTAACATTTTTGTATTAACTACTTTTTTTAGATTATACTTTTTATTTATTTTTTTTATTTTTAGTAATAAACGGAATTTATTTAAAAACCCTGGTAAAAATTAATTTCATATGTGTTTGTATGTGTAAATATTTATGCTGGAAATAATGTTTTTGTTGTTTAATGTTTTTGGACATATAATTGTTACCCATATTGACAGACTCCTATAAACCTACAAACTATTCTATATAAAGAAATCTAAAATAAACAAAATAACGCATAAAACATTTTAACTAAAGATAAATAGTTTGATATTTATTATAATTTTACAGAAATTGTTATATTAAAAATATTATTTGTCATTTTCAAAGAGATTTGAACAAAAAAGAGCAATTATAACAACTCTGTTAAATGGTAAAATGGTATAAACAAGGCTGCCAGATTAACTGCTGAAAATACAGCATAAAAATAACAAAAATAAATAATATTAAATAAATTAAAATATAAATAACAAAAATAAAAAAATAAATAAATAAATAAATAAATAAATAAATAAATAAATAAATAAATAAATAAATAAATAAATACAGTGGTGGTCAAAACATTTGCAACTGAGAACACATACATATATGGTTTGGATTAATTTTTTTTTAATTACTCATTTTCAAAAAAATTTACTTTTTTTTCTTATTTATATACACTGTTTTTTTGATCATGACAAATAAAAACTCATTCCGCTACTTTACAACGATAAAAAAATCAAAGTTTTTAGAGAGAGTCGAAATTTAAGTGTTCAAAACATTTGCAATTCTCCTTTCTATTATTCTTGAATATGTTATTAACACTAACAAATTATATGAAATAACGGTAATCACATTCTTTTTAATAATTTGATATTTTAGTTTTTGCATTTTATTGAAAATTCCATCTTAATGGTTTTGCTTATGCAGTTTAAGTTTGGAGTTAGAAAGGTTAACCTCGTTTTACCTATTTTCGATGCAAAATGGCTGGAAACAAATATAATTCGATCGTTAAATCAAAAGTTTTAAGTGATTTTGAAAATGGACTTTCTCAAAAAGAAATTTCTAAAAAATATGGAATTCATAAATCAACGATTTGTCGCATAATTAAAAGTGGAAACATCCAAACACTACACAAAGGTGGAAGACCTCGTGTAACAACTGCACGAGAAGATCGTAAAATCAAGAATTTTTTTATAAAATTCCCAAAAGCAGTTCCCAGAGAAGCAAAAACAGAAATCCCCGTAAACGCTAGTGTATCGACCATAAAAAGAAGAGCCCGAGATTACGGTCTTAGAAGCTACAGATGCACCAAAAAACCCTATGTGTCAGAGAAAAACCGTAAAGCTCGCCTAAATTTTGCTCGAACCCATTTAAATTGGACTCCACAGCAATGGAAAAATGTGCTATGGTCAGACGAGTCTAAGTTTAATCTCCGAGGATCAGATGGAAGATGCAATGTTCGACGACCTCGAGGTGAAAAGTTTAATCCGAGGTATACAACCGCCACAGTTAAGCATGGAGGCGGAAATATCATGGTGTGGGGATGTTTCTCGGGACATGGGATAGGTCCAATTCACCGCATTACCGATACAATGACAGCCACAATCTATAGAGACCTCCTAAGCTCAGTTATGCTTCCGTATGCTGAATGGGAAATGCCGCTTTCGTGGACATTCCAGCACGATAATGATCCAAAACACACGGCTAGGGTTGTTAAAGCCTGGTTGGAGGAACATAGAATCCTTGTTATGTCGTGGCCACCGCAATCTCCCGATCTCAACCCGATTGAGAACATGTGGATGATTGCAAAACGTAATATCGGAAATAAAGTATTTCGAAATGGGGAAGAACTTTTCGTCGAATTGGAAAAGCAGTGGAATGCAATTCCAAACGATTATATTGAAAAGCTTATTTCTTCAATGCCTAAAAGATGTTCGGAAGTAATAAAAAACAACGGATATGCCACCAAATATTAAAGATTTTATATTTAGTTTTTAATTTATTTAAGAATTGCAAATGTTTTGAACACTTGAATTTCGACTTGTTTTGTTAAAACCGTTTCATATATTGTTTTTGTAGTTAATGAAGACTAATTTTTGTTTATTTTTATATAAAAAGAACTGCATTCAATAAAAAAATTAATAAAAACGATGCTTAAGCTGTTTTTATTAAAAAAATTAAAGTTTAGGTAAAATGTTGTTTCAGTTGCAAATGTTTTGACCACCACTGTAAATAAATAAATAAATAAATAAATAAATAAATAAATAAATAAAATAAATAAATAAAATAAATAAATAAATAAATTGTTACTGAGTGACTGACTGACTAGCTTTAACCGTTTGGGCTGTGAAACATGATTATAGATTGGTCTACTACCGAATAGATGTACTACCAACCCTTAATATCCTGATGTTTTATTATTATTTTTTTTTTTTTTTTGAGCTGAAAAAAATTAATATTATAAAACTGGAATTTCTAAGCAACTTTTGTTCTACAACTTTGTTCTTAAATATTATTTACCTGAGTTATGTGAAAAATACCTGGTTGGTTCTTTGAGGAACCACCAGGCACACGGACATCACAAATTACAACAAGTAGAAAAAAATATTTTTAAGGCAAAAATAAACATATTCATTTTATTGAAGGAAAATTAAAAACAACTTTTTAATAACTTATTATAAATGATTGTTAGTTTTGATGAAACTCATAAAAGCAGTTCTATTCTGCCGAAAAACATAAATTTATGCCACATTTTTGACATCGAACCTTGGTACGAGATGTACATTTCGGATTTTTGCACTGTGGTTTGCCTTCTTTTATAAATTCTGGAAAATGTCCTATATTATCTAAGCGAATGTCACGAGGTGTTGGACGCTTTACAACAATTTCAGATTCAAGGTTACTTCGCTGACCTTTTCCCACTCGCATTTCAGTACCAGATTTCGTCAAGCAATGAGCAACTTCTGACACAAATTCATGCAATACTTTCTGTGGTTCCACATTATTAGTCTCTACATGATGCCTCTTGTATAGAATCCAAGCGTTGATGATGGCAATATCACACATATGATAAAACAAACGGCTTGTCCATTTGCGGGATTTTATTCGGATATGACTACGACCGAGAAACGAGTCCAAAAGGTCAACACCACCCATATATTTATTGTATTCATGAACGATATTTGGACATTGAACACTTTCCATCTCCTTTTTCTTTTTGTTGTATCGTTCTATGGTTGGTGTATCCTTGGGCGTCTGACCATCAGATAAAATATATGGTTTCACTCCGGCCATTGTTGATGCCATGGTGACAACTTTGTTATTATTCCATGCGACTGTTGTATCATAGATTCCATGAAATGTTCCAACATATTCTTCGGAATCTCCCCGATTAGCAAATTTTTGTGACAATTTGCACAATGGAAGACGTGGACGGCGAACTGTACCAATTGAGTATATCCCTTGTGTTCGCAAATAAACCATCAAAGGAACAGATGTATAATAATTATCGAAAAATATAATGTGGTTGACAAATCGAGGAACCGAACGAGCAAATCTTACCACAATATTTGCAGATGCACCCAAATTCAAGTCCTATAATATTTTGAGTATTTGATTGTTCCTTGGTCCTATTATGTAAATCGAACACTTCCACTCCATCTTTAACATTTTTATTTCTAATGGCGGCACTAAAATTGAAATCTGGGTCGCACTCTTGATCAGCGGAAGAAAAATCTCCATCATCTTCGCTTTCTTCTTGTGTACGAAAGTCACGAATTCTACGCTGCATATTGAATAAATTAACTAAAAAACACACACAATTTTTTTTTTTTGCCATACAATTTCATATATGATTAATTTTGAACTCTGGTTGGTTCTTGAAGGGACCTCCAGACACCCGTCAAGAACCAACCAGAAATTTCTAACAATCTTACTAAATAAAAAAATAAAATCACTTCAAATACTTACAATAACTATTATATATCACAACGATCAGGAAAATATTAAAATTTTGTCTATTATGACTAAAACTCTTCTTCAAAAACACGCGAAATCACAAAAGTGCAATTTTTTTAGGTTAGCTCACTCTTTTGAACATGCACCTGTCAAACAATGTTATATTCCAATGCCGATCGATGAAATTAGCGGCGCTTAAAATTAAAAACAGTTTGAAAGCCACAGCTTAAAGCTTACAAAAAATTAACTTAACAAAAACTTAATTTTAGTTGGTTGGTTCCTAGCGGTACTACCAGGCTATTAAGGGCTAAGACGGGATTTTTGGAAATTCGAATGTTTAGTGAGTAAAAAAGGGTAGAAACTAATAGAGATACAAAAAAAAAGTTGAATAGTATTCTTTTTAAAAAATAAAAAATAATAATAGGTGTCTGGTACTATTTTGAAATTCAGCTCCTTTAGAGAGAAAACGGGTAAAAGCTGTAATTTGTTGCTTTTTTTGGCAAACAATTTATCTTTAAATCCAGTAAACATAGATATAAAATGTGCATGAAATTAGTACCATTTCAAAAACTTGCGAAGTCAAGTTTGGTACTTTTTGGAAATTCGAATGTTTAAGGGTTAAAAATCGTACCTGTTTATGGTACTTTTTTCACAAAATATTTTTTTTTCTCTTTACTGACACATACATATGAATATTTTAACATTATATTAATTACATTCAGGGGGAATAAAAAGTACCAAAAAGGGGATAAAATCATAAATTTAATTTTATTCAAATTAAATAATGCATTTTTTTTATTATATTAAACTTAGATACATGAACTTAAGTACATGTAGTCCTAAGTGAGTGAGAATTCACAAGTGGGAAATTTATGGTACTTTTTTATCTTCTAATGGTACTTTTTGAATTTTCTGCAATACAATATTGAACCTAGAAATATGAAATTAAAGTTACATGGTCCTATGTGGGTAAGAATTAAAGAGGGGAACTTTTTTCGTTCTTCCAATGGTACTTTTTCATACCGTAGTGACATGATGGCAAATCAGGCCAAAAATATTTGCACACATTGTGCTTTCTTATGAAAGGAAGAAACTTTTTTTTTGCAAAAATTCATTGACGCAATATTTTATGACCCAAAGTTTGTCTCATATTTTAATTAAATGTTGAGTTTAAATTAAATGTTGAGGTTAAAATATATAAATATATGATTACAGCATAAAAGTATTTGTAAAGATTTATTAATATTTTAAGTTCACTTTTTATTTTTTAAGCCAAAGAAAAAATTAAATCTATCATGAAAAAAAAAAAAAAAAAAAAAACAAGCAAATTGCAGGGACTATAATTTAGAGATAAATAAATATATTCAAGCAAACACAGAAATATATTTATTTGTTAAATTAGTATTTTTACCATTCAAACATGTTTTTTATATAAAGTTCAACATAACAAAACGCATAAAACTTTATACATATTTAATTTATATAAAAAAACCTTAATAAAAAATTATAAATAATATAGAATAAAAATCATATGAACATAACAAACAATTCAAATTTAAAGTATTAAAAATAAAATCCTTCATAGATAAAAAACCTATAACAAAAAAAAAATTAAAATATAATTTATATTTGCCATTTTTGTTTTAATGAGTAAAAACTAAAGGTTTTTTTATGGCTGCAAAAATACATATATGAAATTTTTTCACAATCACTATAGCATTTTTATTTAATTTAAATATATATATTTTTTATTATATAAATACCATCAACAACAACAATGCAGTTTTTTATGGCATTTTATAGTGGTTATGTTATTTGTGGCACAAAAACATTTTTTTTTTAAACAAAATTTAACATTCAGTGTGGCAAATTGTATTTAAAAATGTATATTTATTTGTTTTATTTATTTTTTTTTATTTTAGTATCCAGAACCAAATCGGCCTTGGCCTGGTGGTTCATCACCTGCTCCTAGTCCTGGCCCTGGTGGCCATCCCCTGCCGCCAGCATCACCTCATCATACACAGCATGGTGGTCCACCACCTAGTAGTAGTCCAAGTCATGCGCCCAGTCCATCGCCTCAACCTTCGCAAGCCTCACCATCACCTCATCAGGTAAGTGTAATAACGCATACATGTATAATTATTTGGAAACATAAGTATATACACATGCATATGTACATATGTGTATGTATTGTTTTTATGTACATATGTATGTATTTATTAATTTATTCATATTTATCATATATTTTTTGTTGTTATTATATTTAAACCAGGTATTTTTGTTTTGCCAAAAGGATTTTTTTTAAATAATATTTTTTTACGTTCTTATGCATATTTTTCATTATATGTTTGATTATTTTTTTATGATTATACAGTAAAGGAAATAATTATAAATACACAAAGTTATAGAAAACAATTTTCGTATATTTTGTTTCTTCAAATATTTTAAATTTATAAAAAAAAACTTAGAGCAATACTCCTCCTCTATTTTTAAAAGTTTACATTCTTTTAAATGCCCAGTTCTTTTTTTGATCTTTAACCCTTTAATTAATTTAAAGAGTGTATTCTTTAGTGTCACAAACAAACATCAATATCAATAAGTGTAAACGAATGATAATGTAAATTGTTTTTTGTAGTTATATTTAAATTGAGATTTTATTTTGGAAGCATAAAAAAATATATATTTGATTAAAATTTAAAATTTTAAAGCTCACAAATTAAACAATAAATTATTTAGAAATTTTTCTATTCTTGAAATTTCTAAACACTTTAGCCTCTGATTGCACTTATCTGATGTTTAATCAAAAATACTTCACCAGTTTTTATTTTAATTAGTCGTTTGTATTTTATTTGCCAAATCTGATCAGACTTTTAGATTTTTATAACCTTAAAGCTACAGTTAAGGAAAAAACTCTACATACACCCTTTGATTTTGTCGTTTTAAGGACTTTTCAAACAGAAAAATAAAATAAAATTACTTCATTATGTAAAGAATTAATAAATAAGTTTATTTATAAAATAAAGTGCTCATTCATAAGTATAACAATAACAAAAATAAGAAAAACATAAAAAACTCATAAGAAAAAAGTCAACATACAGCCAGAAAATATAAATATTAATTAAAAATTTTGTACATAAACAAATTAAAAATAAAAAAATTAGTATTTAGTTGGCCCACCTTGGGCATTAATTACTGCTTGAAATCGGCGGGGCAAGGACATAACTAAATTCTCGGTGATATCGGGTGTTATTTCGGTCCAGGCACGATTAAGAGCGGTTTCGAGAGTTTCGCGACTTCTGATGTCATATTTTCACACCAATTTTTCCAAAATATCCTAAATGGGGTTAAGATCTAGTGACTGGGGTGGTGAATTTAGCTGTATTGGCGCATGATATAGAAGCCAGTCTCGAACAACGTGCGCAGTATGCTTGTGATCGTTGTCTTGCTAGAAAATCCATTGATTTCCCAGGCCCAAGCTTTCAACAGACGCCTTTATATTATGTTCCAATATGTTCTTATATTGATACTGGTCCATATTACCTTCGACAAAAACCAAACGACCCACCCCCGATGACGCCATAGCTCCCCAAACCATAACAATCCCTCCACCATGTTTCACTATAGGTATAATATTTTTTGGATCGAAGGCAGTGTTTGGTTTTCTCCAAATCTTTGATCGGCCATCATTTCAAAAATGTTGTATTTACTTTCGTCGGTAAATATTAGAGATTTCCAAAAACTCATATCCTTGTTCAAAAGAGCTTTAGCAAATTCAATGCGAAGTTGACGACAGTAACACTAGAATGTCTTTCAAGGTATTCCGCCAATTTAGGAGCACTAATTTTTGGTTCTTGGTTGACTTCTTTAAGGATACCGCTTACATCGCGCCTTGAAAGCTTCCTAGGTCTCCCCGATCGTGGCTTATTTTCGGTACTATTTGTGCCTTTATAGTTCCTAATAATGGTTGGAACAGTCGACCGACTTGGTTTTAATATTTTCCCAATTCCACCATATGATTTATTTTCCATACGCACTTATACCACTAAATTTCTAACTGAAAGCTGTATTTCTATTTTCCATTTTCAAAGAATAAAATTCAAAGAAAGCTTGCTTTAATAATTACTTTCTGCACTTGTATGCAAAATTGCAAAATGAAGAAATTTAGAAAAACTAACGTGTTTTTCCCTTTCTTTGTTACAATTTTTCTGTTTCATTTTAGGAGCTACCACATTGTATGTAGACTTTTTTCGCGTTAATTATTATGTTTAATGGTAGTAATTTCTATGCTATTCATATTTTTTAGGTTTTTTTCTTCAGATAGTCTTAAATATTATTTAAACTATAATTGATTTATAAATTTTTTCTATTTTCATCAACAATGCATTTAAATTTCAAAATCATAGGGTGTATGTAGAGTTTTTTCCTTAACTGTATGTTCATATTTGTGAAATATTTGACCAAATTTGCGTGACCACTAGTTTTACAAAAAAAATTGTTTGCCGTTGTTTGATCTTGCAAATGTTTTGTAAGAGAAAATAGCGTCAAACAAAATTCGATAAAATGTCAGCTATTGTTAATGATAAGTAAAAAATATTTTACCATTAAAATGGAGATGTAAGAAAATATTTTATATAGCGGTTACGTAATTTTGGTAAAATATTTAACTAGTCTGAACATATCTTAACCCAGGGTGACAAGGGTTTTTGTTGTTCTGTTTGTAACAACAAACATACAACATACATCTATGTTTACCAAATATATATTGCCTCTTTATCCATATGGAATTCCAAATAAAAAAAATATACGTCAAGATGTTAAATAGGATTTCTAAACGAGTACTTCTGTACGAGTTCTTCACTCGTACTCCAGTCTTTCAAATCCCCATCGGACAAGTTTAGGACGGAAAGCATGGATCCACAAGTATTGACTTAAGCCTGTCAGATAAATTATTTTTTATTATTGATAGTTAAGTAAAAAAATCACGTTTCCCCGAGGGATTGCTATGAGGAATGTAAAAATATAAATTAGGATAAGTATTGATCGAATATTTTTTTTTTTTTCACTTCAGTCCAAAAAGATACGGCATATGATGATATAAATAGCTTTTCATAAACTTTATTATTTTTAGTTACTAACAGTTTCAGTTCATTTATAAGTACACCGCGGCTCAAATCACCAATCTCAAAATGATGAATTTATTTGTTGAAATTAATATATAATGGGTCGATATATTTCAAACAACTTAGTTTCTCGTCATTTAGCACTTAAAAAGGGGCCAAAAAAGGGGCCAGGTGTTTGAAAAAGGGGCAAATGGCGACTAAAGTCGCCAAACGGTAACACTGATGCTGAAATGATAAGAGAGCAGCAGTCGAACGAAGTAGTTTATAGCAGAATTTGAAGTCTAACCTCGCGAGTTAGGAAATTTGCAAATTGCGCATCTCTGCTCTAAATTAACTCGACTCAATTTTACAAAACAGTACTTTTGAAAAAGGTACCAATTCCCAAAAAAAGTACCACTATTCAAAAAAGCAATAATTTTACAAAAAAGTCAAATTTGACAAAAGTGCCAATACTTAATATTGTGTACCAAATTTCAAAAATGTATCCATTTTTTGGAGCATTACAGCCGTATTAAAAAAAAAAAAAAAACTTAACACAGCTTTACTAACCATTGTTAAGCTAAATTCCTTAGTTATATTCAAAAACGATGATTCGCTCGCTTACTATACCTTTTGTAAACTATTGTTAATCTTAAATATATTAATAATGGTTCAACCCTACTTTAAGGCTGTTTTAAGATTATTTCCGTTACATTTTTAAAGAAAAAAAAAAAAAAATAAATAAATTTTTTGATTCATTCGTTAATTTTTGACAAAAACACCATATTTTTAAATGTCCGGATGTTAAGATTTGTTTCGAAATTCAAAAATGTATTTATTTTAAATGTATTTTAAAATGTATTTGTACGAAAATCATAAACAGAAATAGGAAGAAGTTTATTCTGTTTACTTTTTTATTAAAATACCAACAATCTGGCTGCCCTCATGCCAACAAAATGTTCGCAACAATCGCATATGTTCAACATTTTCATTGTTTGCTGTTTCCACGTAATTCCAAATAGTACATTAATGTGTACACGTCTTAGATTAAGTTTTCATTAATCTTTATTAATACGCTCAACAGTTTTGGAGATATTCAGCCTATTTTCTAAAAAAAAAGGTTTAAAAAAAAATATTAAAATCATAAAAATTCGTAAATGTCTAAAATGCAAATTTCTATTTTTTAATTGCAAATAAAAATTTGTTGCAAATAAAACAAGGCCTATTTCATAGCTGTAACTTATGAATGAAATAAAAAATAAAAATACTTTTTATTTCATTTCTATTTCTTATTTCTAATTAGAAAATATTTGTTAATCCATCTATTTATTAGCTTTTGAATAAAAATATTAAGGATTTCTATTCATACTAAAACAATTGAATTTATTATAAATTTGTATCTGATTGAACAAAATAAATTAAAAATTAAAATATTTTATTTAACCAAAAGAAAAACAAATATATTTTTATAAGAAGAAGCTTTTTATTTTACTATTTTAAAGTTTAATAATATTCATATGTATTTTATTTAAATAAAAAAAAGTTAAACAAATTTTTTTGAATTTTATTCAAAAACTTTATATTCAAATGGAAACATTTAAAATAAATATTTTTATTATTTTATTCAACAAAAACTCCAAAAAATAAAAATATTCAAAAAATATTCATGTTGAATAAAAATATTCAAAAGTTTTCTATGAATAACAAAAATTGAATGTTTTAAAACAAATATTATTTTATTTTTAAAATGGAAAATAAAATAAAGAACAATTGTATTCAAACTAAAAATGAAATTGAAAAAAGATTCGGCTGTGCCGAATCTTTGATACCCTTCACCATATTACCATCTTACCATCTTATCGACATCATATTACCATATTACCGACAATTAATAAAATTTTCGCCTTAACGTATGCTTGCATATTTTCTAAATCTAAATTTTTTTCAAACTACGAAAATTTGAATATGAAAAAAAAAAACAATCATAACAGGCTTTGCTTTTAAAAAAGAAACAACAACAATTCCATATATATTTATTTTTGTATGTACAAACTGACTGAACACACAAAGAACAACAACAACACTGTTATTCATTATATTACTGCTGTTGCTAACTAAACTACTTGTCTATACAAAAAACAAAAAACGTCACTAATAGTCATTACAATGCTTAATATACATGTTTGTGTATGTATTTATGTATATTCTTAACAGATATGTTTTAGTTTTTAAAAATAAACAACTACAATTCCATATCTATTTATTTTTGTACAGACTGCATATACAAAGAACAACAACAACAACACTGTTATTCATCATATTACTGCTGTTGATAACTAAACTACTTGTCTATACAAAAAACAAAAAACGTCACTAATAGTCATTACAATGCTTAATATACATGTTTGTTGGTGTATTTATATTCTTAACAGATTTGTTTTTGGGCCATAACTCTGTTGATTATGAACGAATTTCGTTTATTAAAAAAACCGAAATTTTATAAAAATATTTATAACTGATCTATATAAAAATAAAAATCTGTAGCTTGAACAAGGGCTTCAAAAATAAAAAATTCGTTTTCCCCGATATCTCAGTTATTACTGAACCGATTTATTTAATTTTTTCGGAACAAAAATTCAGAAAATAATTTTCGAGCCCCCTTTAAAAATTCGAAGTCCCTGGTATATGCAGAGGCTTCAGAAACTAAAAAACCGGTTCTAAAAACCGGTTTTTAAAGCATATCTCCACCATTTATAAACCGATCTTCCTGATTCAAAAAACTGAAATTTTATAAAATTATTTGTGACCGATCTGTATAAAAATAAAAATCTATAGCTTAAACCAAGGCTTCAAAAAATAAAAAATGCGTTTTGTCCGATATCTCAGTTATTGCTGAACCGATTTATTTCATTTTTTCAGAACAAAAATTCAGAAAAAAATGTCCGAGAATTCTTTGTAAAAACGAAGTCCGTAGTGTATACAGAGGCTTCAGAAACTGGAAAACCGGTTCAAAAAACCGGTTTTTTGAACATATCTCCGCATTGTATGAACCTATCTTGCTGAATTCCAATAGCAAAATTCTCGAAAGCATTTCCGATCGTTTGACATACATATTATATATGTCAGTTATCGGTGGGCTTCATAAACGCCATTTCAACCGACACACGGACGGACGGACGGACGGACATGGTCCAATCGTCATCGCTTCTTACAAGGATTCCGAAAATATAAACTTTTTTGCTCTCCGACGAAAATTGTGGAAATTACAAACGGAATGACAAACTTATATATACCCTTTACACCTGTGGTGAAGGGTATAAAAATAAAATATATTTTAAAATTAGTTAAAGACTTAGGAATTTGATTTATATTTTATAAATTCATATTCGAATACTTTTGTGGAAACTTGTTAACAAATGGAATAATATTTAAATAATTTTTATTCAAATTAATTTCAAGTAACTGAAAATCATATTACAAAGAGTATAAAATAATTTTAAAGAAATTTATTTCTAAAAATATAAATAAAATATTAAAATAATTTATTTTTAACAAATATTTTGATTGAAAATATTCACAATGAACAGCTATGGACTATTTCATTCAAATCAATGCATAAATTTTAATTTTATTCATAAATTAATAAAGATACTTACTTACTTACTTGTCAAAGTTTGATGGATAAGATAGAATTACAAAAACATATTACAAAAATTATTACTTATTTAGTTTTCAAATTAATTGGCAATATCATATATGCCCCTGTGGCAAATGACCCCCTTCTATCTTTCCTACTAATATTTTAAAAAGTGTAGTACTCTTTAACTTGTATTTATTTTAAATGAATTAAAACTAAAATCATAAAGATTTTCTATTGAAACTTTATTTTTCATTCATTTAATTCAATTCAATTAATTCTATATAATTTATTTTCACAAATATTTTATCACATTCCTAGTAATTTTATAAATTTCTTAACAATTAATTGGCTATTTTAATTAACTTTTAAAAAATGTAATTTATTTCTAAGTAAATTATAAATAAATGGATATTTCCAAACCAATAAAATGTTTACTTAAGAATCTAAAAACTTATAGTAACATGAATGAATATCATAAATATGATACATTAAATTTTAAATTAAATTGCAACATTTATCTCTTGTTTTAATTTATAAAAGTTTATTAAACATTTAGTAGTAACAAATTAAACTTGTTTTGAATTCGCTTTTAAATTGTCATATCATTTTTTTAAAAACTTACATAATATTAAAACATTTCTGTTAAATAAATAAATAAATAGTAAAATCAAATACTATTTAAATAATGAAAGCCAGCCTTTAAGCAATAGATTATTTTAATTATATACGCTTAATAAAAAGGGTATTTTAAATATTTTTAATTTAGTTTATGTTCATTTTATTAGTTCTTCGTTTTAAATAATATAGATTTTCTAAAAATGAAAAGATAATTTAGAAAGATAATTTAATACATTTTTTTGCAACCCTGTAGATTTTAATATTATTTAATGTGGCAACATTTAGCAAGTGAATCTTAAAAAACAAATTTCTTTTTAAGTTTCTTTCTCTTTTTTTAAATTAAGTTTTCATAAATTAAATTTTCTATTTAAATTTATATAAAATATTCATTACTACATGATTTATGAAATTCTGATCCTGTTCATTTTTACTAATTTTACAAGACATTTTCCATTTTCCATTTTTTTTTTCTTTTTTTTTCAATACAATTTAATTAAAACTGCATAGTTTTTTTTATAAAATGTTTTCCCTTAGGCATAATATTTAATATTTGTTTAGCACTTTTATTTGTTTAATTTATAAAATGCAAATAAAATACAAATACTAGGATTGCGCACGTAAATATTTGTGCCCACAATTCAAGTTATAAAAAAAGAAAATCAGGAAAATCAACATTAAATTATTATTTTACATTTTAATATAATATAAATGAAAATTTAATGTCAAAGAGTCTCCTATAAAATTTTTCTTTATGTTATATTAAAATTTTGAATATAAAATAATAATTAAATGTTTATTGATTTTTAACAAAATGTTTAATTTTTTTTCGGGAATATCTTCCACGGTCAAACATTGGAGGCAATAAAAATAGTAGTTCATTCTGCATTTAAACAGGGTGATTATAATATAATTTTTCTGAAAGACTAGTTCCTCACCTACAACTTTCTCATACAACTCAATTCAATCAAATCAGTAGTTTAGGAGATAGAGATTTATTAGCATTTTATTATTTTTTTTTTTATTTTTTTTATTTTAAATTTGAGGAAAAATCTAATTTTGTTACTTAATGAGATTAGTGACAATTAGAAATAAGTTAATATTATACAAATTAAAAACCTTATAGTGTGCATTAAATTATTCATGCGCACTCTCCTACACAATAATATACAATTTTCAGTTAGAATTGTTTGTTAAATTGTGTTTAACTGGCAAATGTTTAATAAACATTAAATATGCATTTATTTATGCATACATATATGTTAAATAAAATTTAATACAGGTATGATGATAACAAATGTCAAATACATTTTGTAAATTACTGAAAATAATTATAGATGCACTAAAATAGAGACTAACTTTTTTTTTTAATAATTATGTCATTATTTATTTCATTTTCTTTATTATAGAGCAGCTTTTTATTTGACTTTCTTTGTTTAAGTTAGTAAATAAGATTTTTGACATTTTGTCGAAATTTACAAGAATATTGCCAGATTAGATTTAGGGTTTTTAAGTTAAAAATACATTCCCCAACACTTAAAACAAATTTTAGAAAAGGTTTAATTATTTTTATCACCAAAAGTATACATAAAATTAACTTTTCATATGTACTACGTTTATACGTAAGTGTTATTTGCAAATATAAATTTGAAAAAATTATATTTACGCCGCCTAAATGTTGAATTATTATTTTTTCATTTGCTCATAGTTTTATTTCTAATAATTTACCTTGTAAATATTAAGAAAAAGTTGAAATGTTTTTTTTTTTTTTTTTTTAATACCAAATTCTTATATACCACGTTTATACGTTAAGCCCTTATTACACTAGGATTGATAGAAGGATAATAGAAAGGTACAAACATTTTCTACATAATAAACTCATAACCGGCTCAAAATCGGCGCTTAATTTTTCAAGCCGTCGTCGCCGTAGACTCAAACTGGCTTAAACGGCTGAGCCAATTCAAAAAAAGCTGCCGATACTGTCGATTACGTTTTAGGCAAAAAATTAAAATATAACATATTAACTACACAAATGTTTTATATTTTTTTTTTTTTATTCATTTTTTTTTATTTTTTTTATTTTTGTAATTTTCTGCTCACACAAAATTTTGTCAGATTGCTGCAAAATACAAATAAAAATTTACTGAAATCTGCATATGTTAAACGCAACTATTAGTTTTTATTAATATACATAAGAAATATACTTAATTTGTGTAATATAATACGAAAAACAATTTGAGCCGACAAATAAGCCGCCGCCAATACGACCTTGTGAAAGTCGCCTCCGTTGACAAACGCAGCCGCCTCCGACAATTTCTCGTTGGCTTGGTTTTCTGCCGTAAAACAAATTTAAATTAAAAATGTTTAAAATTGCAAATTTTGTCTATGAAACGCTAGTGTAGACAACTTTTTTAATAATTAATTCACTGTTCCATATACCAGTACCCGTGTTCTGTAACTTGTGAAAAGTTTTCGAAACGAAAACAATTTTAAAATTCTAGTAGTCATCCAGTTTTTAGCAGATTGATTCATATAATATTTGAAGTAAACAAATTTAATGTCAACAAAAAACAGACGATTTGTTATTAATCACCCTGTTTTAAACAAGGCGACTATAAATTTCACGAAATAAAAATCTCTCACAAAGTTACAGAACACGGCAAAAAACATGAAATTTGTGCCCCTAAATTAATTATTTTGTATTTTTTAATCGATTTTTTCTACCGGTTGACTCATAAATATTTAGAAGAAGTTTAGTTATTTTTATTACCAAAAGTATGCTAATAATTTCTCATACATACTATGTTTATACGTTAGAAAAATATAATTTTGAGCTGCCTAAACGTTGAATTATATATAGTTTTTATTTGCTAGTAGACGTATTTTTTTTTTTTTTTTTATTAAGCTACCGTCAGAGATACAAAACGTCAGGCTTAAAGGCGGCCGAACGATTGTCTCTTTTGTCAACTGCCGCCGATTTGGTCGGCATAAAATCACCCGGCGAAATTTTTAATTTTTCATTAAAACTCAATTAAGAAAGTAGTTAACGCAGTGGCTTCATCTGTTATTGTTTTCAATAATTTATTATATGCCGCCGTGAAGCACCACCGCCGCCGAAAATTTTACCTCGGCTTGTAAATCTGACTGCAATATAAACATTTAAATGAATATTTGCAAATGATTTTTATTTACATAAAGCTAACGTATAAACGTAGTAATAATCATTCTTATATGTATATAACTGCAATTTTATTTGGCGCCCATTTATAACACATTAAGCTAACCAATCAAAATACACTCAAACCCCATAGACACACACATGCTAACAAACAAATGTCAATATTGTTTTAAATAAACATCAGAGTTGCAATTTCATTTTGGCCAGAGACAAACAGAAAAAAATTAAATACAGAAAAATGAATTAAAGCATGAAAAAAATAAACATTGATTGCATTATTTATGCATGGACAAAGTTAAATATCGACTGGTTTACATATATATTTTTTAATAAAAATTTTAAAGGTTTGTTTACTTACACAAATGCATATATTCAAGCAAATGCAATGGATAAGTGATGTCAATTAAAAAGGAATTTTCAAAAGATAAAAGTAGCTAAAAATGGAAAATTAGATGTACATTAAAAGGTCATTATTTAGTTTTTTAAGGAAACTCATTTCTTCTTTAAATAGTGATAATTGCAGTAAAAATTATTTACTAGTAAAAGAAGAGCTACCAGATTGTTTTTATAATTATGAAGTTTGTTTTATAAAAATTGCTAAATAGTAATAAATAAAATTAAAGGCATTTAATTAAATATTGTTTTGAAATAAAAAAATTATAATATTTTTAAGAAAAAAAAAAAAAAAAAAAAAAAAAATTATAATAATTTATAACATTGGAAACTGCACAATTTAAATTAAAATTATTTAATCGCAAATGTAGCAATGAATTGTTCATTAGATGTTGAACATATTTGCTTTAAAACGTGCCATAAGGCATTAATTTTGAATTCATTTATTTTGAATCCTTTAAAAAAATCACTAAGTTGTCATTACTTTTGCTAACGTTTCATTTTTATGCGAAAAAACTAGTACGTTAACGAAATGACCGCACAAACTCGCTTTATATGTTTTGCATACATAATTTTGCCTTATAACCAAAACTATAAATTTTATACACAACAAACAGCCTATAGCTAATAAAATTTGTTTTCAAATAAAAAAAAACACACTTTTGCATACAAAATATTCAATATGCAATTGGATTTTTCTTGTCGTTTGGCCTGAATAAGTTTTAAAACATTTGAATGCTGCTGTTGGTGTATACGTTTTATATGAATGAATCAATATGAATGATAAAATGACTCACTGCAATTTCATTTAAAATTGTATATATGTGTACACGTAAATGGATATATAAAGCAAACATAAAACAACTAACGACGACGACAATTAACATCGTCATCGATATTATCATCAATCTGTGTAAAATCGAATGTGTTCACATATTTTTTATTTTTGCCGTTTTCTAAAATGGCAACACCAAAAATGTCTAATATCAAATTGTAGAAACGTATAGGCGCCAGTTTCTGTTTAAAATGTATTACACAAATTTCCCATGTTATTTATGGGCCTCTTCGTTTGATCATTTGCCTAAAACGAATGATGTATTAGAATGTTTAATATGATGTTATTGAGAAAATTTGTGAGAAATAGGGAAATATTTTTTAAAAAATATATTTAAATAAATTTATAAAATTATATTATTGAGAATAATATATTTTTTAATACATTTTATATTTAGTATTTTTATTAAATATTTCAAAATTATAAATTTAGTAATTTCACTTAAAATTTTAAATCTGGTCACTAATTATTTTTACAATAAGAAAAAGTTTTTGTCAAATTAAAATATTTTATATAAAAATTACTTTAATTAAGAAGAACTAAACATTTCTCAATAAAGTACAAGTTTTAAAATAGTACTAATTTAAAAAAAGTAACAACTAAACAAAAAGTTTCAAATTTTCAAAAAAAAAAAAAAAAAAGTATTATTTTTCAATAAAAAAAGCAAATATTAAAAAGTAAAAAAAAAAAATAATAATAATTTTTTATAAAACGGTACCAATATTCCAAAAAGTAGTAAATAAAAAAAAATAAAAATACCAAAAATGCAAGTTTTTAAAAACGTAACAATTTAATATTTTCAAGAAGGTACTATTTTTTCCCCCCAATTTTAAAGAAACTGCCAGTTTTTAAAACAGTACTTGTTTAAGATAAAGTAAACGTTTTTTTTAAAAGGTACAGATTGAAGAAAAAATCTAAAAAGTTCCTTATTTTAATTAAAAACAAAAGTATACAAAAATAATTCCTTAATTTTATAGAAAATTTTTAAAAATTAAAATTTTTTAAAACAATAGTGTTCTAGATTTGGAAAATGTGTCAGCTTAAAAAAAAAAAAAAAAAAAAAAAAAAAAAAAAAAAACTCGAATTTTAAAAAAGTACCAAGTTTTAAAATGTGCTATTATTAAAAGAAAAGAATAAAAATATTTTTATTTTAAAACAAGTATCAAAAAATAATAATTTTTTTAATAAGTACCAAATTTTAAAAAGTATCAAGTTTTAAATTCAAAAAAATACCAATTTTCAAAAAAGTCTTAACATAAAGTATAAATAATAAATAAATAAAATAATTTTTTTTTTTTAAAAAGTACCAAACTGTCCTTAAAAAAGTTCCAATTTTGTAAAAAAAAATGTACTATTTTTAATAAAATAAGAAAAAATTCATCAATTTGGTAAAAAGTTCGATTTTTTTTTAAATGTATAAAATGTAAAAAAAAGACTGAATTTCAAAAAGGTACAGAATTTTTTAAATCGATTTTTAAAAAAGTACCTACCCAACTTTAAACTTTCAATTTAAAAAGGTACATTAAACATTAAAAAAGATCTAATTAAAAAATAATTTTTTTAAAAAAAAAGTACTAAATTTCCTTTAAAAAATGTTGGAATTTTTTAAAAAAGTAGCAAATTGTATTACTATTTTTCCACGTATAAAAATCGCAACAATTTGTTAAAAAAAAGTACGGATTAAAAAAAAGGAACAAATTTACAAAAAGTACTGTATTTAAAAAAAGTACCAAATTTCCATGCAGTAGTACTAGTTTTAAGAAAAATTACCAATTTTTTAATTAAGAAGAAGTTAAAATTTCCAAAAAGAATTTAAAAATAGTACCAAATTTCAAAAAGATACTAAATTTCCATGTCATAAAAATTAACCAAATTTTAAAAAGAAGACTAATTTTTAAAATAAAAATGAATGTTCATATTATAATTAAAAAAATAAATTAAAATTTGTATTCGTTTATTAAAAGTTAGAATTTAAAAAAGTATTAAATTTAAAAAGGTGCACAAAAATTAAAAAGAAAGATCCAATTTTCTTAAAATTAATATTTTCAAAAGTGGTATACATTTTTCAAAATAAAAAAATTTACCCAAAAAAATAAACAAATAAATAAATTATAAAAACTAAGGTACATTTTTTTAATACAGTTTGAATTTTCAGAAAAAGAACTAAAGAAGTCTTAATTTTTCAAAAAGTCCCAGTTTAAGAAAATGGTTCGAATTTGAAAAGAAGTACCAAAGTTTCATTAGTATTACTAGTTCAAAAAAGTACAAATTTTTAGAATTAAAAAAAAAAAAAAAAAAAAAAAGTAAAATTTTAATTTTTTTTTTTTCTAAGTTCGAATTTCCATAAAATATAAGTTCAAATTCTACAATAAGTGCCAGTTTAAAAAAGGATACGAATTTAGATAAACTAAAAGTATCAAATTTCTATGAAATACGACTTTATAAAATGTATTAATTTTTTAATAAAAAATTGGAATAAAAATATCAAATTTCATAAGGTACTTATTAAAAAATAAAATTCAGATTATCGCCATCCGAATTATCAAGATTATACTGTACTAATTTTCAGATAAGCTTATAAACTTTGATAATGATGGAAAGTTTTCCAAAAATTATACTTAGTCTTCTTAATCATTAAATGACAATTTTTATTTTTAATTCTTCGATGCTTTAAATTATAAGTTAAATCATTGAACTTTATTAACCTCTAGTTTTCAAACAGTTTTTCTTAGTTTCTGTAATATATTTTCCATTGACTAAACACTGCTCAGAAATACTTCTTTTACTTTTACAAAAGTCCTCCTAAAGGTCATTGCCAAAAATGTCAGCTAAAAGTTATCTTAGTCACTTAATGCTGCTGCTGTTGTTGCTACAGTTGTTGTTCAACTCTAAACAAACAACTATAGTGCTTTAATTGATATAATTGATGACTGCTGAAAAGCAACTGTGTATATAAAAACAAAAATATACTATGCTTTAGAAAGTTACAATATAATGACCCCTAAAAGTATACTATATGCAACAAAAATGCATTTTCGCAACTTTTGTATATATTTTTGTAAATATTTGACTGTATGTATGTAAGGATGTGGAAAATTTAAAAACTAAATTTCAATTACTCTCAAACGATGACTATGACTTTGTAAAGAAATGCGAATGATGATGATGACGACAACGATGAAGATGATGATATAGAGAAGAATGTTAATAATGATGGTAACGTCATTTATAGTACAACGTCAAGGACGCGTAACGACCTTTCTTTAGCAAAACGACAAAAAAAAAAAAAAAAAAAAAAACTTTTATGAAAAGTTTACTTTAATGTGTAAAAGTGTGTGTTTACAAGGATGCCAAAAAAAAAAAAAAACTATGTACCCAAAATTTTGTTTTATATAGTTTAGCAGTGCAAATGTTTTATATACATATGTATGTTTATGTGAATGTATATAGGCAAACAGGCCAAAAACCAACAAGGTCTTTTTAGTCAGTCAACCATTTATACATGACTTCAAACAAACAAACCAGCCTTAAACAGAAATAGAAATTTATACATAGATATATTTTACCAAAATCTCTATCACATATTTACTACTAGTTTATACATAACTACAATTTGGCTTTAAATACAATATTCCTCTACAAGTCTAGTATAGTTTAAAATGTATGTGCCTACACCTTTTTATGCACATTTTCCAATGCAAGTTATTGCAATAGTGGCAACTGTATACATTTTTGTTAGACATTCAAAAGTATACAAAACGCTCAAACCAACCAACCAACCAAACAATTATCCATCGAATTGTTAGAGGGAGTAAGAGGTCCTTGCAAGATTGTTAACATAGAAAGTATAGAAATTATATAACGATACAATACAATGTTTGTGTTAGGAGAAATGTGAAATTGAGGGATACATACTTAAACGTAGACTAAATATAAATACGGGTTAATATGTGGATGACGATGACTACGACGACTAGACGTTTAGTTAATTCACGTTAATACTACATATGAAATGTGTGTCTATGCAAAATACATGTTCAACTAGTTATTTTCCTCTATCCATTAATGAAATTTTTGTTAAGAGGTCAATGCCAGCTTTTAATAAGCCTCTGGGTCAAATCTTCTTATAAGCGCCAAAATGTATGCTTTACTTTTGCTTATTTCGCATTTTAACAACTCTGCTATTTGTGTTAGAAGTCAATGAACGTGAAAGTGACAATAAATATATTTTATAAGGAAACAACAACTACTACAACATATTAAACTTATGGAAATGCGTGTTAAGTAAGGTCATGGTTTGTGTTTGGAAAATATTGGCAATAATTGTATATAAAATTAGTTTAGTTAGAGTACTTGTTGTTGCATGTTTTTGTGGCATACAACTTATACATTTAAAACTGCTTATACGAGGGGGAGACAAAAACTTATTTAACTTTTTCCTTAGCTTATTGAAAATGTTGGGTCGAACGCAAACAATTTGGTAATTAATCTGTATCTTTTGAATTTTAGTTTTAATGGAAAAGTAATGTATAGAAACTTAAAAAAAAAAATCATATTATAATAATCCAGTTGTAATACGTTACAAGCTACAGGGTGTCAATATTAACTACCACGAGCTTAAACTAAAATATTGAGGTGATCATCATTTTATATTTTCTTTAATGTATGTATGTATGGCAAAGTTATAGAGAAGACCTAGCTTTCTGAAAAATCATGTTGTAATACGTTACATGCTACAGGGTGTAAAAGTTGACTACCTTGAGCTTGAAAAAGATTTAAGTCATCGTAACTTTAACAAATAAAGAATGAGGTCCGTTCATCTAAACTGCTGTCTGAATGAAAAGTAATTTATAGGAAATTTATAGAGGAGGAACAAAGCTTTCTGAAAATTAGTCTTATAATCACCTTGTTACAATATGACATGAGATACAGGGTGTCAAAGTTAACTACTTCTAGTTTGAAAATGATTTAAGTGAGGATGTATGAGGTCCGTTCTCCTAAACTGCTGTTCCAAGCGAAAGTTATAGAGGAGGTCCTAAGCTTTCTGAAAATGAATATTACAATCACCCTGTTACAATACAACATGAGCTACAGGATGACAAAGTTGACTGCCTCGAGTTTGAAAACACTTAAGTGATCGTAACTTTAACAAATAAAGTTTGATGTCTGATCTTCTAAAATGCTGTTTCAATTAAGAAGTAATGTATAGGAAAGTTATAGAAGAAGATCTAAGCTTTAAAAAAATAATCTTTGAATCACCCTGTCACAATATGACATGAGCTACAGTGTGACAAAGTTGACTACCTTGAGCTTGAAAAAAATTAGCTGATCGTAATTTTAACATATAAATTCTGATGTCCGATCTCCTAAATTGCTGTTCCAATTAAAAAGTAATATTTAGAAAAATTGTAAAGTAGGACCTAAACTTTCAGCAAATTGATCTTCTAAACACTCTGTTCTAAAAGGGTGGGAACTACAAGGTAACAAAGTTGGTTAACTTGACAATCTCCACCTTTAAAAGTTTGTAAGTTTGGAAAATAGTGGTCTATGCCCGATCTTCTAAATGTATGGACAAGTTATAGAGAAGGACCCAAGCATTCAGAAAAATTACCTAATAAACACCCTGTCATAATACGGCAAGAACTACATGGTGTCAAAGTTGACTACCTCAAGCTTTTGAAAAAGATTTAGATGATCGTTATATTTACAAATAAAGGCCGATTTCTGTATTATTAAATATATAGACAAATTGTGGAGGAGAACCAAAGATTCCGAAAAATTATCTGATAATAGTTACCCTGTTATAATATGACTTGAACAACAGGATGTCAAAGTTGACCATCTCGAGCTTTTGAAAAAGATTTAAATGATCGTAACTTTTATAAAAAAAATACCGATTTCTGATATCCATATGTATAAAAGAGTTGTAGAGGAGAACCAAAGCATTCAGAAAAATAATATAATCACCCTGTTATAATACGACGTGAGCCTACAGAGAGCTCAAGTTGACTATCTCAAGTTTTTTTAAAAAAATGTAAAAGTTCATGATTTTTGCAAATAAAGGCCGATGTCTAAATTTATGGAAAATAAGGACTCAAGCATTCAGAAAAATTATCTAATAAACACCCTGTTTTAATAAGGCATAAACAACAGGATGTCAAAGTTAACCATTTTCAAGTTTTTGGAAAATATTTAAAATGTTTGTGGGCTATAATTTCCTATACTTATTGATTCGCCCTCGTTTGATTTTTAAGAAAAACTAAATTTCAAAAGTTTTATCAACTTTTCCTTATTTTTTTTTTTTTTTTTTAATAAAAACTAAAACCAAATAAAACTTAATTTTGCTAACGTCAGACATACATATCTAATAAAAACATTTAAATGTTTAAAGAAATTACAAACAAAATAGAAAAAAAATGTGTAATATATTTAAGGTAACATTATAACCTGTCTTCTCCCTACACCCCCCACCAAACAAGGAAACAAATATTTAAATATAAAAAAATAACATCGTGTATAATATTTTTTATTAAAAGTAAAAGGAACAGTGACAGAAGTAAAAAAAAATGTTAAAGATATAAACAAAAATTCGCCAACCCACTAACAACAACAGTTTAAAGAAAAGCTACAACAACAGTACATAATAAAAAATAAAAACAACCAGCTACATCATCCACAACATTATTATTATTATTATTGTAACAACAACTAACAAAGAAACCAAGAAAAATTAAAAAAAAAAAAAACATTGGCCTTGACATTGACCCAATTGGTGGCAGTCAGTGATGATATTGTTGTTATTGTAGTTGATTCATTTTGATACTCTTTTTTTTTTATGGTAAACAATATTTGTTTGTAATTTTGTTTTATAGTTGTTGTATTAAGAAAAAGACATGTAATCATGTCTTTCTCAATAATTTTGTTTGTATGGCTGTGTAGCAGCATATGGTTGGGTGTTTTAAGAATTAATGAATGAATGAATATATTTTACTTTTATTACAATAAAAATAAACATTTTATTAAAAAAAATAATAATAACAACTATTTATTATATTTTTAATAAGAACAGCTAGCTGTCTTGTATAAATTTTAATTAATGTAAGAAGAAAAAAATAATGAATGGAAATTCTTTGTTATGCCTTTTGTTTATAATGAGGTGAGAGAGATTTTTTCACCACTAAGTAATAATGAAGGGTTGCCAGAATTATTATGAAAGCTTCATTAAGTACTTGAGGGTGGTGTTTATTTTTTGTTTAATAAATTCTAAAAATTTAGTAATTATTGTTAAAAAAAAAAACAATGATTTTGGCTAGTATAAGGGCATTCGTAAAGAAATAATTATATTCAGGGCTGTCATAGAATCCAAGTCGGATTTGTTTTTTATCGGAATTACAAACCAATATTGATTTCATTTCGTGTCATGAAACCGTATTGGTTTTGGTATTTTCGAATGTAAACAAACAGCTGTTTCATACATTTGTTCGTTTGTTTACAATTTGTATATCAAATTTTTTTAAGAAAATTTGTAAGCAATAGTTTTTGTTGAATTATTATTAAAAATTATTGAGTTTATATTAAAATATTATTTAAAAAATAAGTTACAATAAAATAAATAAAATTACATTTGCAGTTGTAGTATTTTTTGTTAGAAGAGGAATGCTCAAAGAAGGAGGCGAGAAGAATTTCAAGAGATTGTGGCAATATGCTTGTTAAGAGATTGAGATTGTAATTACATTTTTTATTCTGTGCACTTTAATATAAAGCTTTTTTGATTCACGGTCCATTATCGGTTAAATAAAAACGATTTCCGTATGAATCTTGGCATTTCTAGCTTAATAAAATTCCGCCAATGTTGTAACTAGTAGCTTTGCATTTGTTATCTAAACGAGCGAATAAGAAATCAGTTGGAAACGACTCTACAATCCAGTGATTCAGCCAATTGGATTCTAGAGTAGGCTTTTTAAGCAGTGAAACACATTTCAATGATATACATATTTTGCAATAAACCTTATAATTGTGGAGTTTTTATTTTTATTTTTAAGTGTTTTCTTACAGTAAATAAAAAATATTATTTTCCTTTTATAAAATATCTATGAATTTACTTACATTTTGCCAAAATATTAAAAAAACAAAAGCTTGTTAATGAAATCCGACAGCTGTTAGCTGCTTGGTTTGTTCCAATAGAAAAACCGATAAAATTGGATTCTGTGACACCTAAAACCGCTTTTAAAGATACAAATATATAAATTTAATATAATTCCCTTAAAATACGTAGAATTCTATGTATAAAAAACAATCAAAGAAATTGATAAAAAATGTTTAATCGTTACAAAAAAGCAAATAATATTTTATTAATAATTTATTAACACACCCTTTTTTGGAGGGGGGTTAGCAAAAATGTTTAAGCAAAAACTTAAAATATATAAGTAATATTAAAATATAAATTCTATTGAATTTGCAAATGTAATAAATAGCTTAAATGAATCTGGCAGCCTTATTTAGGTAACTGACAGTTTAAAGGTGAACAGACTTTTTGTATGGTAAATAAAGCTGCCACTTTGATTTAATAATGATAATTTAGCAATTTTTTTTTTCTCTTTTGTAAAGAATACAAAATAGGTCTATGTTATATAGTTTATTTGTATTATTTATTTAACTGATAACAAATTTAAATTACACAAATTAAAATTATTAAAAGAAAATCCCTGTCATAAAGCTATTAATCAAAATAACAAATTATAAAGAATTACAAACGTAAATATGGAGCAATATTTTATAAGTAAAAACTAAAAAAAGAAAGAGGTGAATGACCGTGCAAACTAGCGGCTTTTGTTTTCATTTGGTATTTTTTTTTTTTTTTATTTTTTTATGAACGAATACAGAAAGCGAAAATAGCAGCAGCAGCACAATAAAAACAAAAACAAAAAAATATCATATGAACGTAGAAAATAATCAAACAAAATAAAAATTGTATAAACACAGAAAATGACATACAAACAGACAGACACACAGGGTACCCCCAAGTTTTGTAAAAGAAATACAACAACAACAAAAAAATCGAAATAAACAGATGGATGATGGGGGTATTAAAACATTGAAAAGTATTTTATAAATGAATGAATAAAAAAAAAATAAAAAAATTGTTAAAAAAAAGAGGTTGAAAATGCGCACTTGTTGTTGTTATTACTGGTGATGTTAATATATGTGTTAGTGTTTGTTTGAGTGTTTTATGTTTGCTTCTTTTTTTATTTATATTGTTGTGAAAAATGTAGAACACAACCTTGAGAATGCCGCCAACCAAATAATATAAAAAAACAACAACAACAGCGAAGAAAAAGAAATTTATACATACCAAAGAAGAACCAAACAACCAACCAACCAAATACAATATATAGTAAAATTGTATGTATAAAAAAAAATATAAATATATAAAGAAATATATAAAATAAAACGACACGTAAACAGCACCATCAAGAGCAGCAATAACACCAACAACATCCTCCTCATCATCAACAATAACAACAACAAGAGTAACAGTAGAGGAGTAACAAGACAGACAGACAAATTGGACGGACGAAAATAAAACGACTTTTATACACTTCTAGTACAGATACTTATTCTTTCTCATATATATACAACAGATGCAGACAATTTTGATTTTTTTTTTATTATTTTTGGTAGACATAACGTAGACACAATGAAGGACAAACCCCCAGACAATATGACGTCGACAACGGCAAAATAATATTAACAACAATATCAAGCAAATATGTACCCAATGAAAGAACTATACCACCAAAATAATAATAAAAAAAAAACTATAACACACACTCTCTTTTATACATACATACATATTTTCATAGGTATTAAACATTTGTTTATATTTCTTGCCATACATAACTTGAGTTTTGTAAATATTAAAGTTTAAATACTTTTTTTTTTTTTTTTTGGCATTACTTCTGGTACTAACTACTTACTATATATTCGTTTATACAATAATGAATAAAAGGCAGAAGTAGCAGCAAGAAAAGAAGACCCAAAATGTATACAACATATTATGACCCATGTTAATGTTATTTTTTTTGGTAGAAAGAGTAGACAGACCATTCATGAATTACTATAATTTGAAGGTGAAGGTTACAATCGCAACGGTATTCATTCATCTTTTTTGTTTTTGTATTCATATGATTTTTTTTTTTTGTGTTTACATTTCTTTGACATGTTTTAATTAATAATATAAAGGCGAATTCAAACAGGTAACCTCACTTAACAACTGATTATTATTTTTAAGTACTTAGAACTTTAAGCAAATTTTTTGCTTACCCGCTGCAGTGTCAAACTCCATGTATAAAAAAAATAATAATAATGAATTCGCTGTACTGTTGTTTTTGTAGAACTGCTGCCATATGTTTCATTTCATCATGGTCTGGACCATGTAAGGTAACGGAAACTATAAGAACTACGATACCAAAAAAGTTATGTATTTTGACAACTTTAATTTACTTTCACATGTTTGTTTACAAACAACACATTTGACATTTCAGGCAATAAAAAAAGTAATAAGAACGCAATAATACAAAAGTGAAGAAAAAATGTAAACAGAAGTTGTTAACATAAAGAACAATATGACACTACCGATTTTAGAACACAAGTCGGCTTATTTCTGCCAAAAAGAAAAAAATCTCAAACGCTTAAATGTCGCTACCATATTAATCTACCTTGGACTGAAAGTACAATTAAAAGTCCAACCACTTAGAATAATTTCGTTTCAACTGCTACTGACAGCTAGGCAACGCATAAATCATACTAACCCAGTCGTTGCATTATTATTTTTTATTAAAATTTTATTAAAAAAAAAAATGTTATATAAAAATGTAAAAATTAAATAATGTTCTCTGTTGAAATAAGAACTACAAATTCAAATTTATACACCAACCATGACCTTACTTTATACGCATTGTCAGCCAATGTGTTGTTGTTGTTTTGTTTGCTAAGAAAATTATATTGTTACTTGCACGTTCAATGACTTATCAACTTATTTGCTTAATCTTTTAGTTAGAAGTTCTTTAAAACCCTTATTCTCCACATAATAAAATACATACATATATACAAGTTAATTACTTAACATTCATATTTAGAGTTTTTGTTTTTAATTTTTTTAATGAAAGGTATGACAATAAATTAATTATATTGTTCGCACGTTTTTCTTCTTAATATTGTTAAACTTTTTGTTTTGATTGCTTGTTTTTGTTTATTATTTTTTTGCGGTTATTTTTATGGTTAACACGTGTTATGAAATTAATTATATTTAATTTATGTATTTGTATCTGTAAGAAGAGTGTAAATTTTAGCAATTTATAATTTGTTGGTATTAATTTGAATTGCTTAAAATAATCCGTTTTGCTTAAGTTAAGTTTACACTACGCTAATATTTAATCGTGTTTTTAAAAATGTTTTCATGCTTTCTTGTTGTGATTGATAGCTGTCAAATACATATCGTAAAATACGAGAAGGACAAATATATTTTAAGCCCGTTCAGATTAGTTCAAAATTATTTTATTAATTACAAAACTTTCATAAATTTATTTGACTTAGGCCCGTTATTATAACTTTCCAATAACTAAAGTTAGGATGTTATCGTTCACTTTAACTGTTTTTGGTTGTTATAAGTATAAGTTAAGCCAAAAGTGACCAATAAGCTAAATGTAAGAACATCTGACCATTAACTTTTATCGGACGTTTTATGTATTCAGAGCTGCCATATTTTCTGCTTTATAAAAGAAATAAATAAAATCATATTTATTCCGCTGTAGTTTTTAGTAATTTGTATGTCTATATTTATATTAGCTATGGCGTTGTGTTTTATTTAGCTAAAACTCATTTATTTTAAAAATTTCTTTGTTTTTTATTTGTTTATATTTCCGTTAGTGGCAGTTACGTTCAAATAGTACATGTTGCCACTACGTAAAGTGGCCAAAAGTAATCGGTTTTTGCTTTGATATTGCCGTATTATCTAAATTATAAAATTTACCTTAAAACCAAGTTGTAATAACCAAAAGTAGATAAAGCTCACTTTATCGTTCACTTTAGTTTATCTTGCCTTTAACTATCTGATACCTTATCGGTAAGTTATAATAACGGCCCTTAAATGATTAAATTAATATATAACAAAATTGTAGTTTTTAAAGAATTTTAGGATTTGTGGAAGTCAAGGTTATTTTTGGAGCGTTTTTATTTTATATAAAATGAAAATGTTGCTTATTTTAGACAAATAATTACAAAATTTACAATAAGCTAATATATTTGGATAATAAATCAAAAATGCTATTATCCATTGAAAATAGCATAATGTACATTAATAAAACTTACTTTAAATAAACATATTTTTATAAATAATTTACGTTTATACGAAATATCAAGTCTGTTTCCACTTTTTTTTTTTTTTTTTTTGCTAAAGGGCGAAGTCTACCATATTCAAGTCGGCGTTAAGCCACCGCCGATTTTATTTTGTTTGCAAGCGCCGACTCACGCGACTTTTATTGCCTTACATTTAAAGTCAACTATTTTCTTAAATAATTTTTTTTTTCTTCAGTATTTTTTAATCGATATTAACAAAAATAATATATGCTAAAATATTTAAAACGTTTAATTTTTTATGACTTATTTAACCCTCTACTGCATACAACGCCAAATATGGTTTTCGTCTTTTAATGCATTGTATTTTCTATAAACGGGACTTTATCAAAAGAGAATAATATTTGTCATCTTCTATGTTTTGATTTCTTCTCAAATATAAAGCAAAATATTTTCAAAGTGCGTTTCCTTTAGTTTTCTTTAGGGCTTCATGTGTGAAAACAAAAGTAAATTTTGAAGCGATATGTGTACAATTTTTCGAAAAATATAAGAACAAATATAACACAAAAAAATATATTCATATAGGAAATTAAGTTCTTTTTCAAATAAAAATATTATTTATCTGCAAAGTAAGTATTTTATATATGATTTTTTTGGAAAACTTATGAAGCCATATATGGCCTTACATGCACTAGTAGTATATAATTAACTTACATATATACATGAGTGCATTTTATTCTTTCCATAAAATGCAATGCAATTTTTTTAGAAATGGATGTACGATCATTCTATGATAATTTAAAATATGTTAGTGAAATTTATAACGTTGATCATAGTGGTGATGACCAAATATCTGCTACTGACGAAGAAGACTTTATAAGTCAACCGTCAGGTTAGGAACATATTTATAAATCGGAGACTGCTGACAGCGATTGCTCTACATTCAGATGATTATGACAAGCCTACTACGTCGAATGCAAAATGTACTAAAAAGCCAAGATCTCCAATTTGGAAAGAAAGTAGTTTGCCTACTTATTCGAGTGAAAATTTTCCATTTCTTAGAGATAATAAAATATTATTTCTACGATAATATGTTTCCACGCCGAATATTTTTTTTTCAAAAATAACTCTTAATGCATATAAGGCCATATATGGCTTCATTTTTTTTTCTTCCAAAATTCCGAGTGAATTTTTAACCAGCTGCTATAAAATAATTGTTTAAAGTATAATTATAATTATTTAATCCAATTCAAGTATTGAAAAAGCCTTTCTAGGCCAATAAACTTATATTGAATATAAAAATGAATTCCTTAATAAAAAAAAAATTGTTTAATCTAAAAGATTAACGCCGTATTAAAAAAAAAAAAATAATGTATGTTTGATAACGAGTTACTAACTTTTTTGTATGTAAATTTCCATAAGAAAAAGTTAGTAACTCGTTATCAAAATTACATTATTTTTTTTTAATACGGCTATAAATTATTATATTTTAAGTTAAAACTGGAATTCAAATTATTTATTGTTCTTAAAGAAAAAATTTAATAACCGCTACTAAAATGAAGACTGATTTTATTTGTATTGGCTGAATTATTATTATTTTTGTTAAAGTTAAAAATTGAATTAAATTTATATTAGTTTTCGTTAATTTTATTAAAAATTTTAAAATTTAATAAGAAATATAAAAAAATATAATGAAAAATAAAAATTAACTTTAAAAAAATGCAGCTTTAAGACGACTATTTGCTACCGCCCAACAATTTTTGTTAAGCCGCCGACGTCGAAAATTATAATTCGACTTCGCCCTCTGTTTTTTAATACTGCTTTCAGATGCATAAAACATAAGAAACAATATTATGGTTTTATTTATTTTAATAAAAAAAAAAGTATTATTATATTGACGGTTTTATTTAAAAACTTTTTTTATAGACAAAATAAAAATTGTTAATTTCTATTTGTCAATTTAAAGTTGTTGTATATAAAACAACCCCGAAACTGCCTGCAAAATGACCCAAAGCAAAATCGCCCAAATCAAATATAGAAAAATCGGCCAAAAAATTTCCATATAAATTTGAGTCATACTTCATATGAAAAAGTACCCAAAAATTTTGCAATTTTGGGCTAAAATTCCTTTTTGATAACACATGTTTCATATTCTGGGTGATTTTTCGCTTTTATTTATTTTTTTTTAATTTTTACAACATGCATGAGAAGGCCATTCTACTCGTAATCACAAAAGTTTTATTTAGCTAAGACGGGATTTGAAACACCTTAGAGTTGAAAACCCCTGCGTCCGGCTAAAAAGGAAACTGTTTTAATCTAGACCTGAATTCTACCCAGGCCAAAGTTAAAACTATTTTCATTCTGAATGTGACTAATTTTATCATATAATGAATAAATTTTCATACCAGAAAGTGTCATAATGGTTGAGGGTAATTTTTCGTAAATATTTGAAAATTTTTCCACTAGTTTTCAGCAAATTTTACATTTTTTATTTTTAGGCAATTTTTCATTTCTTTTGGGTACTTTTTCATTTTTCTGGCAGCCTCCCCATAATCTGCTGTTGTTTTCTCCTGTTTGATTTTACATTTATTTGGTAATATCAAAAAAATCGCCCAAAATAATGACAAATATTTTTCATCTTGTTTTCACACAATGTTTACACTTGCCACATTTTTTACTTAAGGAAAATATTTTTGTTGGACCACAATCAGCTGTTATCTGTTTGAATCGTAAACACATTTAGTGCTCACACTAGACAAATAAAATTTTGCAAATACTTTTAAATTATAGCATAATTTGAATTGAGCTTAAGATCAAACAAAAATTCGCTCAAACTGTCGCAAATATTTTACAACTTTTGTTAACACAATATTCACACTTGTCACATTTTTTAAATAAGATTTTTTTATTTGAACAAATTCAGCTGTTGTCAGTTGGAATCGTAAGCATATTTATTTAGTAGTCACATTAGGCAAAGCAAATATAGGCAAAAATCGTCAAATATTAGTGTAATGCTTGAACTTAGCTTAATTACCTTAATAAAAAAAAACACAAACAAATTTAATTAAAATTCATTTTTAAAAAATGGCATTTAAAATTTAAAAGTAATTTCTGAATTCAAGAGAAAATTGTTAGCTTTTATTTATAATAAACAAAATAATATCTAATCTTACTTTAAATCTCTATGATTAAATCCTTTGTGACCTTTAGATAGGATTTAAAATGTTTTGAATTCATTATAATGATATTAATGACACTTTAAAATTCACAATAATGGAGAGTAATAAACAAAAAGGCTTAACAGAAATTACAATAAAAATGTAAAAACTGACAAAAACATAAGAAGGGGAACTATACGTCAGTTCTTTTAAGTTCTCTCTGCAAAAAATCCAAATATATATTTTTTTTAAAAACACCAGTTTCAAATAATTACAGCCATATTAAAAAAAATAAACAATAATAATTTCTGTCTCTTAATGTATTTATTAAGAAACTAGTATTCAAAAAACTACTGTCTATATTAACTAATAAACTGTTTTTTGTTTATGTAGGCAACCCTTCTCGGTTTCTCTCGCATTGTTATTGTCAGTGTTGTTAGCAGCAAGAATAAATTATTCGTTAACTGTTTTATTCTATTATTATTTTTGTTGTTCTAGTATTTTTTTTTTGTTGGATGTAATTATATGTATCCGAATAACGAATATTCTGTGATAAAATCAGCATCACTATTTCATATTTTGTTTTGTTTATATAATTTTTGTTAAAATTTTGATAAAATTTAACTATTTTAATAATTTTTTCTGTTAAAATCCATAAATTTTAACCCGGAGTTAATATAATAGATTAATTATACCTTAATCTAAGACGAGTTTATATTAATGTACTATTTGGAATTATGTGGTAACAGAAACCAATGAAAATGTTGAACATATGCGATTGTGGCGAACATTGGGTTGACATGCCGGCAGCCGGAATGATGGTATTTTAATCCAAAAGCACACAGAATATACTTTTTCCTGTTTATGATTTTAATAGAAATATTAATATAGTTTAAAAATAATTACAGAAAATATTATTTTGTCCCGGAATTTATTTAATACGTTTTTAAATAGCTGTACTGACATATTTTTTTTTTTTTTTATAACAAATTTAAACATCCGTACATTTAAAAATACGGCATTTTTGGCAAAAATTTACGAATGAATCAAAAAATATTTATTTTTTTTTTCTTGAAAAATGTAACGGAAATAATCTTAAAATATAGTCTTAAAGTAGGGTCCAACCAATATTAAAATATTTTAAGTTTACAATGGTTTACCAATGGTATTGTAAGCAAATCATCGTTTTTGAATACAACTTTAAGGAATTTTGTTTAACAATGATTAGTAAAGCTGTGTTAAGTTTTTTTAATACGGCTGTTAAATTATAACTATTATTGCTATACGTTTAAGGAATCGCTTCTTTTAAATTGTTGAACACTTATAATCATATATTAGAGTTAATTTGCTGCAATTAGATAATAGGAAAAATAGTTGCAAATGTTTTTTAAATACTTAATTACAATTATCCTACTACATATTTAATTTTTATTGACACCTTATTCTTGATAAGTTTAGGGAATGATAAATAACTGCATTTGTGAAATATCATGAATATTATGTCAGTTCCGAATGTAGCTTAAGAAAACTCTTGTCTTTGCTATTATAAATTAAATTTAAAGCAAACAACTTTAAATATTTTAAGATGTATTAAAAAAACTTTAAATAAAACAAAGACAAATCTTGTGTTTATTATTTTTTTACGTACTAAAATAAAAAATATATATTTATCAAGATTATAATTTTTATTTTACTTTTTCAAACGTTTTTAGTTTACGCCCGTCTGTCTATATGGATGCCATAAATTCGCCTGTTTCTTTCTCTGTGTTCACGTAAACTCATAAAAATTCCCAAACCCCCTGACGTATACGTGATTAATGTTACTTTTTTTCTCTTTTATATGAAATTTTTGCGTTTGTTTATGCCTTAATTTTATTTGTTTTCGCCCATTTTTTGTTATTTTATTTATTAATGCCTTTTTATGCGTATTATTTACAAACATTTTTTAGTTTTTTTTTAGGCTTTACATTGAATTAAAGAGTCGATATGTCTATTTTTATTTTTTCCTTGTTGTTATTGCTGTTTGCAACTAAACAACATTTATCTTAATATTTTAACATATCAACTAACATTATCTGTAGGTTTTTTTATGTTATGTTTTCTTTACTTTTGTTTAGTGTGTTGTCCTATAGAAAAAATAGTTGTTATAGCTATGGCGCCATTAGGTGAAATGTGATTTTTTTTTTTCGCTCTATTTTAAACTGCACAGTGTTGCCAAAACGCTTTTTTGGAAATAATTCATTAACTTGTGAACCCTGGGACATTTCTAAATAAAATTTCACATCATAAAAGTTGAGGTATTTAATAATTGATTTGGAGAAGCACAGATCAATTTTACACAACTGATATTTAAATTCACTCTTATCAGAATAATGGACTTAGTCTAAATCAACGACCCGCAAAATAGTGCACACGTGCAAATGATCTCTTAATTTTGTCACATCTATATGCTCTTATGTGTGAAGAGAGAATAATTATTAATTTTATATATTTCTAATACTTTTTTAAGCAAATTGTTTTAATATATAATTATAGTTTTTATTTCAGACCATAAATTGTTTAAGAGCAACAGATATTATGAAATTATAAGTTTAAAAATTGTTTTCGTGCACAATATAAGAGCACGGAAAAAAGAGCATATAGAATATGAAATTTAAGAGCGCCGATCCTTGGTCTAAATTGACAACTTAACAGATTTTTTATTTATTATTGAGAACTAATTATATGTATTTGTAACCATTTTCTAAAAATTAAACCCAATGTGTGCTTTACTGTTATGGGAGGCCAATTGAATAATTACTATAGTTATTCCCTGCAGGAAAAAACTTGAATGACTAAGGTTTTTTGTTGCTATTTTCTTCTCTTTTTTGTGTTTGTTCTATTTACATTTCCCACCAAGAGGAAGTAGTAAAAAAAAACAACATCATCTATAAGGTACTTGAAATAATGGTCCATTAGTTTGCAACGTCATTTAGTTATTTTTCTTTCTTTTCTAGGTTTTCTTTTGCAAATTTGAAAATGTTTTCCTTTCCTTTTTTTATAATAATTTCAAACAAGATTTATTTACTAGCATCAAAAGAAACTCTCTATATAAACTTTACCCTTGAAACCGGAAGTTTGTTGTAATAACAACACTTGCAGACAATAACAAACAGCTAGCTGAAGCAAAGCAAGAAGTAGAAAAATAAAATAATAACAACAACAAGGACAACAATAATAATACCAGCTTTTATATAACCACAAGTAGCTTTTTTAATAGCAAAAAAAAAAATCCTTAGAAAAAAACTTTATTCTAATACTTTGTCCTCATAACTTAAGCTTAAAAAACAGTTGGGAAACAGTTTTGTTTAATAACACTTTTTAGTTGCTGTGGTTAAATGTTGTAATTGCTGTTAGTCTTGGGAATGTAAAAGGATGTATTAACCCTTGTAAAAGACATCTTTTTTTTTCTATTCATTTAGTTTATTTTATTTTGTTCTCTCTATGTTAGAAGTTTATTTTTTTTTTTTTTTTTTTGTTAAACTTTTACACTTTGAACTTCCTTTCCTTCAACAGTCATATAGATGGTTTGTTGTTGTTTACAAATTTATATAAAGTTGCCAGAGTTTCATGTATGAAATTGTGTTGAATTGAAAGGGTAACATGTTTTTTTTTATTTTATTTTCCCTCCATTTTATTACAAAAAATTCAATTTTCAAAATAATGCTTTTTTTTTTTGTAAAAAATGGCATCACTGAAAAATGCTTCGTCAATTCGACGAAGTGTATTTTTGAACTTAAGATTTTGGTGAATTACAACTAATATAAATAAATAAAATGCTTTGAAATTTAATAGGATTATGAACCCGAAAAACTTAGAGTTTGTTTTTAAGCATATTTTTTGAAAATAATATGCTTAAATAATAAAATTTGGACCTAAATAAAATTAAAAAAAGTAGAGGTATTCCAATGAAATTTTGTCACATTATAGATATTTTTATTCTAAAATCAAAAAAATAATGGAATTTCCACTTTTGCGTATCGAAATACCCAAAATATTTTCAAAATCAATATACTCCAGGTCATCGATCGTATTCAGCGGAAAAGAGACATTTAAATCCTGTCAACTCTTTTATAAGCTTTACAAGAAACTGAGAGAAGGGAATACTAAACTTTTACTTTATTTCTCTCGCCGTAGTCAGAATTGCGAAGAAAAATTGTTGTGTGTGAACCCCGACTTTGGTATAACACAAGGCGAATTCAAACAGGTGACCTCACTTAATAAGCTAATTTTTTTTAGTACTTAAACTGTCAAATAAGCACAATTTTTGCTTACCCAATAAAGTGTTAAACTCCATAAAAAAAAAAAAATAATGAATTCGCCGTATTGTTATTTTTGTAGAACTGCGGCCTCCTGTTTAATTTCGCCATGGGTATAACTAAGCTTTTGGGGGTCTGTTATTAAAATAAATCTATTTAAATAAAAAGAATTCAAACTAATTGAAAGATGTTAAGATGCCTTAAGTTTCCTATTAATTGTGTAAATTTTTATAAAATATAATTACACATACTTCAAAACAATTTTTAATTCTTCGCTTAATTAAAAACTAAAGACGAAATTTAATAATTTTCTTTTAGTTTCCTTTCGACTTCATCATATTCACTTTCATTAACAACATTTTTCTTTAATCTCTCAACAACATCTAAATAAATAAATTTCCCCTCTACTGGTCTCATTTTTAAGATATTTTACAATTGCTATCGCTGATTTAATATACATTTTCAAATGATTTTATATGTACAAACATAAATTTTGTTTTTTCTTCAACCAGCGATTTTGCTACTACAAGTCATACTTTTAATATAAATTTCCATTGTTGTTCTAACATTTAAGACGCAAAAACTACAATAAAAACAACTAAAATGTTTGTTCTAAGTTCCATTAAAAAAAAAAAAATTAAAAACAATATTATTACTCAACGTACAAATACTTATATTCATTCGTAAATACCTGCAGACAAAAACAAAATAAAAGTAAAAAAAAAATAAAAAAATATTACGACAATCGAATCGACATAGAACGAGAGAATCAAAATGAGAACACCAAACGAACAAAACAACATTTATTCTGACAGAAATTATATTTTATTCTTTTAATTTTCTATGTGAAAAATATAAAACTCATACAAAACGTAGCAATGTCTTAGACCCACTGTTCCACTAACTGATTGTCAGTCAGTCCGTCAGACTATAAGACCCGGCCAACCTTTGTTGTGTATTGTTTCTGTTGAAAAATGTTATAAAAATTACCGAGTGGGTGTGTTTGTATGTAGTTAAAAAGTACATGATATTTGTTTGTGTGTTTTGCTATTGTTGTTGTTGTTGTCTGCATTTTCATGTTCTGTGTATTCTCGTTCAGTTTTATTTTATTTCTTGCTTGTTCTTCTTTTGTGTACTTAAAAAATATTGTTTTGTGCTCGATTTTAGTTTTTTTTTATGTATTTTATACGGCGAATATGTGATGATGATGATGACTATAACGACTGTTTTTTATACCCTTCACCACAGGTGTAAAGGGTATATATAAGTTTGTCATTCCGTTTGTAATTTCCACAATTTTCGTCGAAGAGAAAATTTTTTTAAATTTTCTTGATCCTTATAAGAAATGATAAGAAACGATAGGACGTTGTCCGTGTGTCCGTCGGTTGAAATGGCGTTTATGAAGCCCACCGACAACTGCCATATGTATCGGAAATTCTTTCGAATATTTTGCTATTGAAATTCAGCAAGATCGGTTTATAAATGGAGGAGATATGTCTAAAAACCCGTTTTTTTTTTTTTTTTTTTTTTTTTTTGCTGCTTAAAAATGCTGTAAATGGTGTTTATATAAGGCCTTCCGATAACATAGATACATGATATATATGTCAAAAGATCAGACATTTCTAAGACTTTTCTATTGAATTTAAAAAAATCGACGTATATAAAAAAAACCGGATTTTAAAAACCGGGTTTCGATTTTCTGAATCCCCTATATAAGCTATTGGCTTCGTTTTTACGACAAAAGATCATGAATGAATTTTAGTGTACAAGAAATAAACTCAATCGGTCCATTATTAACCGAGATATTGGCCAATAAATATTTTTTAACGATTTTATTATCTAGGACTTAGTTGTTATATAGATCGGTTTTTTGAATGAACCAAATCGGTTAATAAAAAACCGAGTTATTGGCAAATCTTATTTTATTTATTTAATGCGCGTTTCCCTTATATTTGTTGTTTTCGTGGGTGCTGAAAAACAACAACAATGAACTATGTAAGCTAGAGGCTTAGTTCTTTCACTGAAAATTCGGAATTTTTTTTTTTATTAATTTTTTTTGTTAAAAAAGTGAACTAAGTCGGTCGAGTATTTACTGAGTTATAGGATAAACTTCGTTCATGCACAGATCGATCATAAATATTTTTTTCGAATTTCGGTTTTTTAAATCACCCTTTTTTTAATTTAATATTGTCTTAGAATTACTATTATTAAACATTCAAACTATTTAATTAATTATTTATTGTATCTCTATTAGTTTAGGAGATATGAGGTTACCGATTTTACCCTTTTTTACCCCTAACATTCGAATTTCCAAAAATCCCATCTTAGTGGATCTATTCGGTAGAAGACCAATCCACAGTCCATATTTCATCTTTCTAGCCTTAACCGTTTGGGCTGTGCGATGATGAATCACCAAGTAATTCAGTCAGTGAATCACTCAGTCATTATTCTTTTCTATATATATATATATATATATATATATATATATATATAGATAAAACCAAATCTAATTCCATCTCAACGATGGTGAAGGATATATAAGATTCGGCACAGCCGAATATAGCGCTTTTACTTGTTTGAGTACATTTTGCTTGCTTGCTAATGTGGTTGGTTGCTGCTGTTGTTGCTATCGTTGTTGTTGCTTCTCGGTTCTGGGTTCTATGTTCAAAGTATTTCAGTGTTCTGTTCTGTTCATATAACATTCATTTGTGCCAAGCACAAAACACACATTTTTTTGCAATGTGCCACATATTATACATTATTACACTCATGAAAATTTTGTTAGTAGTTTTTTAATTAATTCAAACAAGAAAACTAATTTTTGATAAGAAAATGTACATTAATTTTTTCCCCTTATTTAAATTAATTTAAAGCGTTTTTCTTTTAAAAAGTTATCAACACTTTTTAATATGACATGCAGTCAGTGTTGTCAGAAAAATTTTGCTTCATGTCTCCAAACTATTGAATAAAAATTTATGTAACTATATTTTATTTATTGAAAACTTTCTAAAAAAAAAATAAATTATATACAATATTCTATCAAGAATGCAAAATAAACATAATGTATAACGTAAATGTTCTATAACAAAATGTTCTATAAAAAAATATCGTAATAAAATAAACATAAAATTTTTCTATACAAATTTTAAATTTGTAAAAAAATTTATAAAAAATAAATATTGAAATTAGCTATACAAATATTTTTTATAAATAAAACTTTTATTAATTTATATTTTTTACATTTAAAATTAATAGATTTTTTAAATTAATTTTTGAGTGATTTTTTAATTTATAATTTTGGCAGTTAATCGTATTATGGAGCATTTTTTATTTATTTTGCGCTAAAAAAAATGCAACAAAAAACATTTTTAGCGATTTTTTTTTATCTGCGTTTTTTGTAATTCATATACAAAAAGCATTTTTTTATTTTTATTTTTTCTAAAGGGATGATTTGGTGATTTTATGAAATTTGTTATTTTTTTATTTTGACGATTTTTTTTTTATTAAAAAAGTAATAATTTGTCATTTTTGTCAAATCCCAGCAAAAACTTTGCTTTCCTGGTAAGATAGCAGGTATAATTGGAAATAAAAATAAACTACTTATTTTTTGTCTCAATAACTAGTTATTTTTGTTCGAGTTGTCCATGAATTCTAGTAGTTATTTTTAGACTCTAGTTATACTAAAAAATATGTACCTTAACAAAAATAAAAAAAAAAAAAAAAAAAACGAAAAAATTTGCCGTCAGTGAGTTTTGAACTTGGGACCCTATTAACTAGTTGCATTTAATGACTAACGTCTTACTCAGAACACCATCTCGCACTTAATATTCCAAGCTAAAAAACTAGTTTTAACATAAAATATAGTTTTAAAACATTTTGTTAAAAAAAACAATAGCATCAGAATGGGGTTGAACCGGCAACCTTCTGGTTTCTAATCCTGCGCTCTAGACAACTGATCCATGTGATTCTAACTTACTCTGCAATTATACTATTGAGTAGTCATTTATGTAATGTAGAGAAGGCAAATTATAATGACGCCTACTTTCTAGGAAAGTACTTTAATAAGTAGTTGCCATTACCGAAAACCAAAAAGTGTTTGCTGGGATGTTCTGAAATTTTATATTTTGGTATTTAAGCGTTTTTCATTGTTGCTACTTGGAGTTTTTTCTTAATTGAGCGATTTTTATAATTTATACCTTAGCGATTTTATTTACATTTCAGGTAATAAAACAATTTTTAAAATTTTTCATTTTAGGAGTTATTAATTTTAGGGAATTTTGTCAACCTTTTCTGTAATTTTTTTGTGGTTTATCGACTTTTTTAAATCTAATTTGTATTTGAACGGATTTTGTTGGAATTTGTCCAATACATATTTAGTAATAATGCATTTTATTAATTTGGAATTCATACATTTTTAAAATTTAATATTTTTTATCAAAAAAATTTTAATTTTTTTTTTTAATTTTTAAATTTATTTTTTATTAGATTTTATGGAATTTAGTTCTTTTTTTCTAATTTATTAATATTTTTTTGTCTTTTTGTTTTTGTATTGGAATTTTGGGATCATTTGATTTTTATAGCATTCTCGGTTCCTTTTGTTTAATTACAAAAAAAAAAATTTACAAAAAATGATAATAGTGAAAAGAACCAATTTGATCCCTTGAAAGTCTTTTAATATTTTTAAGCTTATTATAAAATTGTTATTAATATATGAAACAAAATATTAATTTCATTCTTTTTTTCTTTTTTCAGGTAATTTTTTGTCTTTAAATTCTTGAAACATATATAACATGAAATATAATTTCAAAATACTCCTTAAGAAATTGGGTATGTAAAAACTTTATACAAATTTATCATAACAAAAAATAACTTAAAATGAAGAATAATATAATTAAATAAAAATATTGTTGCCTTTAATTCCTCTATTTTATAATAAATTACATTCAAATGGCATCTTGAACTACTGCATATTCATTTAACTAATTGGCACCATTGTTATGTTCTTAAAAAAGTACGCCATATTGCAAGTATTCATACCTTTCTCTTTATATTAACCTCATTTTACCACTATTATTTTTTCGAGTGTAATACTCATACGTTAAATCGTCAGTTCGTCGTTCGTTCTTTAAATTTTTTTTTTATATTTTGTATGATTCTCTGTTGGGAATACAAATACAAAAAAAAAATAATAATAATGACTGAACAGCACAAGAAAAAACAACACCAGCAAAATTCAACGTTTTAATATTCTTTTTATTTTTTTTTACACAAAGTTTGTCAGTGTATATGATTAAATATAAATGGGAGAGTGTATGTATTAAGGTTTTATTTTTTTGCAATCTACAGCAATAAAAGCAAGCAATTTTTATTCTGAGAACTCAACAAAAAAATAAAACGACAACAGCAAAAAAATAAAGAGTAATGAAAAACCACTTGGAATCGTGAGACCGATTATATGAACGAACGACAACGTCGATGTCTGTAAAAACAAATAAATAAAGTACTTTGCAAAAATACAACAAATACAATGTGGATGAATACAACACTCTGTAGTGTTATGGTTAAATGCAAACAGGGAGACACAAATAAACACACACATAGTAAAAACGATGACTGACTCGATATTTTGTTGTTTTGCAAAATCCACAAAGAGTATTGTGCAAAAAAAAATTAAAAAGAAAAGAACTTTTTTTTTAGTTTTACAAAAACAAATATTCATGTGACAGTTTAACTCACTAAAAGTCGTCTACTAAATGTTGTTGTGTTTTATACAAAACGCCAGTTAGACAGCAAAGCAAATGTAACAAAAATTGCTGCTGCTGCGGTTCAAAATGAAAAGAAACTCAAAATAAAAAAAAAAATAAATAAAAAATAAAACTCGTAATAACGATAACATAAAGTTGTTACGCCAATAAGAACAAAAGTAACATTGACAACGAGAACAACATCAACTACTTTACTATATGAATATTCGTTCATAACCAGAAGCATTTAGACTAACAACAACAATAGCAACAATAACAACATTAACTCCAGTCACACAAGATGTAGAAGTAGAAAAAAAAAAAAAAACGTGTAAATTGAGCTTCTCAAAAAAGTATCTAAACAAGCAGACCAACTTAAAAAAACATGTTGTTGAATAAATTTTTGTTATGGTTTTTGTTATTGGTATTACCAATACAAAATAAAAAAAAAATAATTTTACGGTCATAAACATTTTAGTAAAAAATTTGCAAATGTAAAAAAAAATCTTGACTTAGAATTGTTATCTGTCATAAAACAATAAATAGTGGGGTTTAAGGATGAAAAAAATAACTGTCAATATAACAAAACATGAGCTTTTTACAAAATAATTTTTCTGAAAGCTTAGATCATCCTCTACAAATTAAAAAAATAATTAATTAAAATAGTTTAATATTTGCAATTGTTACTAGCACCAATATGTTTTCAACACTTGAAAGTCCAACTCCTTTATCATTGTTCCTTCAAGATCGAGCCAGAAATAGCTTATATCTAGATTTATTTATGTATTTAATTATTAATTTAATTATTTATTTTTTATTTAAGTATTTATTTATTTAACTCATGCAAAAAATATATTTGGAGCTTTCACGAGAAATACCCCTTTCAGGTCTGTCCAAAATAGCACGTCGGAGACTTAATATTCTTTGAAAAAATATATTTTACTCTACCCCTTGTAACATTTCTCTTGAGAAATAATTGGATATATCGAATATAGTTTTAAAATCTACTTTCTTAAAGCTTTCATCCAATTTATCACAAATCTATTTTGGTCTGTCCAAAATACACTCCTACAACTTGTTTTAAAATCTACTCTCTAAAGACTTTTGTTCGATATATAACCCCAAACAGATCTGTCCAAAATATACATGATTCACAAATATTTGATTATTATATTCCAACCCTCCTACCATGTTTTTTTGGAAAACAATTTAATAACATCCTCTATAGTTTTAAAATCTACACCCTTAGAGCTTTCATCTGATGTATCACAACTCTGCTCAGGTCTGTCCAATATGGGCCTCCTACGTCTTTCAATATTAAATTAAAAAAAAAAAAATATATGTATGTATATGTTTTATTTAACACTTTGTAGCATGTCTCCTAAAATACTACTGTATATACTCAATAGGGTGATCGACGCGGTTTTCCAACCGGTTTTTTCTGTCCATGTGCTGTCGGTTTTTTCAAAATGTTCATTTTTCGAATGTCGAATAGACCGGTTTTTTAAAACACAAAAAACCGGTTTTAAAAATAGCATTTTATTTCAGAAAACACGTACTAAATAGTGATATTTGAATCGAAATTTAGGAATAATTTTTTAAATATTCATAAAGACTGATTTCTTATGTTTTAAAAATATAGTTAAAGTCTAAATTGGAATTTATTCTGTAATATTAAACAAATAAATTAGTAACAATTATCCTGTATGAATTTTTTAATCTATTGTAATATCTGTAATATTTTTACACCCAATTTAATTTTTTATGATCCAATATTTCCTTTAGTTTTTTAAGGTGTTGTGTTAAAAAAGTTTCACCTGCAGAATAATTTCAATTGAGACAGGCTTCCATATTAAGCCATGGTTTCTGTTTATGCTAACTAAAATTTAGTCTAATTTTTGATGATTTTTTTCTACAATTTTGAAACATAATTATCTTCTAGTCATTTAGATATATAATTTGTTTAGCATTTTTTCTCTTTCCAAAGCTTTCTAAAGCCCCCAAACGACGTAGAAAATTAAAATTTGGCTTAATTATAAAACTTTTCGTCCAACAAATCCTAACGGAGCCATATTTTGAAATTTTTTATCAGGATTTATGTGTCTTTTTCTAAATTTTTTTTCTCTTTCTAGAGCTTTCTAAAGCTCCCAAAAGACGTAGAAAATTAAAATTCGGCTTACTTATAACCCTATTCGTTTTCTAAAATTTTTTTCTCTTTCTAGAGCTTTCTAAAGCTCCCAAAAGACGTAGAAAATTAAAATTCGGCTTACTTATAACCCTATTCGTCCTACAAATCCTAACGTAGCCAGATTTTGAAATCTCTATCAGGGAGCGAAAATACGTGGATCTATATATATGGATTTATATATATCATTCCTAAGCGTTGTTTTCTCTCCAGAACTTTCTGAAGCTCCCAGACGATATAAGAAACTAAAAATCGTCTTACTTATAAAACTATTCATTCTACAATTTTTAACGGAGCCAGATGTTTCTATCAGGGACCGAAAAGTCTGTTTTTGGTATTAAGAACTTTTGAGTTGCTATACTTATTATTTGCTCTCCAAATCCTTTCAAAAACTGATTCTGCATTTCGGTCAGGGAGCGCATTACGACAATTTTTTATATTTTGAAAGGTTTACGAATTTAAAATATTAATCAATATTATCCCAATAAATTCTAACGGCTTCAAATAATTGACTTCGATTAGTGAGAGGAAGGTGTCCATATGTTGTTCATAATTTTTTTTTCTTTTAATTTTCGGATTTGTTTGTGCATATAATATTATTTTTTCCTGGTATTGTCAGGCTTATACGATTGTATTTAATACATTTTAACTTGAATATTATACGAATTATTGATTTTTTTAAAGAAATTTAGCCTTTTGATATAAATATTAACTTCTGCAAAAAAACCGGTTAACCGGTTTTTTCTGAATTTCAAAAAGTGCAACTGGTTTTTTTAAAATACCAACTATTCGAAAACCGGTTTCTCAAAAAAGTCGAATAATCGATCACCCTAATACTCAATTAGTTTAGAAATCTACACCCTTAAGGCCCAACCAGTCAACTTTGCAACGCAACGCAGAATGAAGAAAGGTAGCGTGAAACATTTTGTACAACTAGTCAACAAAAGTAAACGTATCATATGTTTTTGAACATTCGTTGTGTAAACAACTCTGTTTTTGGTTATTTTGTGAACAAAATAAACTACAGGGTTGTTAAAAACTTACGCAGATACGTAAAAATCTATTTTCTGTAGATTTCTGCGATACGCTACCTAGAATTTTTGTGTCAATAGCTACATACACACATTTGCATAAAGCTGGTTGAAACAGCTGATTGCGATACGATGATTTTTAGTTGAGTGGTTGGGGCTTTATAGCTTTCAGCTGATTTACCATAACTCGATTCAGATCTGTCTAATATGGCCCCTTATCAAGTTTAAATTTTACGAATTTTTGCAAATGTCAAACCTAGTAATATCTTCCTTGAAAAACAAGTTCATATGATTTAAGCATTTTTAGGCTCTACTCCTTCAGATATTTTATCTCATGTATCACAACCTTAAGTCCAAAACCAAAATATGGCCACATGTATTTTTTTTATTGCTTTTATTTTGACAATTGGTAAATAAAACATGAGAGTTTTTTAATATTATTACACTCATTTAATGCTTTTTTTATACATTTTATGATTATATTTTGAGGATTTTTTTTTTTTTCTTCTTAAAAAATGTATTAAAAATCAGCAACATCTTAAAGCAAACAAAAAAGGTTGGAGAGTTCAATTTATTTGTTCTCTTTTATTAATATGTATATTTGTTGTTGACAATTTCATACATGTGTTTATAATGATGGCTGGCAATGATGACATTGTTGCCATTTGTTTTCTTTTTTTATTATTATTGTTTTTATTATTTTTCTCTGTAGTTGCCAGAAATAATGATTGCAATCATCATGTCTACTCATGTGAACTAAATTGTATGTATTTTTGCTTTTTTTATTTAATATTTATATTTTACTGCTGCTGCTTGTGCGATGTATAAATATTAATTTAGAATGTGTGGACAATTCCTATAGGCTTTTTTTTTTTTTTGTTTTTTACAGTTTTTATTATTTTTGGGGGAATTTTTGTTGTTGTCCCCCGCAAAAAATAAAATAAACAAAAATGAACAATGGTTTAAAATTAGTGTGAATATAAAAAGGATTTATTTTTTCTGGCATATATGCTGTTGATTGATAAATTATTATCAATTAATATTATTTGGAAGGAAAACAAGTATATAATTTGTAGTTTGTCTTGTACTAAGAAAAGAAATATTATTGATTGTTGTTTATTATGTTAAGAATAATGAATGAGCAAAAAGTAGAGGAAAAAAGTACAAGTGAGAATATTATGCTCAATGTTTAAGCGCTACCTCTACTCACATAGTATTTAAAAAAAATTTGGGTTCATATTTTTGTTTATAACTTGGTCATATACTGAAAAGATTTTCCAGCCAGTTACCCCGCTTAAATTGTCTTTAATTCTATCGAGTAGTTTGCAAATTATATTTTAATTATAATATTACTATCGCATAAGCCTGTCAATGTCAGGAAAAAAATTATAATAATAAAAATATGCACAAAAAATTCAAAGATTGAAAAAAATATGTAAACCACATTTTGACACCTTTCCTCTCCCTAATCGAAGTTTAAAGATTTGAAAGACGTTAGAAATTGATGGGATAATAATGTTTAAATATAAACTTTTTAAAACCATCAAAAATAATAATAATAATAATTGGCGTAAATCGCTCGCTGATAAAAAATACAAAATTATTTCAAAATCTGGCTTCGTTAAAATTTGTAAAAAGAATAGTTTTATAAATAAAACAAATTTTAATTTTCTATATCGTCTAGGAGCTTCAAAAAACTTTGGTAAGGGAAAAAATGCTTAGGAAATTATACATAAATCTGGGTATCTCCGCTCCCTGATAAAAATTATAAAATTAGGAGTTGTAAGACAAATAGTAAGAAAAATTTTAATATTCTACGTCGTCTAGGAACTTCACAAAGCTCTGGAAAAAGAAAATATGCTTAGCAAATTATATCCGGATATCTCCGAATAAAAAATTAAAAAACTTTTATATTTTACAGTAAAAAAAATTTCATTAATTACAAATTATGTAAAATATTCAATTGGGTGTAAAATATGCACAATTTTTCTATTAGTTCGAAATTATGATATTTAATTTAATATATACAAAAATATGCCATTTAAATTGCTAAAATAGGTTCTAAGATAATGATTTTCTATAAAAAAATGACAAAATATGCTGCTATGCTCAAAATATGCTGAAAAAAATAGTCCATTTTTGTTTCCGAGTTTACATTCGTCCTTGAACTATTTGTATAAAATTTCGTTAAAGTTTCAACTTATATGGGAGGTGGGCGGATCACACCCATTTTTGGTTTCCAAGTTTATATTGAACCCCGAACTATCCGTATAAAATTTCCTTGCTTTTATTTAAGAGATATCAGCAGAAAAGTATGAAATTAAGCTACAACGGACAGCCTGTGTTTCTAGTTTTTAGCCCATAACTTTTTTGTTTATTAACCGATTTTGCCCATTTTTAATACCAAACAAACCTTATATAAGATAAATACTTGAGTCAAATTTCGTCACCCTACGTTGTCCTGTTCGAGCCCTGTTTCAACAGACAGACAGACGGACGGACATAGCTAGATTGACTCAGAATTGAACCAGGACACAGAAAATATATACTTTGTGTGGTCTTAAATGATTTCTTCGACATGTTACACACGGAATGACAAAATCAATATACCACCCATCTTTTTGATGGTGGGTATAAAAAACCAAATGTTAGAACATATTGTCATGTTTGATAAACATCTCAAGTCTCTAGTGAACGCCTGATCATAAATTATGACTTTTCCTAAATAAAATTTTAATATTCTTTTAAGGGCTTGTTAATATTTTTGTTTTATTTATTAAATTTGTATTTCACTTAAAGCCTTTTTAAAGTCAAATAAATAACAAAAATGCACTTGACTGATATATCCATATGTACCAAAAATTTACGTATCGTTAGTATTAACGTATAAAAGAATATCGTTAGTATTCTGGGGTTAAATACATGTTAATAAAATTTATTTCGTTAAAAACATAAAACCAACAAGGAAACATATGATATGCTTTATTTTTGTCTTAAAGATTGCTTGTCAAGACCATGCTGATGGTCTTAACAAACAAAATTTAAAGCAAAATAAAAGTCAAGAAGAAATAAAGAAAATCATTATTTTGCGCGCCAAAAAAACTATTCAAATATTGAGGATTGAATTTAAAAAAGCCAAACCAGTAAAAAGAAAAAAAAACAAACGACCTATACTTCACTTCCTGCTCTTATGGGGCAAAAAGAAAAAAGGGGCAAAAAATTAAGGAAAGTAAAGAACATAAGATTCAACTAGAAAAAGAAATGATTAGGTAATACCTCTACCAACCTTAAGAGTAAGCATAAATATCTTAAACTCAATACCAACCAACATACAGGCCATTTGCCTGTTTAGTTAGAAGGTTCTTATAAAATTTTCTATTTGCTTGCCATGGTCGTTTTCTTTTTTTTTCAACTTTAACTGATACTTGAACAATTTTCTCTAAAAAATATTAACGAAAAAACAGAATTATGGTATGACGTTCAAATGTTTAAGAACATTTAGATTCTGTGCTTATGTTAAACAAAAAACATTCTTATGAATTTGGAAAAAAATATCAGAAAAAAAAAAGAGAAGTTTAAATGGCACCAGGGAATGCCAAAAGCTCAGAAATACCAACAGCAAAAAACTTTTTTTTTATATTTAACAACAGCAGCTAGCAGAAAAAAACACTAATAATAATACATACAAAAAAAGAAAAAAAGTTAAATACACAAGAGCTACATGAACATGAAATGAAAAACATCAGCCAAGCCAGCTCAAGCACAAACCATCCATACAACAACTAACAACGAACAGAACGAACGTTTTGAACCAACAAAACAACATAAGAGGAGCCTGACTCGTTTCATTTCATCATTAAGGCGCAAAATGGTTAGTTGAAGCAAAAACTTATTATTGTTGCCTGTTTGTTGTTGCTGTTGTCGTAGTTGTTGTTTGCTTTTTATTTTACGTTTTATAGTGTAGTATTCAAAAAACGTCTACTCTAGATGTAGAAAAATAAAAATTTATAGAAAAATATCGTTTGGTTAAATCACAGAAATGTTAAAGAATGTTATCTACATATATTTTAAAATGTTGTAAAAGAACTTATTATGTGAAATTCACGAGGTGTCCTTTTTTTACATACACATTCACCTTAACGACTACAAAGTGTAACTTTTGTGCGCAAACAACCACTTTACTGGTTACAATGAGTCAGTTAAAAATTGTTGTTATCTTTTTTTCGTCTTCTTCCCGCTTACCATAGAGTCAGTAAAGTGGCAATTGTCAATACGCGCGGCAGGTGACTATACACTAGGGTGATCGATTATTCGACTTATTTGAGAAACCGGTTTTCGAATAGTTCGAATATTTGGTATTTTAAAAAAACCGGTTGCACTTTTTGAAATTCAGAAAAAAACTGGTTAACCGGTTTTTTGTAGAAGTTAATATTTATATCAAAAGGCTACATTTCTTTAAAAAAAAAATCAATAATTCTTATAATATTCAAGTTAAAATTTATTAAATACAAGCGTATAAGCCTGACAATGCCAGGAAAAAATAATATTATATGCACAAACAAATCCGAAAATTAAAAGAAAAAAAATATGAACAACATATGGACACCTTCCTCTCACTAATCGAAGCCAATTATTTGAAGCCGTTAGAATTTATTGGGATAATATTGATTAAAGTTTTAAATTCGTAAACCTTTCAAAATAAAAAAATCGTCGTAATGCGCTCCCTGACCGAAATAAAGAATAAGTTTTTGTTTTGGAGAGCAAATAATAATTATAGCAACTCAAAAGTTCTTAATACCAAAAACAGACTTTTCGGTCCCTGATAGAAACATCTGGCTCCGTTAGAATTTGTAGAATGAATAGTTTTATAAGTAAGACGATTTTTAGTTTCTTATATCGTCTGGGAGCTTCAGAAAGCTCTGGAGAAAAAACAACGCTTAGGAATGATATATATAAATCCATATATATAGATCCACGTGTTTTCGCTCCCTGATAGAGATTTCAAAATCTGGCTCCGTTAGGATTTGTAGGTCAAATAGGGTTATAAGTAAGCCGAATTTTAATTTTCTACGTCTTCTGGGAGCTTTAGAAAGCTCTAGAAAAGAAAACATTTTTAGAAAAAGACACATAAATCCTCTTATATCCGCTTCCTGATAAAAATTTCAAAATATGGCTCCGTTAGGATTTGTTGGACGAAAAGTTTTATAATTAAGTCATATTTTAAGTTTCTAAGTCGTTTGGGAGCTTAAGAAAGCTTTGGGAAGAGAAAAAATGCTAAGCAAATTATATATCTAGATGACTAGAAGATAATTATGTTTCAAAATTGTAGAAACAAAATCATCAAAAATTAGACAAAATTTTAGTTAGCATAAACAGAAACCATGGCTTAATATGGAAGCCTGTCTCAATTGAAATTATTCTGCAGGTGAAACTTTTTTAACACAACACCTTTAAAAAATAAAGGAATTATTGGATCATAAAAAATTAAATTGGGTGTAAAAATATTACAGATATTACAATAGATTAAAAAATTCATACAGGATAATTGTTACTTATTTATTTGTTTAATATTACAGAATAAATTCCAATTTAGACTTAAACTATATTTTTTAAAACATAAGAAATCAGTCTTTATGAATATTTAAATAATTATTCCTAAATTTCGATTCAAATATCACTATTTAGTACATGTTTTCTGAAATAAAATGCTATTTTTAAAACCGGTTTTTTGTGTTTAAAAAACCGGTCTATTCGACATTCGAAAAATGAACATTTTGAAAAAACCGACAGCATATGGACAGAAAAAACCGGTTTTAAAACCGGTTGGAAAACCGCGTCCATCACCCTACTATACACTAATGAATCTTACTGTCTAAAAGCCGGTTAATTGCCACTAAATAAACTGCTGGGTATCAAATGTGTACAAATGTGATCCATTCACTTCAAATACAATTACTAATCCTCACCAGACAAATTAAAAGGATTTTTTTTTTTAATAATTTTTTCTCAGATCACAAAATTATTTCAGATATTCTACTATCGTGGTTCCAAAGAGAACTCTGAACAAGAATTTCTATATAGTGGGATATCCAAAACAATCACCCAAATCGAGATATTGACATTGGAATAAATCTGCATTATATATTTTAAAAAGGAATAAACTTTTTTGAAATTATATATTATTAAATTAAATATTCTCAACTCCAAACATTACCATTAATCCCTCCAAGAATTAAAAAAAGTTTCTAAATTCCCAAAGTAATCAGGAGTCCAAAGAGCAGTCCCTGAAACACAATTACCCGATTCCAATAATGATCACTAGAGTAAATTTTAATATGGTAAATATAATAAAAAAATATTTTTTTTTAATTCGAAATTATCAGTTTCATTAAGAAAAAATGATTTTGTTCACATTTAAATTTGTGATAAAAAAAATCAAAGAAAAATAAAATAAAATTTTATTATATTTCTAAACTGATTTTGTTTAAACTCTTGTTTCTAGAATTTCAATAAATAAAAAATTAATTGTAAAATTATAATAAAATTACAAATAAAAAAATATTTAATTAATTAAACTAATCTTTGATTTGTTTTGGTTTGTAAATGGCAACTCATTTAATATTTCAAGCAATCAGGTATCACTAAAAACAATTAAAATGGCTTTAGTGTCTCTCATAAGTGCTGCCAAATTAATATCTGCCTTAATGGTTTTTTACTTTTTTTAAGAATTTTTTGCAAAAATAAAAGTAAAGTAAAAAAGTAAATTTGCAAAAATTAATGAATATGTAACTCCTAAACTGCTACTCCATTAGAAAAATTGTAGAAAATAACCTAAGCTTTTAAACAAATTATTTTATATTATACTGTTACAACTTGCCATGAGTTACAGGGTTTCAAAATTACTTATGGCAAGCTTAAAGATTTAAGAGCCCGTAGGTCGGTTAAATTGTTTGGCTGTGGGAATATTTCTTACAAAATATACTCAGAAGTTTATATAAATTTTTCTTTTAAATAATTTGTTTTCATTTAGTGTAAATAAATAAGAATTCATTCTTTCTACAACTGCTATTACGGCTATAGCTTTGGCTCTGGCCTGCCTGATGATGACTGACTGTGTATTTTATTTTATATTTTTTATTACATTTTGCTTGTTTGTTAAGTTGGCTGGCTGGGCTGGTTGTTTGGTTCGTTCTCTCGTACATTCATAGAGTGTTCAAACATTCTTTGGCTCAATGCCTGCTTGCCTGTCTGCCGGTTTGCTTAACAGTCAGTCATTCAGCCAGCCTGTATTTTGTTGGTTGGTTTCGTTGGCAGTCTGTATGAATGACTCTGACTGATTCGTTTCATTGGTGTACGGGAGGCAAGTAATTTTAGCGACCGAACTAAAAATGCTTGTAAAAAAAAATAAAACAACTGAAACTAAACTGAAAACTCTTCTATAGCACAGAGAACGAAACCAGCAAACTGCCAGGCACAGAGCGAGCACACAGTAAAATACTAAAATGTTACGACAACGATGAATTGGGTTTGTGTATAAAATGAACAGAAAAAAAATATCAAAAAACTTGAACGTAGTAGAAGTACATGCCGTAGTCATCATCATACTCGTAGTAGTTAAAATTTACACAAATTTATTTGAATGTGTTTGTGTAAGTCTATCTATCTTGCTGTATGTTTAAATTGTTCATTCCATGAATATATATTTTTTGTTTTTTTTTTTACTTTCAACTTGATTGTGCTGGCTTTGGCTTTACAACAACGATACGTTCGTTCATTTCTTTTTAACAATTTTTTTTCAGTTTACTGTGTATTTTATATTCCAATTTTATATTTTTTTTTTTGCCGCCAAATCCAAATGAATGAGTTTTATACAGGCAACCAACCAACAGCAACTTACTACTATTACAATAGGCACCTATATAGCTGTAACTTACAGTCAGAGTCACAACAACTGAAATTATGTATTATTTTACATGTAGAGAATAAGAAAATCTCATAAAAAATGTCTATTACCCCCAAAACCCAACCTCCAACCTTAAGCTAATTTTTTTTTTCTGCCATCATCATCGTCATTCGCATCAAACTTACTTACGAACTGATTAACTAACGCATATTTCTGGTAATCGAAGGAAGTTAAGTTTTTCTTTAGTAATTTCCAACAACTATTAACTTTAACAGACATACATATCTGTGGAAGTATGTTACGAAGAGGAAAAGAAGCTAAGAGAAAAATCGTATAAATTTAAAACAGTGAAGTACGATGGCAAGAAATTTATATCTCATTAAAAACTAAATCAATGGATCAAGTTGAGATGTTTAGGAAAGCTATAGAGAAAGATCTAAGTAATTTATCAAAATTAATAAACTACATTAATAAACTAAAATTTTCACTTGTTGACCATTTTTTTATTCTTAACGAAACTTTTTTTTTTTTTAATTTTTAAACAAAAAACATTTTGTTACAAAATTTGATATTTTTTTTTAGCTAAGATCATTATTTATATAAATCCATCAGAATTTGGTTATTTTTCATAATTTTTAAAACTTAACGAAACTTTAATTTTTTAACGAAAAACTTTTTTATCCCAAATTTAGTTTTATTCTTTTAATCGATATCATAATCTATATAAATCTTCAAGAATTTGTTATTTTGGACAGTTTTTAAAACTTAACGAAACTTGAATTTTTTAACGAATAAAATATGAATTTAGATTTTATTATATTCATTTAGCAGAATTAATATTATACATAAATACATAAAAAAAAAAAATATTTTTAAATATTTTTAAAACTTAACGAAACTTTAATTTTTAAACGAAAAGTATTTTATTGAAAATTTGTCTATATTATTTAAGCAGAGATTATAATCTATATAAATGCTCAAGAATTCGTAATTTTTGTCAGTTTTTAAAACTTAACGAAACTTTGATTTTTTAACAAAAAACATTTCATAGGATATTTTCCTAGATTATTTTAGCTGATATCATAATCTATAAAAATCCATGTGATTTTTTTTTATTTTTTTTTTTTATTCTTGACAATATTTACAACTTAACGAAACTTAAATTTCTTAACGAATATGATGTGAATTTAGATTTTATTATATTCAATTAGAAGTTAATATTTTACATAAATACATAAACAAATTTTATTTTTAAACATTTTTAAAACTTAACGAAATTTTAATATTTCAACGAAAAGTATTATATTGAAAATGTTCCTATATTCCTTTAGCAATCATATTCTATATAAATTTTTAAGAATTAATTATTATTGCCAATTTTTAAAACTTAACGAAACTAAAATTTTTTAACGAAAAACATTTTGTTGCAAATTTTGCAATATTTGTTCAGCAAATGAAATATTATGCATAAATCTATACAAATTTCATATTTTTGAAACTTTGTACAACTTAACGAAACTTTATTCATAATAACAAAAAAAAAAAAAAAAAAAGGAAATATTACAAAAATGAACTTTTTTTTTGGATTATTTATAAAATTTAAGGCAACTTTTATTTTTTGCAACTGATTGCAAAATAAAGCATAATACTTTTTTAAAGTTTAGTATAAACAGTGAGTAAGCAGTTGTCGTATAAACATAGTATTAAAAGCATTTAAACTTAACTCGGTTAAGTAAAATCCAAATTAAATATTAATATAAAAACAAGTTCAAGCAATTCTAGCTTAGTTTAAAAATTCTAAACATTGCAATCATTATCATCGTTATCGGCAGTCCACAAAATTAACAATAATCGACTGTTGAAAAAATAACAGCAATATTAACTACAACTCTAACAAATATCAAAAACAGCGACAAGCATTTCAAAGCATAAACAAAGCAATTTAACTGTGAACTCAACTAAACAAAAAATAAAAATTGAGTAGATTTTCATCATTATTTTTAGTTAAAGTAAAAGATGATTACGATGTTTCCATCATAATGATTATGTTTTAGAGTTCTAATACACTCCTCTTGGTTGAAAGTAGTAGCTGCAATCATCATTATTAACAATACTACTAGTTTCAGCTGTTACCCAGAGGTAATGCCGACACACATAATAAAATACAATTTTATATGTTTATGTCATTCTTCTCTATAGCATGCAACAACATCCCATTGGCAGCAACAGCAACAACATTTGTTGGTGATTTTTATGTGAGGAGTACTTATTGCATAGACTGGGAATAAGGCAATCATTTTAAAAAGCCCATATATAACATTTACATACATTCATATGTATGTACATACACACGACACAATAACAAATTTTGTTAGTTAAGTCAGCGCGAATTAACAAAAAAAATATATGATGGAGTTTTTGAAAAATTTTTAATATATGGCGGCAAAAATTTATGTTGTTTTTTGTTAATTTTATTGAAAATGAAAAACATTAATGAAAAATATATTAAAAATGTGTATTTTCAAGAGACGTCTGCTTTAAGCCGACTATTAGCTGCCGCCGAAATACTTTTGTTAAGCAACCGCCGTCAAGAACTTTAACTCGACTTCGCTCTTCGTTTTTTGCACGCCACTTTCGGATGAATAAAAAAAAAACAAAAAGCTCCATTCTTTTTAATAAAAAATATAAATTGTAATTTTAACCTAAGTGAGAATATTAAATGTTTATTTAAGTGGATTTTTTTCGTGCTTGATTTTCAAAATCGAATTTTGGAAAAAATTAGAATATTTTTATACCCACCATCAAAAAGATGGGGGTTATATTGATTTTTTTCATTCCGTGTGTAACATGTCGAAGGAATCATTTAAGACCCCACAAAGTATATATTTTCTGGGTCCTAGTTAGATTCTGAGTCGATCTAGCTATGTCCGTCTGTCCGTCTGTTGAAAGCAGGATAGGGCTCGAACGGGACAAATGGGTCAAAATCGTTTAATAAACAAAAAAGTTATGAACTAAAAACTATAAACACAGGGTGTCCGTTTCATACTTTTCTGCTGATATCTCTTAAGCAAAAGCATGTACGACAACGAAATTTTGTATACATAGTTTGCCGCCCACCTCCCATATAACGTCAAATTTTAAAAAGTTGATGGTGGGTATATAAATTCGGCCGAGCCGAATATAACATTCGCGGTTGTTAAAAATTAAATTTATTGTTGTGGGGATAAGCTGGTTTCTATGCGCATTTCACTGATTGCTTATGCCACATCATCAGGAAACCTTTCCCAGTTTTTAGAAAAGCTAAAGTTGTCTATATATATAAAAACTTTTGTAAACACAATGAGAGTAACAACCACTATTGCCAGATTTGAAGATTTTTGAGTCCAAAAATGGCCTGTTGACGATTTGACGATTTTTACCCCTAATTTGACGATTTTTTCTAAAAGAAAATGCAGAACTATTTTTACAATTTTTTATATATTATTCTTTGAAAATAAATTAGTTGGTAGAAAAATATTAACAATTTAAATAAAAATCTTCTTAAATTTGCTAATGTAAATGGTTCATTAATTAAGAAAGATTTATAAAACCAATATAAGATTATATTCAAATCAATTGCTTTTATTACGAAATGGCGAATAAACCCTAACTTATTTTTGTTTGAAAGTCATACAAAATTACAAACAGATTATCCTCGATTTACGCGATACTTCATTTACGCAATTTCTTTATAACGCGATTCTATTAAACAATACCAAAAATATGAATATTTAAATAAGTATGCATAAGTATGTATATCACCAGACTTATATGTAATATGTACTAGATTTTCATAATATGACACCAATATAAAATTAATGTTATTTTTATTAATTTCTTTTTAATATAAAATTTTCATTAACATATGAAAAACGTAATTTTTCATATTGACAATTTTGTAACGATTTCAAATAGTTGATTTGACGATTTTTCACCAAATTTATCTGGCAACTATGGAAACAACAAAGCTTTAACAAAGCACAACAATAAAATTAGATTTTTATTTTTCTTTACATTCTTTTTACATTATTCCAGAATTTTTCTGACATTCAAATGTAATGGTAAAGGAAGTAATTAAATAAAAAAATAAAAATGTGGGTTTTTGTTAAAATTTTTTTCCAAAATTAGATTTTGAGAATCAAGCATGCACGTTTTATTAAAAAAAAATAAATGTATTTAAATAAATAAAATATAAATTTTACATTTCAATTTGTCGATTAAAATTTGAAATACATAAAAACAACTATTTTTTGAACTCAACCAGTCTGCCGCATCAGCTGTTGTTTGCCCCTGTTTGATCTAACATTGTAAAATCAAACAAAAATTCGCTTAAAATAATGGCAAATATTTTACAAGTTGGGTGAATACTTGCTGCATTTTTAGTTACGTCGAGTCTATATTAGAGAAATTTGTGTCAAGACAAACGTTAAATTTTTGTTTGAATTGCAGATAATTTTTTATATCTGTCAATTATAGGGGGAAACGTACGTGTAAAAAGTATCAACTACAATCAAGATCAAGACAAAGTTGTCAGAGCTCGAGCGCTGACAATTTTGTTTTAACGCTGCAATAATACTGACAAATTCAGTCTACCTTAGACAAATTTTTATCCTGATAAATTTGTTTATATAAAATTTTGAATTCGCCAACAATAAGGCGAATTCATTAATGTTTTCTATATATGCAGTTCGACAGCTTATCAACTTAAAATAATAATCAGCAGTTTAACCCTGATTTTAACGTTTGTCTTGATAAAAAATTTGTCTAGTATAGAAACGATGTTTAGGTAACAAGATAAATTTAATTTTAAACCTATAATTTTCTATGTAACTTTTCCCTAAACCCTTATTTATCCTAAGAATATCTTTATAATTGTTAAAACAAAAGAAAAAAAATTAAAAACAAAGTCATATACAAACATAAAAGAATTTTATCGTTAAAACAAAAGATAAGATACAAATAACAACAATCTCACAAAAACAAAAAAACAACAGTTAATGATGCCATGAAGTCTGTGGATATTTTTTTTGTCTTACAAATTGAATTCATATGGTTGGTTTTATTCTTTAAAACAAAACACATCCTTCCTTTTTCTTTTTTGCCTTTTATTTTTATTACTCATTTTAGCTGCGTTTAAAAAAGGTGGAAGTCAAAGTATTTGCGGCAAAAAAAGGAAGAAAGAAAAAAAATTGAGGAAAAAAAAAATGTAAACAAAATCATGTGACTTGAAATTCATTCATTCATACAATGTATATACATTTGTTGAATCTATTGCATTTTTGTGCAAAAATCAACAACAAAAAAAAAGTACAAATAATCTGTTACTACTTCATCTTGTGGCAAAAAAAACTCTTAATCCCTTTATAATCAAACAATGTTTTCTTTTTTATTTCTGTATTTTGCTTTTGGTTTTATATAAAATATATTTGTATCCTTTAATTCTTCCACACTTGTTGTTGTTGATTTTGTTTTTGTCTTTTTAAATTTGTTTAGTAAATACTTTGTTTAATATATTTTAAGGTTTTCTTTGCATTTTTATTGCATTTCTTTATACGTTTTGTAAGACATATTCAGGGAGTATAAATTTGATAGGATATATGTATGTGTGTATGACTTTTTTCTTTAAATATCAACCATAAAAAACTAAACAATAAAAGCATACAGTGTTTTTTTGGTTTTAACTTATTTCTAATGTTATTAACATGCACGTGATATTATCAGAGTATTTAACATTAAACTCTTTTAAAAACAGCACACACACATTAGTCACATATATACACTTACGTGCACTCATTTTTGTGGTATGGTGAAAATAGAAAAACTAACAGGGCAAAGCAATACAAAAAAAAAAAAAAAACGACACATTGTACTATATAAAAGTGTTGCCACTTTTTAAATTTAGCTTGAGTATATGAAGTCAAATTAATAAACTTAAAAATAAAAAAACTATTTCTGAATGGAAACATAAAATATAAAAATACTTCCAGTATAAAATTAAAGCAAATTTTATTCTAAAGAAAAAATAATAAATAAAAATTCTCCAAACAAAGTGCGTGTTTTTTTGATGGCAACTTCGCTCAATTGAATATTTATGAAGTTTTATGTGTAGTAATACTCACTGCCAGCTTACTTACTAGTAACACCAGTAGTTCAAGTATAAATCCCTAGACAATTGCATTTTTACTTCTTTTTATTTTTATTATTATTTTTTCTCTCTTAACAATTGCTTGTACTTTTTTTATCATTTCATACATAAAACTGCAACAATGTTGCATTTATGGCTTTTGTATATATTTTTTTTTTTTACTAACTGGCGTTAAAGATAATAATGATAATGTTGGTTACATGACTTAGTTACTAAAATGTTGCTTGTTGTGTTTTTATTTTGGTTGTAAATTAATCTGAAGAAATAATTCAATTTCATAATTAAAATATTAGAGGTGTTACTGCTGTGAGAATTATAGATTTTGTTTTCTTTAAAAATAATATTAATTATGTTTTAATGTTTTGCTATTGTAAAAAGAGATATAAAACATTTTCCAATACTAGATTATAACAGGGATGTATAACTCTCTAGTGCAAACAGAATTTGTTAGTACTATTGCAATATCGTCAAGACAAGATAAAAAATATCTATAATTTAGACAAAAATTAAACAAAACTTTTGAAGCTTAAAAAAATAATATTTGAACTGCATTTATTGTTGTTTTTTTTTTTTTTTAACATTTGGAATTGAAATTTGTATTTTTTTTTTTTTTTTTCTAATATTTACAATCTAAACCTTGAATATATTTATTATATATATATGATTAGAAAATTATTAAAAATTGTCAAAACATTTGAACCCTTAATTCTCTCTTTCTAAACGAAGCAATTTAAGCTAGCAAATTATTGGAAATAATTTTAATCACATTTTGCTTTAATTATTTTAAAATTTTTATTATATAAATTGACATCATTAATTTCTATCATAGTTAGGTTGCCATAAGTTGAAGATTTAATGTATTTTTAATATTTTTTCCCTTAATACTTTTAAGAGTTTCAAATGTTTTATATCTTTGAAAAAAAAAATAAATACTTTTTATTTTAATTAATTTTTATTTTAAATTATTAAAAATTTCCAAATAAATATAAGAAATGTTTAATTTCTAAAATTGTTTTCCGGTTACAAACGTTTATTATAAAAATTTTAAACTTATGCTTTAAAAAGTAAAACTAAAATCACTTAAACTTAATTTTTTTTCTTATAAAAATGAAACAATCAAAATTTTATTAACACTTTAAAAATACCATAAAAATCTGTTAATTTAACCCCAAAAATCATAGCTATTTTAACATTTATAACGGCTTTATCTCTATAATAAAATCTGCTGTTAATTTAACACACATTCTCTTTTTAACCGTTCGTTTAGAAACATTATGTTAAATTGTATAAATTAAAACTTAAAATTCTTCACTACCTTCTTCGTCTCCCTTAAAGAAAAATTAACATCAATTAAAACCATAAATGGAAATTAATGTTTTAAAAGGTATTTAAATATTTTGTAAACACAAACCCAATGAAGAGTCCAAAAGTCAATAAAACCAAAAATTTTGCCATTAAACCATAACTCTCTTAACAATTTATTACAAAATCCCAAATAATCAACTAACTTTGCTTTCAAACATTTAGCCAGCATCTTTGTATCTAATAAAACCTCATCCAATCCATCTTTAAGTATTTTATAAAAAAATTATCAAAATACCAAGACAAATAACCGCATTAAAAATCATACAAACAACATAAGTGGACAACAGGCCGACCCTCTCTTTTCATAACAAAAATCTAAAGACAGAAAGAGGAACAACTTTAAAAAAATATATAAAATCTTTTGCGCGCCAAAAAATAAAAATAAATAAAATATATAAAGTCAAGAAATATTTTATATTTATGCTGCTGGTAGTTGTCTATTGAGGTTGATTTTTTTAAAAACCTCAACACAATAAGTTTGGTCTGTTTGGCAAGCAAACAGACCTACAGATGATAAAAAAAATATTAAAAAAACAGTCAAGATGAAGCAATACTTAACACTCTACACTTACTCATTCGTACGTTGTCTTGTTAATGTTAAAACTACAGCAACGAAATGAAATAAAATTTATACAGAAAAAACACTTAAGAAAAAAATACCAAAAAAATATAAAAGATTGTAGTAAGAAATAACATGGTGAATACGAAATAAAAAAACCCGGTTAAGACAGCAATTTTTTTTTTTTTTTTTTTTCTTAACAAGCACCACTTGTATCACATCATTACAAGAGAAACAACAAACTCATATTGTATACCCAAGAAAATTAAAAAACTAAAGTTAAAACAGAAGAGCAAACAAATAAAAAAGTACTGGACAATATTACAACTCATATACTTATAGTTTATTTTCTTTTAACCTTTTAAAAACTAATAAGATTTAAAAAATCTAATTGTTCCTTTAATAATTAATTTTCTTTTTAGAAAGTATTTTCTTAATAAAATTTTCTTATGACAATTTATAATTTTTCTGCTATTAATTTAAAACTTGAGACTTAAAACATGCAACTCTGTTTATTTGTTATTACATTTAAAACGTTTTACTACACAAAATTTTTGGAAAATAAAAACATAAATAAAATTCTCTTAAATTTAACTTGAAATGTTAGATTTATATTAAATAATTTATTTTTAACTTAAATTTTAAAATTTTTCCTAAAAATTTCTTTATTTTATACAAATTTATTTATAATTACGTTTTACAATACTGAAAACTAAACTTCAACTACTCTGTTTTGTTTATAAAAAAAAAAATACGTTTACCAACACTGGTGTCTTACTAAGACAGTAATTACATTTCTCTTTCACATTTTTCCAATTTTTATGAATTTGATAAGTAATTTGTAAATAAAGACTAATATAATTTCCTAATTAAAATCATTAAAAATTAAAAAAAAAAATCTAATAAATTCATGATAAAATAACTTAATATCGCAGTGTAAACAATTTGCTAGATATGACACTTTTGTTATTGAAGATATTTTTGTTTTAATTAGTTATCGTTGCCATAAACAGCCAAATTTTATTTGGGGGAAAAAATAGTTTTAAGAGATTTGTTTTATTAATCACTGTCTCATTAAATCATCTAACCCAGTCGTTACATTATATTGTTATTAAAATTTTATATAATAAAATATAAAAATTAAATTATATTCTCAGTTGAAATAAAGAATTGTAACTAAAAATTTCCGACGCAGCGAAAAAAAAAAATAACTGTCAGAATATATTAACGTACTTTGGTATTTCAAAGTTGAAAGTTTTTCATCTTTGAAGTACTTCACGCAGAAATTTGGCGTACTGAGTTGGTTCCGTTCCATATAAATGCATGCATTTTACTGCAGCTGTCAGTTGCAGTTGAAGCAAAAGTACTGTATGTGTTTTGGCCTTAATGCCTTAGCTGAGGCAAATTGTCATGAGTGGTTTAGACAATTTTAAAGTGGCGATTTCGATATTCATGATAAGGAAAATTCTGGCCAACTGAACAAGTTTTAAAATGAAGAACTGGAGATGGAAAGAAGGAAAAAAGTCAATGCTTCGAATGAACAATACTTTAAATAAAATAGATAGTACCTTTATCTTAAAATAAACAATAATTTTTCGTTGAATATTCTTCCAATTTCAGTAGTGTGAAGCAGAAATATGGCCAATATATTAGAAAAAATAATTTAAAAAAAAACGAAACAAAATTTAATATTTTTTTTATAAAATACAATTATTTAAATCATTTGCATTTCATGGGTTAAAGCCACACATAAAAGCACAATTATGTATTTACCTTTTCTTGCTTTTTTTCTCCTTATTTCCTTGCCTTTCATTTTTATTTTTTCATGAGTGAAGTATGTTTGAATTTGAAATGTTGATGACTATGACTATTACAATGAGTCTCTTTCGTAGTATGTAGAAACTAAAGACAACATGCTAAAGATTATAATGATGATAATTTAAATGATTTTGAAAATGACAATGACGTTTCCAAATAACTAAATTTGAAAATAAATATAAACGAAAATTATCATCATCTTTAGTTTAAAAAGATATTCTAGTAGTCTAACAGTTGTAACGAATCAGCAATATTTTTGATTACTTGGCAACGATTTTCAATGCCTCTTGGCCAAATATAACAAAGATTTAAAATTATATTTATCTTTCTGATATCGATAGACATTAATAAAATTCATTATAATGTTGATTTTTTTTCGTTTGCAACTAAAAAGGAAATTTAAATCTTTTGTAAGCATATTTTTTTATTTTAGATTTGAAATGGCTGGGTCTTCATATCATTTAAAAGATAAATGATAATTTAATATAAGGACTTTTTTTAGTCTTACATTTTTTGTAGAGTATATTTTGTTTGTTTTGTGTTCAAACCTTGAAAACGTTTTTTTTTTATAAAGATATTTTCTTTTTTAAAAAGCAAAGGAAACAAATAACCCCCTCTAACTTTTTATTTCTAACTCATATTTTTTCTTATTTTATAATGTCTTTGAATATGAAATGAGTATAAAGAAAAATCTTGCGGCATTTTTGTTATTTATTTTTTTGTTCCTAGTTATAAACAGGCAATAAACTTTACTAAGACTTTTGAAAGTCAGGGGCATAAAGTGTCAGAAAGTATAAAAAAAAATTGTATAACTTTTAAAAGGTGACAGGTAACTTTTACAAAATAAAAACAATCACATTTTTAAAAGGTACATATGCAATAATAAATTTTATATATAAACAGAACAGAATCGATGGCTGGTATTCCCTATTTTTACACAATAATATTATCGTAAGTTCTTAACTCAAATCATGTTCCTGCATTAATATTTACGGAAACAATGAAAGTGTTTGTTAAAGAACCCTCTCCATCGAGTCTTGCATATTTAAATAGCTCAAGAATGTGTGTACACAAAAAGAACTTGGTCAAATGCTATGAAGTCAGTTAATATGAAATATGAAAATAATAAAGATTTTTATATATATATATATATATATATTTTTTTTTTTTTTGCAAATTAAAATTACACTAGGAGAATAATTATCATGTCAAGCATAATGTTATTTTAATAATTCGATACTGAAATGGCGTCAGAGGTTGATAGCAGAGGGTTAATAACACTTGTGACACTAAATGGAGTCGTTTTGTACACATATGTATTCCATATTACTTTGGGTGTAGGAACGTGATCCAACTAGGGTATTCTGAAATATTTGTCAGAAGGTGTAGTATATAGCGCGTGATTTATTGTAACCGGTTTTATAATAGATGACACATTTCTATTTCACCGGTGTTGCCAGATGAGGTGATTTGCCCCCCAAATTGGCGATTTAAATTTTCTTTAAGAAAAATTCAATAAATGTTCTTATAGGAAATTTACATTAACTCAATTTTAATGGACATAATGACATTTTTAATGGTTATTGTACAAAATTAAAAAAAAATAAAAAATTTCTATTTAAAAAATATGCTTTTTAAAATATTTGGGATAAATTAGGTACTTTATGAAATCGGACTTCGGGTTTGGGATATAAAGCAAAAATTTTCTGGCAACACTGTATTTAACCAATGACAGTATATTTGCATAACCTAGTTGCAAAAATAAATGGCTTGAAAAAATAATTTAAAAAAAAAAAAAATCTAGTATAAAAATTCAATGGTACATCTAATTTTACAGAATATGAATGTTTACTTTTTCCGCAAAAGAATTAGCAACATTGCCAATCATCTGGATGGTAGCTCTGTAAATGACATCTCTAAATTAGGGGTTCACACATAGCAATTTTTCTTGCTACAATCACGAAGAAAAATGACTGTGAGACAAAATGAGAGAAATAAACAAGGCTGCCAGATGTAATGTTTCAAAAACATTTAAACGATTTTTCAATTGATTACAAAGAAAGTGTAATATTCAAATATTTTTATTAAATTTTTATACAAAATTACTTTCCTAAACTATTTTCATAAAATCTATAAATTATTTTGAATCATAAATTCTCTTCAATCACTTAACATAATTTATTTAAAATTTGTTACCACTTGAGAACTTTTTTCTTTATAAGCTATTCAAAATAGTATTTATTTATTTATATTTTTTATTTTTAATATTATCTTTAAGCATGTCTGTTTCTTCATGCATTACCAAAACCATAATTTGTAACATTTGTGTATAACTTTGATATATACTTTATGAATTGTATATAAATTATAGTAAGACAACAAAGTTAAAGTATTTGTATACAGTATAGTAGTATTTTATTTATATAGACTTTGTAACCTAAACAATCTTGAAATGACTGACATTTAAAACAACCATCATCATCATCGTAGTTGTAGTCGTCGTCATCGTCACCATCATTCACATCAATTCACTTCATCATAAATATAAGTGTTTTGAAACGCAGAACGCAAAATGAAAAAAAAAATAAAAAAATGTAGAAAACAAACTTCAAATGTGAATCATTTGTATGGGTTTTTGTTTGTATTAAAAGTAGTAGTTGCTAAAGCTACTCTATGGATCTTTGACAACGAATGACTGACTTGGCTATGAACGATAAAATACATGAGAAACAGACACCCACGTAAAGTGTAAAATAAAATACTAAAATAACAAGACATGAATGAAACACAAGAATTAAAAAAAATCAGCAACACGTTTCGGTATTTAGGTTTTTTCTCTGGAGTTTTTTTTTTACATTTTGCTAAGCAAAATGTGTGATGAGGATTGGTGAAAAAATAAATACAATATAAGTTAAAATCATAACGGCTATTTATTTTGATACTTTAACATTATATGCCAATATACTGTTATAAGGGAAGAAGAAAACAAAAATAACAATAGAGTAAAAGTTAAGGTCACTGATTTGAACCTTTAATTTGATATTGCAACAAACTACAACAAGCAGGAGCATAAAAATTTAAGGGGGGAAATTATAAAAGTTGAGAGGGTGATAATACAAGTGAACTGTTTTATTTTAATATGCAGTATTTTTTTATTTATTTTTTTTTTTTTTTTTTTCGTTATCCAACACTGTTCTTATTTTCTATAACAACTCTGTAAATGTCATCAATGTACAATTTAAAAGGTGTTAGGATGTATCATAATGATGCAGGATTTATTATCTTATACTCAAATTGTGCAGGACCGCTAAAACGTTAGTTATTATAAAACAATTTTTAGTGAAATTCGAATTTTGGTAAATTTTGACGATTTCTTAAATTTTTGTAAAGTTTGGGTTTTTGGTAAAATTTCATATTTTTTTTTTTTTTTTTTTTTTGAAGTAAATTTGATTAATTTGAATTTTTTTTGTAAAATTTCCAATTTTTTTCGAAGTCCGATTTCGAAGGAAATTAATGATTTAAATTCAATTTTAAAGCACTAAATAAACTAAAACTAAAATTTACATTATTAACCCAAAAGGGGTTAAAGGGCAGAATAAAGGTAAAATTTTATCCAGAAAGAAAAAATAATTTATTATCTAAAAAAAAGGTCAAAATTAAGCGAATTTGTGGAAGATGGCAACAGTTGCACAAGAACAACAATAAGGTGAATTGATTAATGTTTTATATACACTTAATCTGGTTTTACACAGGAATTTTAAAGTCCTTTGCCCGGTTTCTGTAACTATGTGAGAAATTTTTTATTCGAAAAAAATAATACTTATTCGAAAAAAATACAACAATTCATAACAACAGGGTGAGTAAGAGTAAATCATTTATTATTTGTTTACTTCGTAAGTATTGAGTTTTAAATATTGTTGAATCACCTTGTGACTACTATAATAATGATTTTTTTTTTTTTTTTTCGATTCGAAAACTTTTCACAAGTTACAGAAACTAGGCACTAGTATCCGACAGGAATAAACTATGTCGTCAGTTATGTTAACAAGAGAATGCCAATCAAATATGGTTCACTTAAAAAAAATAATAACCCTTAGACAACATTCATCGATTTTCATTCAATCTTTGTTTGAGTCGAGTAATCCCCGATTATAAAATCGAGAAATATATGTATGTATGTATTGTTATGACGTTGAACATTCCGGCTGCCCTAAATTCTCTGTCCTTTAATAAGGTGAACTCCAAGATTGTCTTCAACGAATTTCTGAGAGAACTTGGAGTGCATAATAAATTAACGTGTAATTGGTCAGTTTTAACAACGAAAAATAATAATCAGCTGTTAACTGAGATTACCTTGTATAAGTACATTCATACTGATGTTGACAACTGTCTTGATAAACAATTTTTTAGTATAGACACTACGTAATGAGAAAGAAGATTAGCTACAAAATAATAACAAAAGCCTTGTTCAGACCGGCGCGAAATTACATAATTGCATGTCGAAATAACGAATGAAATCTAAACTGTTCATACTGACGTATTTGACATTTGATGCAATTTAATTACCAGCTGATACTTTTTGTTTGTACCAATTTGTTGTGTACATTGATTACAAATTATTGTTTTTGTCAATGAAATATATTCATTGTTTATTCTTTTGTCATAATTTTGTTTAAAAATTTAATTTTTATTTAAATTTTTTTGTAAATGTAAAAAAAGCTGTCAGCTGTTTTAGTTTACATCTCCATCTTGAAATATGTTGTACACAGTTGCTAAAAATGTACTGTCGTACACAGTTGCTAAAAATGTACTTTTTCAACCATGTACAGAGTTGCACGGAGATGGGCACCGTAATTTCAATGTAATTTTGTCGAAATTACACAAAATTATGTAATTTCGCAACTATCAAAATGTATGGGAAAATACGTAATTCCAACTTGATTTCGGCCGAAATCACGAAAGTACTTTATTTCGCGTCGGTCTGAATGCCCTAAAAGATTCAAATGAAATATCTTCATCTCGAAAATCGATTTTACCCATATATGTATATTTGAATATTTTCACGTCTATATCCTCTATTCGATTGCTAGGAGATTATCGCATTAAAGAAAATTCGTATAACTTCCAAATAACCCTTCCCATACATTTACACTTTTATTATATATTTTAAAACTATATAGACCACAATAAATTTTGTTAGTCTTCTTAGATATAGGAAGTATTATAAATAAAAACGTTATTTAAAATAGTCCTTACAAATAATTTCCTCAACATTTTGAAATATTGTTTAAACAATAGAAACAAAATAACATTATCCCTAAAAAATACCTTAAACACCATTGGGACATTAATTTAAGCAAACAAAAAAATTTTTGCTTATACTTTGCCACTAAATTTTAACATCCTTTAGTAAAATTTTCATGGTCCCTTTTTTTATTTTCAATGGCACTAACAAAGCTCCCAAAAAAAAAAAAAAAAAACTTTTGTGAAACAAAAACACAGCAGCCTTTTTTTTAAATTTTTCCTTACTTTCACAAACTTGTCTTGGCTTTTCAAAAAACATTTTCTAATTCTATAAAATATTATGCCATTTCCAATATTTATCCTGAGCCCCAATCAAATATCATAATGTTAGTATTTTATAGGAAAAATATAAAAAAGATTTAAAAATTCTATCACCATTTCTCTTCTTATTTTCAAAATGTGTCATTCATGCTGTTGGTTGGTTGGTTGGTTTTTGCCGGTACCCAAGTTTATTACATACATAGAAGTTAGTTGTGTGAACTGAACTCTTAAAAGGAAGAATTGTAACGAACGAAGAAACTTTTTTTTTTTAACTTGTATGTGTCGCATTAATTTTTTCCCCTACTACTTTTTTTTCCTCTCCTTGGAATCCCAACTTAGTCAACATTATTTTGTCGTTGCCGTTAATGTCGTCTTTTTTCAAAATTCACTATTACACAGTAAAATATTAAAAAGAAAAAATAAATAAAAGAAAAAAAAAACGACATCAAAGACATGACTCTACATAAAAATGTATGATGGGGGGATTTTGGTATTCAAACTCATACTCCACTCTACATCACTCCAATCCATTTCACTTCACATTTACTAAATTCTCTCTACATACTTAGCTTTTGTACGTTTCACCAACTAAATAATGGTTGGTTGGTAAGTAGTTGCTGTGTGGAGTGGTTGGTTTGGTGTGCTGTGAGGAGTTAAGACTTTTCCCCCTTGTGTTAATATGTCTGTATGTACAATATTTCTTAAAATGTTGGGTGTTTGTTTGTTGGATCGTCCGTCCTTCTGTCGTCTTTTATATTCTGCTGTCACACACTTAAAAGATGAAGGCAGCAACCGGGGGAATTTGCAAACATTATAAACTTCCAAGTATTTCTCTATTTACAATGTTTCTTTTGAATTTCAACATTAAACCTAAACTAAACAAAACAAAAATGAAACGAGCGTACTAAACGAACGAACGGAAAAAGAGAAGAAAAATAACAAACATAATAAAAGAACGTTGTTGTATTTATAATGTCAGACGTTTGGTGGGTTTGAAAGTTTTACAGAGAGTCAGTCAGTCAGTTATACTTTGTTGTTGGTTAATGTCTTTTTAGTATGATTCCATCGTTTCCTCGTTTGTTTATTAGTCGTTCTGTCAATTTGACAAAAGTATGTTTGAATTACATATTTATTGTTGTTGTCGTTGTCGTTGGTGCGTTTACAATTTTACGTCTTTCTGTCATTTATGTGTAAAAGATTGTATATGTGTCTTTGGTTTTTGCCATTTCTTTGTTAAAGCTTTATTTATTTTCTTGACTTGTTCGATTTTTAGATGTTTTGACAGTGGGTTAATTGAGAGAAATATATTTGAAAAATGTCTGAAATTAGTTTTCAGAAAGTGGATAATCCTCTATATGAATCTTAATGCCGTTAAAATTTTGTAGCATTTTCAAAAGCAAATACAATTTATTCCCTTCAGACAATTTTAAAGAAAATAACTTCCGGCTTCTAATGACTGTGTCCCAGTGCGTCACATGTTGAATCTTGACTTTATTTGAAAACGATCTATTAGGATACATGAAGATTACTAACGACTCTTATTACAAAGAAATTTTAAAGTCCTAATATCTGATAGGAATAAGTTATGTGATCAATGCTGGTAGTAAGAAATTTACGCTCAAATTTGGTTCACATAAAAAAAAAAAAAACAGTGATATAGGCGACACCCTTGGATTTACCTTCAATCATCATTTGCGTCAAGGAATCCCCAGGAAAAACCAAAATGAATGCCAATATGAAACAAAATATGAAACAAATCAAGATTATCAGCACACAAGGTTTCTCTGTGTAGCCGGCCTGCGGCCAGGCTTAAGGACCTTCTCTTCTGGGTATGTCGAACACCGGCTTCGCTAAGTAAGCTTTTTTCGAATATAAAAATTTTTTTAAGTTCCGCCATTTTTATACAAAATGTTAATTTTGTTCTCAAGTAATTAATTAATTTATCACATTGAAAAGGTAAAGAGAACCGGTTCAAAACTAGTCAAGTGACAGGTTCTCAGGGCTAGTGACCGATCCCAGTTCCAGAACTTTATATGAGAGGAACCTGTCACTTTTACATGGGGTTGTCATTGGAGGTGGCTAATTAGCCCCTTGGGACAGGTCACAGGACTGGTCCAAAAGGACAGGTTCAGTGTCGATTAATATAATAAAAATTTGATTAAAATTCGGTAATTTTTTACTTTTTAAACATTTTTTATTATTATTTTTATTAAATTATGTTTATTTTATAATAAACAAAATTTGTTATTGCACTATAATCACAAGTAAAAGTACTATAGAATAATTATCAAAATTGTTTTAAAATCAACTGTGCTGATGATCTAGATGTACGCCCAAATATGACAGCAATTTTTTTATTTTTGTATAAAAATCGCTTTTTTGGCAAAACAATACAGCTCTGTTTGGCAACACTGAAAAATTACGATTCATTAATCACTCGCAAAAGCTTCTCTCTCTTTGTAATTCTCAGAAATTAATAAATATCAAAATGCATTATAATTTTTAAAAAATTTTAGACCACAGTGCATTAATTCAACCTACAAATTTCCCTCCCGTTCCCTTTCCGTGTTCATCTAAATAAATACATTAACTCAAAAGTAAAATTGTAGTATTGCATAGATTTAAACTGACTTTACCGGCATATTGGTATTTCAATGTAAAAGGTTGTGTGTTCGTTCGTTCATAAAACATATCGAAAGAAGAAAACACATCTTAAATGAGCAGACAAAATGTATAAGCAACCCATTTAAACCCCCCTCTCAAACCTTTTTCATAAAATACACAACTATTTCAAACTTATAAGCACATGTAGGGGGAGACGTACTACAAAAACAATAATATCTTTCTTATGTTATTGAATTTGACTGACTGACAGTGTGGTTTTATTACTTTTGTGACCCTAACAGCAACAACAAACACATCTACATACATACATGCACATAGCTTAATGAAGGAATAAATAGATGTTTTTTTTTTTTTTTTTTTTTGGGTTGGACGAAAGAACGAACTAAACGACATCAAAAAAACTTCTACTTGTGTGTCGAACAGTAAAAAAAAAAACAAGTCTTTTATTTATTATATGGATTGTATTCAATTGAATTGAATCGGAAAGTTCAGAATATTTTTATATACAAAACCATACAGCCAACCAACCAACCCATCCGAACCTACTTTATACATAGTATTACAAAAACAACAGCAACAACAAACGACATTAAAAACAAAAACTAATGTTATTTTCTTCTTCTCTAGATATTATAATATAAATACTTTTTGTTGTTGTTATGCATGCTTAATATTTTCTGAATTCTGTTTTGTTGTTCATCGTAGTCGTCGACATTTTACGTTTGCTGTTGAGTATGAGACGTTCTTATCTATAAGTCGTCGTTGTCGGTCTTCTCTACCAAACATTTACTTTATATAGAATATATACAAACATACATACTTTATACGACTTTATGCATTCATACATTTTCATTTCATTATTTCTCTTTTTTTTTTTTTTTTTGTTTTCTACTTAAATAAAGTATTTATGTTGAAGGGAGGGTAGTGGGTGAGGAGAAGGGGGAGTTATATTTGCTGTGTGTGTTAATTCCTTTATATTCAACTGTAGTTGTTGGATTTTAGTCTTCTTCGTTGTTGTCGACACAAAAATAAATGTATTTTTTCAGTTTTGAAGCAACGAGACTTTATAAGAATGTTGGCAACTTGGTTTTGCTTTTCGTTATTTTTTTTTTTTTTGTATCTCGTCGTAGTTGGTTTTTATTTTCTATATTCAGAATCTTTAACTATATTGGAATTAAACTACAGTGGGCTATGTTAGTATAAAAGGAAAAAAATTAATTAAAAATTGTTGTAAAAATTTGTTTACTTTGGTAAAAATTTAGATTTTTGGATAAAACCCGCTTTTTTCATGATATATTTCGATATTTTGATAAGAACTATTTTTAATGAACAAGTAATTTTTTAATAAATTTTAAGTAAAAGTACAAATTTTGTGGTAAAAATCGAGTTTTAGGTGAAAATTCGTTTTTATTGGATTTTTGTTAAAATAGTATTATTGTTTGTTTAAAATTTTTATTTTTGGTGAAAATTATTCATAATTAAATTTTCAGTGAAAAAATAGGATTTAAAAAAATAAAGAAATAATTCAAAAATAGTGATTTTAATGAAAATTTCGTTTTATTATTTATTTTTTTATCGTATATTTAGTAAAAAAAAAGTCAATTATAATCGAAATATAACAGAAATTTTTGTAGAATCCCCTTTATTGTTATTGACACTTCAGGTTTTCCTTCAATTTGTGTAATCTTAAACGGCTCAAAAATGGTATATATTTTCTTTATTTCTTGCTGAAAAAATCTATTTTTTAATCAGATTTTCGGTGAAAATACTGCGCAGCAGACAGCCATGACATGACCCCCTACTGGGATTCACAATCAACCAGCCAAGAACCAGTGACAGTTGATGTGGTGCCACTGGTCTTGGGGCACCACACCTACTTATAAGTCCTAGGTAAGACCTCAAGCTTGCGCTCTCCAGTTTCAGAACCCAGAAATCTCCAAGGTACCTTATATATCAAAGTTAAAAAGTGTAGAGAGACAGGAGTTACTCAAGCTCGTATAAGCTATACATTAATAGGTGTAATATCTCCGAGAAGACAAGCCGCCGTGGCGGTCGGGCGGCAGAATATATCATTTACCAAATCCCAGCCGAAAATTTTGCCGCCACCGAGTTAGTTTAATTTGCGCTGTTGATTAAAAAATGTCGTTCCGCCGCCGAATATTTTGCATCGTCTTGTTTCTCTGTTCGATATTAGTTCTTGAATGTGTTGTCAACACTATCAAGTCGTAAATGAAAATAGCGATTTTAAGAATTTTAACATTGGATAAATAAATACTTCCTACCACATAATTTCAACAACTTTGTTATCTCCCTTGAAACCACTGTATTTTGCCATAAATTTTGTGTTTGATGTTAACGTCTGTATTCAATTTATTTCTTCAGCTTTAGAACGTTTTGTAAATTTTGCCATTTGCCTTTCTATACTTCAAAACGAAAGATTTTTTTCTTCGCTTTGGTTCTAGTTCATTTTCGTTTAATTTTCTTAAGATTTCTTATTGGAAGTTTTCGTTTGTTAGTTTTTAAGGGTATAGCGTTGTTTTTCCGCTTTAGATTTTCTTTATATTATTTTGACACTCATTGTTGTTTAAATGTCATATGGTCATTTTTAAGGTTTGTTGTTTACTTTACGGGGGTTTCTTTATAGAAATTAATTTATTGTCTATATTCTTTAGTTTATTTTGCGCTTTTATTTATTGCTTGTTTTATTTTTTTAGTTTTTTACGTTTCACTTAAATGATTGAGTTTACCTGGTTGTGTGTCTTTGTTTTTATTATTGTTTAACTAAAATTAGTTTTATTGTTGCTTCACTATCTTTATAATATTTTTTTTGTTTACCCCTGATTGATTTTAAGAAATTCATGCATATGTATATTTGTTGCTTATTGTTTTTAGATATTTTGTTTATATTAAGCAATTCTATAATATCTATTTATTTTCTTTTTGAACTGGTTATTAAAAAGAACTTTAGTTTGGGTTTATCTTCTAAACCTGCTAAAATAAAAATTTATAAAATTTTTCTGTGAATTTATTTACTTTAGAAACTGAATTGAAACGATTTGAGATTTTCTTTTGATGCCCCTATTTATGCGGTAGTACTAGCAAGATAGGTTAGGGAAAAGGCGTCGTTACTAAAATTTGGATTACTAGATACTAGATCTATTGACAATGAACGCAAGGCGAATTGAAGCAGGTGACCTCACTTAATTATCTGTTTATTTCTTTATATTTTTGTACTTAGAACTATCAAACTGCTGCCACCTGTTTTATCTCGCCATGAGTGAACTTGGGAGTCTGAATTTGATTGGATGTATTCCTAACATCAAATTAATACTGACAGCAATTTTTGTAAATCCTTATGACTGTGGTTTATGAGCTGCAATGTTAAAGGAGGGTCATATTACCTGGCAATCCTGTATAGGTTTATTTTACGGCTCCTATTTTCAGCGTTTTACAGGAAGTGTTTGAAGACCTATTTTTTATAGACCCAAGCAGAATTGGAACTGGCACCGCTTTGGAAATATTAGATGTAGATGCCAATATTGTTATCGTTTATATATTAATTAATTCCAACCCTTTTATTTATGAAAAATTATTGTTTCAAGACAAGATAAAGGTACAATGTATTCTATTCAAAGTATGTATTACCCATTGAAGCTACGACCCTTAAATATTTCTGACTATTTATTATTTTTCTTTATATATTAAGAACTATCATGAGGAATCATGTAAATCTCTTCTTTAAATCATGTTAAAATCTTCTGGCATCTCTAAGTATGACAGTTAAAGTTTAAAACAATGCTGCCATATTGCTATTGATAAATAAAGCAACTTTACGGCCAAAATTAAAATTTTCAATATTTTGAAATAAAAATCCTTTTTATTGCAAGAAATATTATTTTTTATTTTTTTGCTTTTTCAATAATTTTGTATTTGGTTAGAAAAATTCTTAGTAGTTTTTTAGTTTTTAATACTCTCAAATGTTTATTAGTTTTTTTTTTTCTGTTTTCAAACAAACATCATGTATATTATTTTAAATTTATTTTCATTATTATACTTTTTTATTTTAAATTAAGTGCAACCGCAACGATTTTTTTTTTTTTTTTTCATAATACTCTTTTCGTATAATTTTGTTTAACTTGTTTTTGTATGCGTCAACACACACAGATACTACATATATATGCAGATAAAGTGTATGTGTATATTTGCCTTGGGAATTTGTTATTGTTTATTTTATTATTATTTTATTATAGACTAAAATTTATTTCATAAGAGCGTGTGTTGTTACTCATTTTATTTTTTTTATATATTTTTTCTTACGTTTTCGTTTGAAAATATTCATTTATAATATAATAATATTATAAATATTTTTTTAAATACATGTGTGGTTTCGAGCAACAAATAAAAAATATAAAAAAAACCTAAGAGAGCCAATAACTACGAGAACATTTTTAAAACTTTGACTTTTGTTGTTGCAGTGTATTTTGTTGTACACTGTGAAAAAGTCTAAAAAAGAGAGAAAAAGGGAGAGTAAAAATATGAACAATATAAAAAATATATTATGGTACGAGCATGATATCGGTGCAAGTGAAAATATTTTTTTTAAGAGGAGGGAGCTTTAGTTGAAGTTTAGCTCGGTTTTTTAAAAGCACGTACAAATAAAATTTTAATAAAATTTATTATAACACTAAAAATTTACATCTAATATTTATTTATAACAGTGTTTTCATAATAAAAATTTTGAGAAAATAAATATAACAAAAAAGAAAAAAAAAAACGTGTCATTTTGGCTTAAATTTTAAATAAATTCGAAAATAAAAACACGTTAAAATTAAATAAAAAGTGTATAAAATAAGAAAAGAAACATAAATAACAAAATGTATTGTTATATTTCGCGCCTTTATGGCCAAGTCATTTAACAGAAAAAAAGTACTTTTTATAATTAAGCATTTTGTGCTGGTGATTATGAATAAAACATAACAAAAAAACTATCTGTAATCATTTAAATCAAGTGTTTGTTGTTTTTATTTGTTGTATAGAATAAATAAAATTCTCATATTTATACTGTATGTGTATGGTTAAGAAAAAAAATCCCATTCCTCATACGTGTCGTAGGTTTTTATTTTTGTACAATTTTGTTTTTTTACTCTTTAAAAGAAATAAAATTCTGATAATTTTGTCGTTTTAGCTCTCTTTCTATTAGAGGAATTAAAAAAAAAAGAGCTTAATTTAATTTTAGTAGGGACTGTCCCTCTCATACTCTTTTTGGTTTTGTCAAATGTTTTATTAGTTTTTATTATCATTTTTCTTAATAATCACATGCTGTTTACATTAAAAATTATAACAACAACAATATTAATACAGTATTAATACTAATATACAACGAAAATATTGTACTTTAAAACCATTTGCAGTTGAATTAATTTTCGTGTGGAGAAATATGGGGATAAGTGTTGTCAACTTTTTTATTTATTTTCTTCTCTGAGAATTGACAATAATGTTTAGGGACACGGTAGCCAGATTTGTCAATTTTATGTCTCTTGAAATTTACGATTTTTTCAATTTTTAAAATTTGTCAATTTTAGAATTTAAATCCATTAAAAACCAATTTAATTCAATAACTAAATTATGATTTTTTAAATAATACACTTTGTGAGTAATAGTTCTGTTCCAGTACTAGTCAGATTGACAGATTTTAGTCAGAATTTTTCAGAAAAATAAAAAATATAAGTAGATTTTGAGTTTAGGAACACTTTTTGACTAAAAACTGTAATACCTACTAGTACTGGAACAGTGCTCTTAAAAAATCAGTTTTTTGTTTTTGTGTATTTAGATCCAATCACATATAATGCTTTCGCTTCAACTGTAACTGACAGCTATGCAACACATAAATTATATTAAACCTGTCGGTTGCATATTTTATTATTAAAATTTTATAAAATATAAAAATGTAAGAATTATATTATGTTCTCAGTTGAAATAATGAATTGTAAATTAAAGTTTGCGACTCAATGAAAAAATATTAAAAGAAGAGAAAAACAAAATGTATTTATATACTTCAATACTTCACGCAGCAGTTTGGCGTACTGATTTGGTTTCGTTCCATACGTATGCATGTATTTTACTGCAGCTGTCAGTTGCAGTTAAAGCAAAAGAATTGTATGTGGTTGGGCCTTAAGTTTGTGACGGAATCATACCTAAACTCCTGGAAAGATTTTAGTAAAACTTTAAATACAAAGAATAAATATATAATTATTTAATTAATTTTTCAAAATCGAATGAAATTGGATTTTATAATCATGAATTTATAATGAATTATTTAAAAAATTATTATTATTATTTTTTTTTTCATTATTAATTTAAGAATTAAATTTTTGATAAATATTACTGCTGTCTTAATTATTAAAAATGTTTATTTCTTATTAAAAATCTTGATTTGTCCATCTGGCAGCCCTGTGCAGATATTGGGCAGAAAATATCACCATATTTTTAATTAATGATGTCAAATAAACATACCTCTTAGAATTTTAAAAATCAGTTGATTTAATTATTTATCATACAAGCTTAAATAATTGCTTGTGACGTTTGGAAGGAACTTTTTGTGGTTTATAATTAAATGTATGAGTTTAATTTCTAAATTCTTAATTAATATTCATCATATTTATAATTTTAATATTGTCAAATTATAACAAAATTTTTGTCAATGGAAACACTTAAAATGTAATTTTTAGTTTTTTATCTGTTTTTTACACTTTGCAATCTTTGATTTCATTATTATCACTAGTTCTTAACAAATACGCATTTCAATATTTATAAAAAGAAAAGAAAAATTTAAATAAATAATTGTTTATTTTTAAGTAATAATAAAAAAAATATTTCCCCCACATAAGCAAAGATTATTTAAATAATTTATACGACAAAGCCATTTCATCAGTATTATTATTGTTATCAACAACAAATCATTTGCTATTACTTTCAGTTTTATGTATTAAAAATAAATTATCATGATAATTTTTTTTTATAAACGTCAGCATTAAATATTGAGTAATTGTTAAATTTTTTTTTTTTTTTTTTTTATTGCATCTTAATATTTTAAAAGACTATTATTTGTTTTTTTTTTTTTTTTGCATTTATTGTTGTGGACATTGAACTTGTATGTTGTTATTATTATTTGTCTGTATGATATATATTTTTTCGTCTGGTTATTTGTCTAGTCGTGGGCTGATTCATTCATGCTAATTATTATTTATTAATCTGTATTTTTTATTTTTGTAGCTGATTGTGTTTTTTATTGCACGTGCTTTATTTTAAATATTAAAATTTTATCTTAATCTGTTGTTTATAATTTAATTATATGTATACGAGAAGTCTACAATAAATTAAAAACTATAGTTTTGTTTATTACTGAAATTTGTTTCAAAATTTTAGCAAATGTTTATGTGTTGAATTAAATATAACTCTAATATTAATGTTAAATAGTTAAACAAACGAAACAAAACGAAAAAGTATTAACATTTTTAAACTGCCTAATTCATAACACATTTTTATTTATCAAAGGTTATAGAAACATTTTTGTATTGGAATACTTTTATAAATTTAAAAATTATGATGAATGAGACTCAATCTTAATTTTTTATTTTTTAACGATTGATCTGTCATTTTTATTTATTTTCTACTTATGTTCCTTTTTAGGGTTCTAAGGCTTTAATTATTTATTAAAGCCTTGTTTATAACTTAAATTCCAATAAAAATCTAATTTAAAGTTTTATTTTATAAATATGTATAAATTCTTATGAAAATCGCCAAATAGAATAAAAACTAACACTGCTGTTAGAAAGCATATGGCAGCATCTTTATTACTACAAATGTCATAATTAACCAATATGGCAACTAGCTCAAAATGGTAAACAAAATTGTCAGAAAATATGCGACTTTTGACAATTTTTAGTAACAAAACAGTGTATTTGTATTTTTTTTTTTAAATTTTCTGATCTTTTCAAGATAAAATAGTAACCAATGAAATGAAAACTCTATATATACAAAGTAATTTTTCAAAAAATCCTTGCATATAAGTTAAAAAATAAATACATAAACACAAATTAAAACTCAAAAAGTGATCAAAAGAAGGTAATGTTTTAGTAGCTGTATTGTTTTTTTTTTTTAATTATAAATATGTACAGATGCATACAGATGTACATAAATACATATGTATGTATGGATGTATATGCATATATAGGTCAAGTTCTTTTTGTTTGTTTCCCTTTAAAATTCTTTTGAAATCCTTATTGATGCTGGTAATGGTTGTTTGTCGTAAATAAAAATTTAAACCTGCAACAAAATATAACTCTTTTTATTTATTCTAACACAAGGAGGAAGAGCCGTTAAAAACAAAACCTCTCCATTATAAATTACCAAAGCGTGCACACTTATTTGAAATTCTACGGATGATGGTGGTGTGTATTCTTATAGCTATTCAAACTCTTCCAAAAAAGTAAATAAAAAAAATCATATGGCTTTTTGTATTTTTTAATGTCATTATTTATATTTTTTTCTTTTAATTTTGTTTTCATTAATATTCTGATTAAAGCGTGAAATAACAAGAAAAAAAATTAAACAGTCATTAAAAAAAAAAATTACACCGGCCGGCATTTTTCTTGTTTATTGTTTATCATCTACAATTTTTCAGTATTTTTTTTATACTTATAGCATTTTGTGATTAATTCCACTTGTTTAGATGTTTGTATGAATGTATTTGGTATGTTTAGATTCTAGCCAAGGTTGTTTTTATAGTGTTTTGATGAATTTATTTATTGTTTTTTCTTTTTTCATTTCTCTTTTTTTTTTTTTTTTTTTTTTTTTTTTCTTTGCGTTTTGTATATAATTTTCTTCTAAGATAAACATCTTTCATTCGTGTTTTACATTTACAATTGGTTTTTTTTTACATTCTTATAACACCATTTCGTATTTGTAGTGAAGGAGAGTTTTTTATTCACTCTCCTTATTATAAAAATTTTATAAATTACAAGGAAGTAAAGTAAGGTAGTAAAACTTATTTGTATTTACTTTTACAAATTATTATTAAAAAATTATTAAATACCTATTAATTAAATATAAAATATTTTAAATTTAAATCAATATTAGTTTAAATAATTTTTTCAAAAAAAGGAACATGGTGTATTTGTAAATAGTAGACGCAATAGACATGGCTGTAGTATTTTTTATATGCTACTAGTTGTTGTTATTGTCACATTTTATTTTAAACGCCACCCTATAATTACATTCTTGTTGTTATTGTTGTAGTAGTTCTTTATTATTTCTACGTTTAAAGGGGGTAAAAAACTAAAAGAAAATAGTGGTGGATTTATCGTTTGTTGTGTTTTTATTGCCCTTTTACTTGTATTTTCTGTTTATTGCTTTGAATATATACATTTTTCGAACAAATTTTCTACTGTAACTACTACTTGTTGTAATTTAAAAAAGTATTTTATTTTTTCTATACTAAAAACAAGAAAAAAAAAAACCTTAGCCAAAAAAACAAAATGACATTTGAAAATATTTTGAAAATTTTTTCAAATAGTAAAAGCAAATTAATGAAATATAAAATATAAACTCAAGCTGGAATATTTATAAAAAAAATCAACTCAATTTAAATAAATAAATGAATTAAAAAAAGAAAAATAAATCAATAATTAAAAACCAAAAAATAAAATAAAAAGAAAATGAATAAAGTTTTACCCTGGGAGCATTTTGAAAATCTATATAAAGTAATTTGTTGAAAACATAAAACTTTTTTTTTAAATAATTATACCTAACTAATAATTTATTTTTCTTTTACAGGAACTAATAGGTCAAAATAGTAACGATAGTTCTAGTGGTGGTGGCCACAGTGGTTTAGGTTCTGGTCCACCGGGTACACCAAATCCTCAGCAAGTTATGCGTCCCACACCTTCACCCACAGGCTCTTCGGGTTCACGTTCTATGTCTCCAGCAGTGGGTAAGTAATTTATACTTTAAAACCCTTCTTTTTGGATGTTTACAATAAATAAAATTTTTTTTTTTACTTTTTATTTGTTATTTTTAGCACAAAATCATCCTATATCAAGACCCTCTAGTAATCAATCTAGCAGTGGTCCCATGCAACAACCTGGAGGTGGTCCTCCAGGTCCTCCATCTCAACAACCAACGCAACAACAGCAATCTCAACAAGGTCCGGGAGTTCCAAACTCTTCTTCTTCGGCGAGTAATTCTCCTCAACAACAGGGACCTCCTAGTGGTGCAGCTGGAGGTCCACCCGGTTCTCAACAACAGCCACCACCGCCACCAAATCAAAATGTCAATAATCTGCCCTCACAGCCATTACCTCCTCAGGGTCCGGGTGGGGGTCCTGGTGGTTATCCTTTACCACCTCATATGCATGGCAGCTATAAGATGGGTGGTCAAAGTCCTGGGCCTCAGGGTATGCTTTCCGGTTACCCACCACCACCGCCACAGCAAGCTCAACAATACTCTCAAGGAAGCTATCCACCAAGACCGCAATATCCGCCCGGTGGTTATACTCCAACACCACCTCCTTCAAGCCAAGCTTCCGGTGCTAATAGTATGCCACCGGGTAGTGGTCCCCAGCAGTATCCTGGCGGACGACCCATGCCCAATCACAGCGGTCCTGGTCAATATCCACCCTATCAAAATTGGGTACCACCCTCACCACAGCAAGGAGGTCCTGGCGGACCTCCTCCTGGTGGTCCCGGTGCTCCAGGTGCTGCTTCAATTGGTAATCATGTGCAGGGCAAAGGTACACCACCTCCTCCCCAAGGAAGTGGCTCTCCACGGCCTCTCAACTATTTAAAACAACATTTACAACATAAAGGCGGTTATCCGGGAGGTCCCGGTGGTCCTCCTCAGGGCTATGGTAATGGTCCTGGCATGCATCCTGGTATGCCTATGGGACCACCACATCACATGGGTCCTCCACATGGTCCTACCACCATGGGTCCACCACCTTCGACACCTCCACAATCGATGATGGTGGGCGCTGGTGGCGAAAGTGGAAGTGGTACTGGAGGTCCTCCACCACCTGATCATATATCACAGGACAATGGTTTAAGTTCGAGTTCATCGAGTTCGGCTCCTGGTGGACCACCACATCCCGTTACATCGGTAGTCACTACAGGACCGGATGGTGCTCCCATGGATGAGGTCAGTCAGCAAAGTACAATATCAAATGCATCAGCAGGTAAGTGAAGAGAAGATTTAAAAAAGAAAAAATCCTAAAGAATAGATTTGTTTCTTTAAGAAACCCAATAACTAATTGTCCCTTTCGTTTTTCTTATTTGTTATTAGCTTCTGCTGAAGATCCACAATGTACTACACCAAAATCGCGCAAAAATGATCCCTATGGTCAAAGTCATTTGGCACCACCAAGTACTTCACCCGGTGGTCTAGGAGCTGGACCACATCCAGGTCATCCCGGCGAAGATTATGAAATGAATTCACCACCCAATTGGGCTAGAACACCAGCCAGTCCGGTAAGTTTTATTTTTTCTTTCTAAATAAACCCGATAATAGTTTCCAAATTTGCAATCTTGCTTATAAAATATATTTTATTATTTTAGGGTTTCAATAGTCATGTTCCTCAACCAGATACTTTCCGTACAACGGCCACACCTGTTACCACTGTTGTCTCAGCATCTGCCAAGAAATCTGATAGTCTTTGTAAACTTTACGAAATGGATGATAATCCCGATCGTCGTGGATGGCTTGATAAATTAAGAGCCTTTATGGATGAAAGACGTACCCCAATAACAGCCTGTCCAACCATCTCGAAACAGCCGCTCGATCTTTATCGTTTATATTTGTACGTTAAAGAACGAGGCGGATTCGTCGAGGTATGCAAGGTGCCGTAGCAAATTTCCTTTTACTAACTTCTTTTTAGATTTACTAGCAAACCCAAACCAAAAAAACCGTATTCACCAACCAAATTATCCAACCAAAAAAAAAAAAATGAACAAAATTCCATATAAAAGAAATGAAATATATAGTAGAAAATCCAAAACAAAAATACCTTAAACAAAATTTGCATCATTAAGTACAAAATATTTTTAAATATTACAAGAAATTTAGCAGCATGTTTTATATTTTCCTAATTTATGTAAAAATGTTTTTTTAATTTTCTGCTTAAAATGGATTTTTTATTTATATATTATTTTCTTTTTTCCTTTAACGTTTGTATACACTTTACTTTTTTGATTATTCGTTTTCATTTTCACTATTCCAGTAGTTTTAACTTTCATATTCCTTAAATATGTTCCTTAATATATACATTTATATGTAGTTAAACAATTTATATATTTTTTTATATAGAACGTAAGTAGTATTTATTTATGTATTATTATAAAGGGATTTTATTAATTAACAGGCTTGTTTTAAAAATTCGTAGTAAATTAATTTTATATTCCTTGAGATCCCAAAACAAAGATTTTATGATAATTAATGCTTTAACTTTTAACGAATCGGGAACTACTAACAGTGTATAAAAGCTGCATTAACTACAAATTTGTCTGCTGTTGGAATATCAGAAGCGAGTTTGGTAGACGAGCGTGATGATTTTCGAAATAACAACACCAACAGCTGGACCGTGATATTAGCAGGTTGGTAAATGAGGATAATCGAAAGAAATGTTTAGATCAATTGAACAACTGCAACTTAAATACAGAAGTAATTGGCAAGTTGTGGTCAAATGGTCATTCTCTTTCCAACCCGAAAAAGAAGAATTTTCAGATAACAGCAAGAAAAATTACTATATGTGAACGCCGTCTGAGAAATTCTCGAGTGCCTTTCGCCGACAATTTATTTAGCATCCTGAGAGGAAGAAATAGACAAGGCGAAACGAAGTATTGTTCCCAAACGGATATTTAAAACTTCAGTTTGCGGAGATGCAGTCGCCATAAACAACTTTAAGACCAGATGGAACGGGGTATCAAGTACCTGATAATGGTTTTTAACTTCTCATTGAGGAGCCTAATCGTACCTAATGCCTGAAAAATGTTTAAAATCAGCCTGATATTAAAATCCGGAAAAACTTGAGCTGGAGACAATCATGCAAGCCGATTTCTCTGCTGTCACCTATCGCGAAGTCACTTGAAGCCCTACTCCTCCCTCAGCTTACCTGTCACCTGTTCAACATATGCATGCATTAGTAGTGAAATTAGCATTTTAATTTTAAGATTTTAATCTGTATGCTCTCAAATTGCCTATAGCATGGAAGTCGAATTTCTTCTTTATGCCTTTCTTCCGGGACATTATGCAGCTCACAATATGGAACAACAACCGTTTATAAACAGAATTTAACAAGTTAATAATAAAAAAATTTCACCAAAAATCGAAATTTTTCAGAAAATTTAAAATATCAAAAAATCCGAAATTTCACCAAAAATTAAAATTTCATTAATTTGGAAGATTCGTCAAAAAATCGAGATTTTTAAAAAGAAATTCAAAATTTCGCCAAAATTAAAGTTTAACCAAAAATCCAAAATTTTGCCAAATTCAAAATTTTACCAAAAATCCGAAATTTCACAAAAAAAAAAAAAAAAATTAAAAAAACCGAAAGATTCGCCAAAAATTCAAAATTTAAAAAAGAAAAAATTCAAAATAGCCAAAAATTAAAATTTTTTCTAATTTTTCCCATTGATTACATATTTTTTGTATTGTCATCATAAAGCGGGTACCATTTTATGAGGATGAATGATGGTAACCTTTAAAAATGTTACACAGTACCTTGTAACACAATACAAAATTTTGTCAGTAGTTCCTTCTGGCATGACATCAAAGGGGTCATCCAAACTACATCACACAGTTGAAGACTCCTCCGCTTCATGTTAGGAAGGCCTTCGCATATATTTCAGCATTAGAGACGGCAGACCGCTTACCGCCAATTTCAGATAACAAGAACATGCCGCGAGTAGTTCTGGCAATAGGCTTATTACCTACTGATATCGCATAGACCGTGCCATCCCCCATGTTGTTAAAGCACTCATGACCCCACCACATATTTAGTTTTTGGGGCAAAATGTACTTTACTTAGTTCTTTACTGTGATTTTCAACCAAAATCCCCCCGATTAAAATATAGTTTATTAGTTTTAGCTGTTACAATAACAATAAATTTGTCTGGGGAGTTTGTTTGTCGATTCGTTAAAAAGTTTGGTAAAAAACTTCAATAAGTATAATAAAATTATCGGCATCAGAAAAAGTATTTTCGTTTAGCTGACACAGAGATCATATTGAATTATTGTTCTATTAACAACCTGTTAAAATAACTCTCAATAAATCCCTATTTTATTATAATTATTATCTATATGTAATTATTTATATTTATTATGCATTTCATCAATGATACTACCATCTCCTAAAAGAAAACATATCATTGCACGTGCATTTTTTTTATTTTATAAACATTATATTTATATGTAAATTAGTTAATATTTCCATTATTTTTATATTCTCATATATTTATATATTTTAGAACACGAAAAACTAACCTTATTTTTTATTTATTTTCCTACTCCTCCTTCACCTTAAAGGTTACTAAAAGTAAAACCTGGAAAGATATAGCTGGTCTTTTGGGTATTGGTGCCAGCAGTAGTGCTGCTTATACACTACGTAAACATTATACAAAAAATCTTTTGGCATTTGAATGTCATTTTGATCGTGGTGATATAGATCCAGGTCCCATAATACAACAAGTAGAGGCTGGTACTAAGAAAAAATCAACCAAAGCAGCTTCAGTACCATCGCCAGGTAAATTATTTGAAATTTGTTTGTGTTACCTTGAACACAATGAAGTATTAAAAAAAGCTGTTGTTAATATTTTAGCTGGTTCTTCAAATTCTCAAGATTCATTCCCAGCCCCTGGTGGTGCTGCTAATACATCCATGGATGGTTATCCCCAATATCCTGGTAGTTATCCTGGAGGTCCAGGTCCTCAGCCAGATTATGGTGCACCAGGACAAATGCCTAGGCCACCATCACAAAGTAATGCGCAAAGTCCACATCCAGGTAAATAGTAAAATATAAATACAAATAAGTTTTTTGTTTTTATTTAATTTTTTTTTTTTTGTTTTTATAATTTGTTTTTTTCTTTGTAATAAATATTTAACACATCAAATCATCACATTACATCGTTCTTGTTGTTGTTATTGTCATTGATTTTACCTTACAAATTGTATAACATCGAATCAATCAAATCAATCAATCAATTGAATAAAATAAACCATCAAATTCATCATTGAAACATTTTATTTGTTAATTATAAACACATTCACACCTAACACCATATAAATATATACACCCCAACTCATCTGATTTTGTTTGAATTGTGGCTGATGATAATGAAGTTTCTAATAATCAAACATCAACGACACCTGGTGGTGGTGGTGGTAGTGGCGTTTCAGGTGGTAGTGGTGGTGATAATATAAGTGTCAATAATCCATTTGATGAGCCTGTAGTTGGCGGTGGTAATGTTGCACCTACTTCTAATGCATCTAGTGTTAGTGTTGGTGTTGTAAGTGGTACCACAGGCCCCCCACCACCTCCTACAGGTGCACCACAGCCCCATCTACCACATGCTCCAAATATAAGACCACCTTATCCTCCTGGTGGACCATATCCACCACCGGTGTCTCGTACACCAGGTACATTACAAACATTACATGAATCATTAAAATCCGTTACTCTCTCACTCTCTACTTCTTTATGTCTTTCTCTTGCTGTTGCTTTATCCTCTTGTCAATGTGTGTGTAAATTTTTTCGGCCTTTTTGACTCTACTTGTGTGAAATTGTGAAATTTTCTTTATTTTTTTTTTTTTTATTAAATTTTCATTTTATTTTTACATAAATTTCTGTATTACTCTTCTGAACTTTTGATTTAATATTTTTTATGTATGTGTTACAGGTTCTCCTTATCCTGGACAACCCGGAGCTTACGGACAATATGGTTCAGGTGATCAATATAATGCTACAGGGCCTCCCGGTCAATTTGGTCAACAGCAAGGCCAATTTCCACCACAAAATCGTAACATGTACCCTCCCTATGGACCCGAGGGAGAAGCGTGAGTGACTTTAATCTTTTTCCAATAAACATTTTATCTAAGAAATCACAAAACTTTTCTTTTAAACATTTGTATTGTTTATTCCACATATTTTATATTACTTTTTGCTACACAAAAGAATTATATTTATTTTAACTGTAATCTCATAACTAAAATTACTTTTCTCAATTTATTTGTTTATAGGCCTCCATCTGGCTCGAATCAATATGGTCCTTATGGAAATCGTCCATATAGCCAACCACCACCTGGTGGATCTCAAACTCCTACTCCTCCTGGTGCTCCTACAGCTGCAGGTGGTCCTCCACAAAGTGGTCCGCCGGCACCTGGTAGCTCACCATATCCTCCACCTGGTGCTCCTGGCCAACAAGAATATTATAGGCCACCAGATCAGGTAATTTTTATTTAAACTCCTTTTTTTTCTGTAAACGAAACTAAAATTATATTATTACTTACATTTTTTTAGGGACCCCAACCACGACGTCATCCAGATTTTGTCAAAGACTCTCAGCCCTATCCAGGCTATAATGCACGACCACAACTTTATGGTAAGAGTTTAAGAAAATCTTTAATTAACCTAAAAAAATACAACAAAATAAAATTATTTTTCCTCTTTTTAGGTGGTTGGCAAGGTGGTTCAAACCAATATCGTAATCAATATCCATCATCACCATCTCCTCAGGCCTGGGGTGGGGCTCCACCACGAACATCAGCCCCTCCTTCCGGACCTTTGGGACCGCCTGGTCAACAACAGCCACCGGCTGCTGGTGCTTCACAATGGGATCAACATCGTTATCCGCCACAACAGCAACAGCAGCCTCAACCTCCGCAACAGCAGCAGCAACAACAACAACAGCAGCAGCAACAGCCACAACCTCCCTATCAGCAACAACAACAACAGCAGCAACAGGGACCTCAACAGCCGACACCACCCCAATGGGCTCAAATGGGTGGAGCTGGCACTGGCGCACCTGGAGCACCACCAAGTGGAGCACCAGGATCTCCTTTAAGGCCTCCCAGTGCTGGTCAACAACAACGTATGCCTACTAGTGGACCCAGTGGTGGAGCCATGAATGTGGGCCTACCACCTGGCGTGGGTCCTCAATCGGTAGCACCAGGAGCACCTCCCAACACAAATAGTGCTCCGGCCGGTAGTGTGCCAATGCCACCTGGCGGCATGGGTAAACAACCCTTCTCCATGCCCCCACCACCACAGGCTGGCGGTGGTAGCACCGGTGTGGCACCTCCAGGCAACACTCAAGGTCCTGCAGGTCCGGGCATTATGCCTCCTGGTGTTATGGGTTCCCAACAGAAAAATCTAAGTGGTCCGGGAGTTGTGGCTGGCAATGTGCCTGTACAACCTCCACCGCCGCAGCAGCAGCCACCACAATCATTTGCTCCCCCTGCTGCTCAACTTATAAAGAAGGAAATTGTTTTTCCAGCCGACAGTGTGGAGGCTACTACACCGGTATTATACAAACGTAAACGCTTAAATAAGGCTGATGTTTGTCCCGTCGATCCCTGGCGTTTATTTATGGCCATGCGTTCGGGACTACTTACCGAATGTACTTGGGCTTTGGACGTTCTAAATGTGTTACTGTTCGATGATTCCACAGTACAATACTTTGGTTTGGCTCACTTGCCCGGTTTGTTGACTCTGCTGTTGGAGCATTTCCAAAGGAATCTCGCCGACATGTTCCACGACGAAGAGAGCAATGACAAACATTTAACAAATTCTGTAAAAAATGCCAAGAAAGTCAATGACAAGCGCACTTGTAGGAGTCTTAGACAAGGGGAGGAGTTAAACAAACACAATCCCCGTGTACAGGACAATAGCTTGGCAACAGATATTGTCATGGAGAACGAGCGTCTCTTTGCTGACGATGATGAACATGATGATGAGTCGGATGAAGATGAGGGCATTGATTTGGGACAAGTTAAACATTTAGCTAACCCTGATGAGCGTGTGATATTACTGGCTCATACACCCAACTATACAATGATGTCGCGCAAAGGCCTGCCCGTAAGACTACAGCCTGCCGAACAAGATATTTTCATAACCGATGGTCTCAAGTCATGGGACACGGAATATAGAGGCAACTATGAGGAGACTGCGCCGGTGGGTAGCAATGCCTGGACTTATGGCTTTACCGATCCAGACATAAATGCGGGCATTATTGATGTGTTCAAGTCAGAATTTGTAGACATTCCATTTGCCCGTTACATTAAAGGCAGTAAAAATAAAGCCAAGACTAAAGACAGTACGAAGCAAATAAAAACGGAGGAAAAAGATCATCAGGAGCTAAAGCAGCCCAAATTAGAACCCCCAGAAACAAGTGATAAGGAAAATCAAGCAGCTCTATTGCTAAGTAATGCCCAGCTAGATGAAGATGAAGCCGAAGCCAGACTGCAACAAAATACTTTCAATAAGAAACGTAGACTTTTCAATAGCACTGTTTTGAATGCCAATCCCAATGCCAGCCTTAATAGCAATAACAGCTGCGATACAAATGCGGGTGATGCACAAAATCTAGAACCTAGTGAAGCCAAGAAAACAAAACTGGAAGAACAAGCAGAAATTAAACGCGAAGAAGACAGTGAAATTTTGGCAGCTACTGCACCCTCGGACAGTGATTGTCGAGAGGTAGATATGGAATTGGAAACAATAACCACCAAAGACACAGCCACGGCTACGGCAAAGCCACCACAATTCGATCCCAAGTCAACAATAAGAGATCCAGCTTTAGTGCTGCAACGTCGACGTTCCTCCTCTTCGCTCGAAGACGAATGTTACACCCGCGATGAGTCTAGTTTGTATTTGGTCAACGAAAGTCAAGATTCTTTGGCTCGTCGTTGCATTTGCATTTCAAATATATTCCGCAATTTGAGCTTTGTGCCCGGCAACGAATCTATTTTAGCCAAATCCTCAAGATTCTTGGCGGTGCTAGGTCGTTTGCTCCTACTCAATCATGAACATTTGCCTCGAACACCAAAAAATCGTAACTACGATCGAGGCACTGAAGAGGACACTGATTTTTCGGACTCTTGCAGTTCACTGCAAGGAGAACGTGAATGGTGGTGGGAATATTTGATTAGTATACGTGAAAATATGCTGGTCATTATGGCCAACATAGCCGGCCACTTGGATCTTTCACGCTACGAAGAGCTAATAGCACGGCCCCTAATTGATGGTCTGTTACACTGGGCTGTATGTCCCAGTGCTCATGGCCAGGATCCCTTCCCATCTTGTGGTCCCGCGTCATCGCTTTCACCCCAAAGACTTGCCCTGGAGGCTCTCTGTAAGCTGTGCGTAACCGACAACAATGTCGATTTAGTAATTGCCACACCACCCCACTCGAGACTGGAAAAACTATGTGCTGTACTCACGCGCCACTTGTGTCGCAACGAAGATCAGGTGCTAAGAGAGTTCTCGGTAAATCTCTTGCATTATTTAGCAGCCGCTGATAGTGCCATGGCTCGTACGGTGGCTCTACAGTCACCCTGCATTTCCTACTTGGTGGCCTTTATCGAACAAGCCGAACAGACCGCCTTGGGAGTGGCCAATCAACATGGCATCAACTATTTGCGTGAGAATCCCGATTCAATGGGTACCAGTTTAGATATGTTGAGACGAGCTGCCGGTACTCTGCTGCATTTAGCCAAACATCCCGACAATCGATCTCTATTCATGCAACAAGAACAAAGACTTTTGGGTCTGGTCATGTCACATATACTGGATCAACAGGTGGCTTTGATAATATCACGAGTACTATTCCAAGTATCGCGAGGTGCTGGAACCAGTACCAACTCACTCGAATACCGGCTGCAACAGAAACAGTTGCAGCAAAAAATGCAAGAGACAGCTGCAAATGAAAAGAAATCACAGGGATTAGGTTTAAACCATTCATCTTCCATGAGCTCGATGACAACATTAACAGCTTCAACCTCGATCAAAAACTCGAATAATAGCGCAACAGCGGACTTGAAAATAGAATCTGTTAAAGCGGAGACACATGAGACAACCTCAATGTCCAGTAACGAGGCAACCCACAATACAAGTGGTGCGGAAAGTAGCCAAACCACTGCGACTACAGAAACACCAGTAGGTAACAATAGCAGTAGTAGCAAACCTTCATGCTCCTCTATGATCATGTCGGCGGATGAAAATAGTAACAGCAGTTCGCAGATAACACCCTCGGCTGCCTTTAATGATGTTAGCAACAGTAGTACAAATAGCAATAGTTGTGGTACTGCAGCCAGTTCTCACAGTAGTCTTAGTCAAAATAGCATGAATAGTTCGATAGGAGCCTGTAGCAATAATAGCAGTTCTAATACCGCCGCCACAGCCGCCAATGCTCTACATCATCTGCATGCCAACAATAGCAGTAGTAGTGGTGGCGGCTTAATAACACCAATGACGGTAGCAGCAGCAGCTGGAGCAGCGGCGGTCACAACGGCAGAACATTTAAAAAGTAATATTTTAAGTTCAAACACCAATTCTCCATTGGCCAGCAGTAGTAGTAGCAGCATTAGCAGTAATATTGGTACAAGCAGTAGTAATAGTGGTAGTAATAGTCTACAATTAAACAATAACAACAACAATAGTAATTCGACGACAAGCTCCTCATCTCAGCAACAACAACAGATACCGGCACCGCCGCCACCACCACCCACAGCGACAGCGCCATCGCAAGCTCCAACTGCAAATACCTCAACGACAGCAGCGGTTGCGTAGTATACAATGTTACAGGCTGCTGAAAATACAGCAGTTACCTCAACAATGTTTGCTTACCATCATCAACAACAACAGTTACAGCACCACCATCATCATCATCAACAACAGCATTCAACACCACACCATCAGCTTCATATGCAACATACTCCTCATATGTGGTCACAACCTTTAACACCACTTTCTCTACCGCCTCCTCCACCACCACCACTAAATGTTACAACATCTTCTAACGCAGTAACAACATTAATGGAAATGCATTTTAATAACAATAATAGTAGCCAAGATGAAACGCCACCAACGGCGGCAACATTTCATCCACCACCACCCCAACAACAACAGCAACCACAACAACATTTTACAAATATAACAACAACACAAAGATCAATAATGCCAATACAAGCACAACAACAACAGTCGTATAACAGTCAAACCCCACAACATCATCATCCCCTACATCATCATCAGCAACAACATTTACAGCATCATCATCACATGCATGCTCCTCCCCCTCCTGTTCCAGCTCCTCCACCACCACCACAACAGCAACAACAAACGCCAACACCACCACAGCAACAACTACAACCACATGACTCAAGAGATCAGGTTAAATTTTAATTTATACAAACAAAATTATTAATTAAATATTATTTCTTCGTTTAGTTTAACAAAGATTTTTTTGTCTTATTTGTCATTTTTTTTCTCTCTTTCGTTTTATTAAGAAAAGTTTGAATATTTCAAACGTTACTTTTTTTGTTACTTTGTATTATTTTTTTTATAATAAATTGATATTTTTGTTTATCAACGTTTGAATGAAATACATATACAATAAAAAATAGATAAAAGACGAATAACAATAACCATATTATCATATGAAAATAGAGAACTGAAGAGCAAGAAGAAAAAGAGAAAGAGCAATAAGTTTGAATAAACAACAATTTTTTAAGGGATAATGTTGTTAAACATATTATGTTGATAAACATTTTAAGGAAAATATGTAGTTGAAAAAAAAAAAAAAAAAAAAAAAAAAAATTATTATTGTTTCTTATATTTCTTTAGTTTTTTTTTTTTTTTTTTAGAAAAAGAAATTTTTTTTTTTTTTTTTTTTTTTAGACTTTTTATTTGTTTATAAGAATTATTGGAGGTTGAAATTTAATTATTTGTTTTAAAGTTTATATTACTATAAATATTTGGAAAGAAATTAATAATATGGACAAAAAAATTGGATTAAGCTTTTTAGCTTTAATTCTACTTTTATCATGAAATTTTTTTTTTAATTTGCTATTGAATTATTAAATTTCTATGGTATAATAAATATACACGGCAACATGTTTAGAAACATAAGGTTTTGAGTGTAAATTAAAGCAAAATAATGTTCTTAAGGGTAAAATTTCAATATGCTTTGAATAATATTGCTTGCGAAATATCCATTTATGCCGAACTTAAGCTTGGAATAGTGCCATCTTAAAACAAGCATAAGTCTCGAAATTGAATTTTTGTAGTAGGGAAGGTTTTAATAATTGTCTATTTTAAATTCAATTATACAGTACTGTGCAGATTATAAACAACAAAGTCAAAGTAATTAATAGCATATTTGGGTATTAACAAATATTTGTATGTAATTTAAAAGATGTGAATCTATTTCATCTGTAAAAAATGAGAAAAACTGTAAATGTTCACCAAACTCTATAAAATTAAGAAAATTTGAACAACTTTAAATTACATAATGTTCATAAATATTACTTAATCAAGGACATAATGTAATTATGAAAGTACTTGCATCCTAGCTAAAAAAAACTGTATGCTTAAAAAAATTTAAGAAAGTTTTTATCCTTAAAGAGTTTAAAGAAACATAGAAAAATGTTTTATTCCTTCGGAATTTTATTTTTCTTCCGTTCAAAAATTTGTTGTAACGAATATCCCATGAATTATATACTTTGAAACAAATAATTAATTACGTCAAAATGCGTGTGGATTTTCTTTCCATAATCGGGAAATACACTATTACAATTTTGGTTAAAGACAACACATTTTCGGGCTAATGTTTTTTACGTGATAAGGGTGGATCTTTTGTTCTAGTTGTGCACGCTGTTATATTAAGATTGTAGTGTCCTTTAAATTTTTGTTTTGTTTTTAAGACTTAAATATGTATATAATTTTGTAATTCTTTTTGTTGTATACAAAATTTGAAAAAAAATTTTCCTAATTTTGTGGCTTTTGTTTTGCACACTACTGTATACTAAATTGTATTATAGGGCATAAAAGAACATTATGAACTAAATTATTATTATTTTTGTTATTGCGTAGTATAAATTCCCATCGATTTTTGGTTTCATATTTTGTTTAAATTTGTTAAATAAAATAAAAAAGTTTATACAAATTGTTATTTTCGGTTTTAAAGGTATTTTATTATGCAAAAGAAAACAAAAATAATAATGAAACGTTAAGAAATATAAAAAACAAAAATAGTTCATTTCACTTTGATTGGGGATTCATTTCGAAAAATTTCTTCGTTTTATTTTTACGAAATTAATTTCACAAAAATAGCAGTAAGTTGTTACTACTTTCCAGAAAAAAAAAAAAATAAATAAAAAAGACAAGCAAAAGATGTAGTAATAGCATGCGTTCACGTGATAGTGCACTGGTGTCATTGGAGAAAACTCGTAATTACAATGCGTTCTTAAAACCAATGATAGTTCGATAATTCGAATTCGTGTTTTCATTGGTGAGAATATTAATATGTATATGCATATTTATATACCAACAAAATATTTCAGATATAAATTAAATTGCAGAATTTATAAAAAATTTAAAAACAAATAAATAGCTCAATTATGCAGTATTTTTTTTTTTTTTTAATTTAAAAACTCATTATCTTAAACTATTTACAAGTACAATCAAGTCAAAAATCAAATACTGCAATTTCAAAACTAGTGTTGAATGCATGCATTGGATGTAGTTTTCATGAGTTCATAAATGATCAATTTATTATGCTTAAAGAAGAAATTAAGAATACATTTAAAAACATAAATTCTGAAGAAATCATGAAAATATTACATCCCTTTGAACTACTTCAAAAAATGTTTGCTGGGTTTGTTTGAGATTAGCAAACTGTGCTTCGATTCAACATATTTTTTTTTTTTTTTAATTTCATACACATTTGAACAATTTAATTTATAAAACGAATGGTTTCTTTCGAATCGAGTTACACAATAACTCCCTGGTCTTTTAGCTTTTACAATTTTATAAGAAAAATACAATTTATAGATAAAAAAAAAATAAATTACAAGATGTCCCTAGTTGACCTTAAGTTTTCAGGTCAAATTTCCAATAAATTTATTAATTTTGTTATATAAAAATTTAACAGACTTTAAGCAGTTATTTGTGTTATAAATATTTAATTTTATTACAATTTTTATTAATAAATTTTCCATGGTTTGCTATTTGATTTATATCATTATAAACATTATTTAAACATGTTTTTCCTTATTTGGCAATTTTGTTTAGCAACATTTTCCTTAACAACAATTAAGTTTATCAACATATTAAGCACTTTTTAATTTTCTTTCAAGCTGCAAAATAAACCTGATTTCTTTTTTTTTTTTATTTTTTTATTTTTTTAAAACAAATCAAAAAAATAAACACACACACACTCAAATTTGTAAATATAAAAAAAGGAAAAATAAGAAAAATCATTAATAATGAACAAAAAAATTCTAGGGCATAATATATAGAAAAAATATTTAAATAATCTAAATGCAACGAATTTATTTCCAAGTTGCTTCATTCATATTTAAAGAAAAAATATAGAACAAAAACATACATGCATACATATACATACATAAATATAAATAATAAATATACAATTACATTAACTTAACATGATAAATTGACAAGTATACCACATACAAACAAACATTATTTAAATATAAACAATAGGAATTATACTTTTTTCTAAATTAAACTCATATTAAAAAAGAAAACTTAATATAAAAAACAATTTATATAGATATTATATTACTTAAAACAAGAAAAAGAAAGAGAAAAAAAAAACGAAATTAAATTACATATATTAATTAAAAAAAAAAAAAAACAAATTTTAAAAACAAAAAGGTTTAAATACTTAAATTGCACATAAAATTTAAACAATTATAAAACAAACAAAAAAAAACTTTGTATAGAGATTTTCCCCTTTAAAAATAATATAAAATAATAAATACTATAAATGTAAAGGTTTATAATTTAAAAATATTAAATTTAATTACCCTATAAATATTTAAAACAATAAATAAAACAAATAAAAAAAACATACGCGCAACTTGCAAGATATTCCTAATGTTTAAAAAGAAAAATAAAAGTTTAAAATCTATTAAATGCTTTTTCTGTTAGAACTAATAAAAATAAATTATTACTCTATTTAAAGGCATAAATAAATAATATATGAATGGAGTAAGAAATCATAAAAAAAATTAACAAAAAAAGAAATAATAATTGCAAAAAATAATTAAAAAGAATTTGTAGTTTATGGTCATTATTTTTAAATAATTAAAAACAAATCTATATATATAAATATTAATATAATTATCATTAATAAATGTGTCTGCACGTGTATAAACAATTAGTTTTATAAATATAAATATATAACCATAAAAAAATATAGAAAATAATAAAAAATATTTTTTTTTTTTTATTTTTTATTTTAAACTTATATATTTTTTTTTTAATTAACTGCAGTATTTATTCTCTACATAATTTCTTAATTTTTTTAAATATAATAAAAAATTAATATATTAAGAAGACTTTAAAAAAGGAATAAAAATTTATACAAAAAAAAAAAAAAAATATTTATATATATATATATAAAACGTTTATAAACTAACCTTAAATGTTAAAAATTTTTAAATAAAATAAAAATAACTTACATTTTTTTATATACAATCTTATATATTTTTTTATTATAATTATTATGTTTTTTTTTTTATAATTTTAAATAAAAATATAAATTGTTTTAGTTTCTTTTTATAAATATAATATATATTATACATACATGTCTAAAAAATACAATATAATTATAATCTTAAAAATTTAACAGAAAAAAGTTATAAAATTACATAAAAAAACCTTATAAATCCCCCTAAAAAAGAAAAACACACTCAAAACATTGAAAAAAAGAAAAAAAAAATTAATAATAATGAGAAAAAACAACTCTTAACTTTTCTCACAAAATTAACAAAACAATGTTTAAAAAAATACTAAAAAAAGTAATAAATCTATTTATAAACAAAATAATGTTTAGCTTATAATAATTAATTATAAGAAAAAAATTTCTTCAACGTAAATAAATAAAATCCCCTCAACTCATACATTTAAATCTACAAACCCCTAAAAACCCCCATTAAAAAACTACCCCTCCCTCCCCCAACCTTTAACAAGTAAAATAAAAACTTTAAATATTAAAATATAAAATTATTAAGTATAAACCATTATATAAAGAAATCTTAAAAAAAAAACACAAAAAATAAACTTTAAACAATTGCTTAGTTTTAAATATAAAAAAACAACAAATATATAAAATTATATATATTATTATATATTACAAAAAAAAAAGAAGAAAAAAATAAATATAAACAAAAAAAAAAACACAAGAAAAATTAATTATTATTATTCTTAGCTATAAATATAAAAAAAAATCGTCATAAATACAAAGAGTACACTACACACATACACTAAAACTTGTCTCCTCTTAAAACCTTTTAAATATTTTCTCCTATCACACTATCTCTCTTTCTTAAACATATTGAAAAAAAATTAATAACTAATTTAGTTTTTATTTTCTCTACCACCACCTATCACTTCACTTTCCTTCTTTTCCTCCCTTTCCCCCCAAAAAAAAACTATACATTTATTAATATTGTATAAAAAAACCAACAACAAAAAATGAATAATGAAAAAGAAAGAAACAAAAGAAAACAAATAATAATTGTAGTTTTAACTTTATATTTAAAAAACAAAAATAATAATAAAAATTACAAAAAAAAAAAAAATTGCTTTTTAATTTAGAAGTGACGAAAGGAATAAAAAAATGGTGTGTAAGCGAAAACGGAAATAAGGAGTGCGTTCGAAAAAATCTATATAAAATTCAATAATTTAGAATCAGTTGATCTGAGAGTTTTAGCTTTTTTATATTTAATTGATTTTATATTACAGTCCACAGAAAAATATAATTTTTATAGTTCTAACCATTACTTATGAACTCGTGGACCTTTTTTTAATAATTCTTCCACTAGAGATTTGATAGTAGTTTCAGTCAGATTTTTGAAACTGTTTACCCATCTCCTTTTAAAATCTTTACGAGTCCGACTGAACGCACCCGAACTTCGGTAAATTTTGCAAAGTTCGGCCGAAACCGAACTGAACATGAACTTTTTGTTACTGAGAAGTACTTTCTAGATGCTGTTTAAACGCATTTAAATGGAATAGAATTTGAAAATGTATAGATATTTGTATTTTGAGAAGTTATAGTTATAGTCAAATAAATTTAATTTTCTTTATTGTGTTTTTTCGTACTTTTGATTGTTATAATTGCAATTGTACTGTTTTTATTCTTTTGATCATACAAATACATGTTAAATTCAGATTTAATAAAAAGTTGAGTATTCGGTTAGGTAGAGAAGGGTTGCACAGTACTCGGAAGAGTTCCTGTGCATCCACTCGGAGACCTAGAGGTCCATTGTGAGTTCCTTCGTAGAATTTATAGAAAAAGTAGTAGTGGTGTTAAAGTGAATTAAGAAAGGAAAATATTAGAAAGCTGAGACCAGGAAAGGAACAGAAAATAATTGAAAAAGACTTGGGACAGAAGGAAAAAAATATTACCGCCATATTTCGTTCGCTAAAAGCCAACGACACCCTCTTAGCCAGCCTATTCCCATGACGAATCCTACCTCTGTATTCTCTTCGATGTTCCTTGCTATCAATTCCGTGGCCCTAAGAATACCTAGAATTTCTGCCTGGACCACACTGCAACACCAGACTAGACATCCATACGTCAAAATTGGTGTCACTACCGATTTGTAAATTCAATTTACTACCATCGGTTTGAGGCCCCAATTCTTATCTATGGAGTTCCAGCATATGTAGTAGGCGTTGAGACCTCTTTCCTGTGTATTCCTCTTCCAAGATAGTTTACTATCAAGAAACACTCCAAGATATTTTGCTTCGTTTGCCAATTTAAGTTCAATTCCCCCTAGTACCGGTAGCCTAATCTGCTCAATCTTGTACCTTCTGGTGAAAAGAACTAGCTCCGTTTTCTCCGGGTTAACCCCTAAACCTTTTCTAGTAGCCCATGAGGACAGTTCGTTAAGTTCAAACTGCATGACGTCGCTGATAGTGGAAATAAACTTCACTGTGATCAATATAACAACGTCATCAGCATAGGCAATGATTTTTCGCCCTCTTGCGACAAATTGTCTTATAATGACATTGACGGCTAAGAGCCATAGTAAAGGCGACAGAACTCCTTCTTACGGAGTCCCTCTAGTCACCAGCTTCCTTATGCATGCATCTCACAAGTTCGAATTAATTATTCTGCTATCCAACATCAAGATAATCCATTCGATTTGGAAGATTTGAACGCATAGTGATTCTAGTGATTCTCTAATAGACTCAATCTTAATATTATTAAAAGCTCCTTCTATATCAAGGAACGCTGCCAAGGTATACTCCCTATACTGTAGGCTACGTTCAATAAACTCACCATATCATGCAGCGCACTCTTAACAGATTTATCCTTTAGATAAGCATGCTGATGATATGGTTGTCAATTGTCATCCTCAGATAAAGATCGATCAGTCTCTCTAATGTCTTCAATGGAAAAGACGATAGGCTGATCGGTCTGAAATCTTTAGGCTTCGAGTAGCTCGCCCTGCCTGCCTTAGGTATGAAGATTACCTTAACCTCTCTCCACCTCCTTGGAATATATCTCCTAATAAGACATACACTAAAAAGCTCTGTGAGAAGTGTTAAGTGTCTGGACCAGGTGACATGTAAGGTTCAAAGGTGTTCACCGCCCATACTACCTTATCCATCAAGACTATGTCACTGACTACTTCACTAATTTCCCTATCAGATATACATTCTGAGAATCTAAAGATTTCCCCTGCCTGTGTATCTGCTTCTAAGTTCCTACAGCCTGGAAAATGAGTTTCCATAAGTAAACTCAGAGACTCAGAGCAAGACTCCGTCCATGAGTTATCCGCGCGCTGAATACATCCAGGAGCATTTGGATCCTTGGATAAAATTTGCCTGAATCTGGATAACTCATTAACTCGATGGACTCTCTTTATGTCTGCCTTATACCTATTAAACTGTTCCAATCCTCACACTTACGTGTTAGTTTTGCCCTATTGAACAGCTTCCTGACGGTTGACCTTTGGTTCATAAGTTCCTTGGTCCACCATTTAGGCTGTTCTCTTTTTCCGGGAATTATTACCGGACAAGTTAGTTCATAACTATTCCTTACTTTCCCTGTGAAATCCTCCACTAAACTCTCAACTCTCTCTGTTGACAATTGCCATCCTGGAGCGGCGTTTAGTTCACTATTCATAATGGCCCTAAAGGAGTTTCAATCGGTTCTCCTGGAGTTCCTATATGGTTCTCCTTTTGACCCCGCGAAATTTAAACTGAATGATATCCTATTATGATCCGAAAAGGAACATTCACTATCTACCCTCCAGTTCATAACGTAATCGCTCCTTAAGTTTCTCAATGTTATATCTATAACTGCCTCCCTATCCTTAGTTATGAATGGGCATATTGCCCTTGTTACAGATAAAAAGATTGTCATTTATGTCAGCGCTGCCCCACTGGCAGTGGTGTGCGTTAGCATCGCAACAGAGTACCAGATGTATGCCTCTTCTCTTTGCGTACTCTGTTAATTTGTTCACCATATCTCCGTATATCTATATACGGAGGCAAGTGCGAGTTTTCTCCCGTCTTTATCCTCTTTTTGTACGACCGTTAGGTCTCCATTGCTGAAAGAATGAAAATTTATAAATTTCAACTCATTCCTAGCCAGTATACACGTTCTTACCTTATCCTCAGTGAATGGTACGAAAAGTGTATACCCTTTGACACTTAATCCACATACCCTGGTGTTGTTGATCCAGGGCTCTTGGATTAAGGCCACATCCACTTTGGAGTCAGTAAGATTCATTGCTAATTCGATTGAGGCTGCTTTATAGTGATGCAAGTTAATTTCCACCACTTGCAGCCTCGTTGATACTGTACCAAGGTTGCCGCACTTGGCAATTGTGGCCAATTTTGACTCCCTTTGATCAGTCTGCGCCTTTGAAGGACACTTCATCCGGTCTTCCCTTCATTAAGGCGATCTCATCGATGAGCCTATTTTCAATCAACCTCCATAGATCCGTGCTAATCCTCCCATCTGGGTCAGCACTGCCGCCTGAAGATATGCCGGCTTTGTCGACTCCTTCGCCTTTTTCGAGGTAGAAGGCTTGTCGTCACCAGATCGGCCAAAAAAATTGTCGAACACCGAACACCGCAGCCGAACCCAAACGTTCGTTCGGACACTAAAAATCTTCGATATTTTGGGACACCTTTTTTGTGCCCAATATCTCTCCACTGGTCTTAGCTTCGGACAATTTGGAGAATTGACTTCTCTTGCTACAAAAACTATGTTATTGTTTTCGTACCACTCGAAAGCTTTCTTACCGTAGTGACATGATGCCAAATCGGGCCAAAAATGTGTGGATACATTATGCTCTCCTATAATAGGAAGAAGACTTTTTTTGCAAACTACTGTAACAAACGACTTTTTTGTTTTGCCGTAACTGCATAAAGATTCTCATACCAGGAATTTTTTTAAGAATTTTTGTCTGCTTCTGGGTCCTAAAAGTATTTTAAACATTTCGTCGAGCATTAGCAACAATTTTGACACAGAAGCTGCCAGCACATACGTTTCGTCGTCCATTACACAACATGAGCATAATTGAAATTTGATTTTAATTTCCGTGCCCTATTCTTGTCTTCTACACTTTTTTTTTTTTTTTTTTTTTTTTGAAGCTTTTCTGTCTGGATTTTTTTGAACTTTATAAATTTTAAACTCCGCATTAGCTTTAACTTTTCGCATAGATTTTCTATCAAAGGTCAAATTCTCCTGTTATTGTTTAATGACATTGGAAACAGTTTAACAGCAAACATTTAATTTTTTTTTTTTTTTTTTTGCCAATTTTTTGTAGGACAAATTTCCTTTTTTTAATAATTTATTGCACGTACATCTTTTTCTCAATTTAATCAAACTCACAACAAATCAACATTGTTGTTATTAAAAATAATAACTGACATATTTTTCAAAGATAACTAGATAAAAAAAATTAAATATTGCTTCCGTGTGTTGAGATTTTTTCTAACGAACTCCTTAATTATTCTATTATAACGGATTTTTTATGAAATTTGGAATTTTTTGTAAAATTTGGAATTTTTTGTAAAATTTAAATTTTTGGTAAAATTAAAATTTTTAGTAAAATTAAAATTTTTCGTAAAATTTTAAGTTTTTGAAGACATTTTTCGGATTTTTGTGAAATTTTTGATTTTTTAAAGTGATTTTAGGTCAAATTTAGAAAATTTTAAAAACAGGTATCTGATTGAAATCGATTTTAAAAACAAAACGATTTGAAACCGAAAAAATGTATGATGCACTACTTATTTTCGGTTTTGATTCAAATTTAATCTTAATCGACTTTCATAAAATTTTATGACATACAATTTAACCTGCCAATGATACAAAAATTTCAATACGAGAACGCATAAAAAAAAAACAATAAATATTTTGTTAATTTTAAATTTTATTTTTTTAATTAAATTAAAAACTACAAAACCTGAGTAATATGATAAGCTGCCAAATTGAATGGGAACGAAAGTTTACATTGCTTATGGATAACATAGGCGTTCCAAAGGAAAAGTGCAAGAAGAATTCTGAAAATTAAAACAAACTTTTTTATTTACAAATATGTATAAAAAAGAAAAGCACTACAGGATTCTTCACACTGGAATAGTTATTTTTTTTCTCTTTTGGTACTTAAATTTCATTTTTTATAAAATGCTTACAAGTTTCTAATTTAGATTAAATATACCGTTGTCTTCTTTTTCTTTCGATTCAGTTTTTGATTGGAAAACCTTTTTTTATTTGTGCGGAAATTCATCATGTCTTTTCAAACAGTTCGATTTGAAAACTATCGATTTTCATTACATACCTGATTTTTTGTGGAATTTCGAATATTTGGTGGAATAAAATTCGTTTAGATAATTATGAAGAGTATATTATAAAAGTTATCAAGACATTTAGCATAATGGACTGTATTTTCTATACCACATCCTTAACACTCCTTAGTGTCCTACTGTGGTCTTTTCTGTAAACATATAAAAATGTGTATTTAACTCACAACTTTTAGGAAAAAAAGGATTTGACAAACAAATTGAATTCTATTCATGAAATTTTTTGTTCGAATAACTTTTTCCGTTAACTGCCTGTTGAAAACAACAAATAAATTTAAAACTTATTTGTGGTTTTCAATAAATTTTCTCGACCGAAACTTTCGTTCGCATTTAGTGAAATATGCAGTAAATTTTGTATTTACTCTATCAATGAATTTTTTTCTAACGAATATATCGCAAATATGTATTTGTCCTACTGTACCAAAAAAAAAAATACCTCTGATGTAATTATGTTCAGCCTTCATTAATAATACAAAGAAAAAATTAAAAAATTTTATTAAACATTTTTAATTTTTTTAAATGTTTAACTTAGTAACTGATGTTTGGTCTTAAAATTATTTCGTCCGAAGCTCAAGTAAAAGTCCTGTTATTTTTACACAGGAGTAACGGAACTAATTTTTTACATATGAAAAAACTGTCTTGTAGTTCGATGGAAATAACAAAAACAATTTTGGTCTTATATTTCGATGGGTGTAGATGGATTAAAAATGGCAGCTCGAATGCTCAGTAGACAAGCCATGCTGAGTACTTTCATTAAAATAAATTCAAACTTACTTACTTTTTTCAACAATATCCTTAATACACATTATTTTAGTAATTTTTTTTTAATAATTTTTATTTTGAAATTTTGTTATTAAATATATTTTTATATGTATAAGTAAGTATGTTTACCATAAACTTAAATAAAAACTAATGAAGAGAAAATAAATGAAAAAGAAAAACATTTTTAATAAAAAGAGATATGCAAAATAAAAATACTTTTTTATTAAGTGAAAGAGAAAAAACTAAATAAAACAATGATGATGATGATAAAAATGTGTTATAATTAACAAATACTCTATAAATAATAAAAGAGAATTATAAGAGAATTAAAAAAGAAATGAAACGAGTAAATAGAATTCGAACAATTATTGTTAGAAAGATTATTATTTTAAAAGTGTGTTTGTATGTAGTATGTGGTTATTGTTGTAGTTGATGACAAACGATAGATTAACATGAGTTGGTTGGTATTTAATTAATCTGAGTGTATAAGTGTGTATGATAAATACGTAAAAAAAAAGATATTATCTACTAGATAGTAGTTTTATTGTAGTAAAGAAATGTTGTATTTAGTTTACTTAAAGAAGTTTTATTTCTTACTTTCCACTTATAATTAAGAGTTTGTTAGTCTTTTTTTGTTTGTATTTTTATTATTATTAATAAATTGCATTTGTTGCAACTGCTGCTTGTAAGTGTATAGATTTGATTTTCTTTATTTGCATAGAAAACTATTGTTTAATATTGAGTGTATTTGAGTGTTGCTGTAAGGGCAGGAATTAGGAATTGTAGCTGTTGTTTAAAAATAAATTAAATCAAATCACTTTGTGAAAATGCGTTGTTGTTTGTTTAACAATTGATGTGTATATGTGTATGTTAGTGTAACCCTTTCTCTGCTGGAGTGTAAGTGTGGGTGTGTGTATTTATTAGCTTGGCTAAGATTTTCACAAAATAAGTTTTTTTTTTAAGTTTATGCAAATATTTCGCTGCTTATTTGTTTGTTTGTTTTTCTTTCTTTTCTTTTAAAACTTCAAAAATCAAACAATTTACAACAGCATGCGACGCTTATTGTTGTTAGTACAACTGCTGCCACTGCTACTGCTAGCATTGCTGTTGTTATTATTGTTCATAATATTATGATGAGGCCATCATGATGAACCAAATTCAGCCATCCATTTTTCATATTTATCTAAATCAGCTTGTGAAACACTCTTATTGCAACGACTTATGGCCTCAGTAAAATCTTGATTTGAAACTGGCAAATCAACTTCCTCCTTAGCCAGCTGACGTATCTCTTCCGGTGTTAGACCAGCAATTCTGCGACGCATTGACATCATACTGGCGTCCCTGTTAGATGAAACCAAAATATATTGTGTTAAATGTATCCTAACCAATATTCTTTTTAAACATACCTGCACACATTTGTTATATCTGCACCCGAATAACCTTCTAGTTTTTTAGCAATATCTCCTAAATCTACACTATCATCCACTTTTACTTCTCTTAAATTAATTTTCAACAATGCCTCTCTACCCTCATCCGAAGGCAACGGTATATAGATACGTTTCTCTAAACGACGTCTTAAAGCCTCATCAATGTCCCAGGGGAAATTTGTGGCTGCCAATACCATAACAACTTTATTAGCTTCCTCACTTCCCACACCGTCCATTTGTACTAAAAGTTCGGATTTGACACGCCTAGAAGCTTCGTGTTCCGATTCAGAACCACGTCGTGAGCAGAGAGAATCGATTTCATCGATAAATATAGTACTGGGCGCATAGAATCGTGCCATTTCGAAGAGTAAACGTACCATTTTCTCTGATTCACCACGATATTTTGAGGTGAGTGTAGATGAGGACACATTAAAGAAGGTGGTACAACATTCGGTAGCCACAGCCTTGGCTAACATTGTTTTACCAGTACCAGGTGGACCGACCATAAGAACACCCTTCCATGGACGACGAATGCCCTAAAATTAAATGAAAGAAGTTGAAAAATATTAGTACAGAATTTTGCTTAAAAACTCGGGGCAGATTTCCATATGTAGGGACTCTATTTTAATTATTTTTAAAATGAGAATGACAGTGACTGATTATATTAGATGTTTTTGATACAGTGCCTGAATTTATTAAATACTTTTGTTAGTGATGCATGAACCACTTTATTTCACGATTTTTCTTTATTCAAAATATGTGAGATTTGAATGCCGATGACAATTTGATTTGCATAAAACAAAACTAGAGAGTTTTTAAAACTTTTTACTAGAAAATGGAATGAGCTCAATATTCATCGTTCCAAATAAAACTCTATTGAAAAATGGTGTTATAAAAATCGCCGAAATGAAAAAATCGTCTAAACAACAATAAACAATTTTCAAAATTGCCGAAAAAAAAACGACAAAATAAAAATAATCCTATAAATTAATAAAAAAAAGAAAATAGCAAAACTGAAAAAAGCTAAAAAAAAATCAGTGAAAAAAACTGAGAAACGCAAAACTGAAAGAAGCTGAAATCGTCTTGTTTTGTTTGTCAATTGTCAAAGTAAAAATAATAAAAAAAACCTATAAATGGAAAATAAAAAACGCCAAACAAAAAAAAAAAAAAAAAAAAAAAAAAAAAAACTCAATGTGAAAAAATAATTGCATAAACGATTAAACTGTCAAAATGCTAAATTTAAAAAAGCTAAAATGCGATTTTTTTTCTATTCTGACTAATATTCCCCTTGTTAATTATTTAAATGAAAAAAAAAAAAAAAAACTCGGACAAAAATTGCTAAAAAAAAAAATTAAAAATTGTCAATCGTTTAAATGAAAAAATCTGTAAAATGGAATAAAAATCCCTTAATGAAAAAAGAAAATTCCAAAAAAAGTCAGCATTCAAAAAACATCAAAACTAAAAAACGATAAAATTTGAAAAAAATCGCTAAATCAAATTAAAAAAAAACAACTGTCAAAATGAAAAATACGCCAAAACAAATATTTTCGTTTGTCAATTGAATTAAAAAATCGCCAAAATAAATCGTGTTTCGTTTGGAAGACGTTAATATTAAAAAAAATCAACTGAAAGAAGATAAAATTGCGATTTATTTATTTATTTTGAAATTTCATTTTAGGTATTTTTGTTTGTTTTAGTGTTTCGTTATGTTCTAACATTTAAAAAAAATTGTGATCTTTATGTTTTTACAGAAAACTATGCTGTTTATCTTTTTACAGAGGAAACAAATAAAATTAAAGCAATTTCGTGTAAAACGAATCAATGAATATATCCAATAAAAAATTTCACAACTTTCAACGATCAGTAATGGTTACTTTTAATCATCATTTAGCTAAACAAAGCCTAAACTTAACAAATATTAAATATTTGCAAAGCTCCCACTATCTTAAAAGAACTGACTCATTTCAACCCATAAACATTTGTTAATAAAACAATTAGCTCATTATTTGTTAACTGCAATAAAGAAACAACAAAACGTAATCAAAATAATTTGCAAAAAAAAAAAAAAAAAAAAGCTAAAGTAAGATAAGACGAATGAGACCGAGTAATAACAATTAAAAAAATAAAATAAAAATAATCCAAATGTAAACGTTTTAACTACCAACGAAAATATAATCTTAAATAGAATATAATCAATTTAACTAAATACAAAAAATTGTACGATTACGTATGCACAAATATTTATACTAAATTTTAGTATAAATAAATTTCCGCCATAAATAAATCGTGACAATATTAAACGTGATTGTATTTAGCAGGTTTAATGAATTGAAAACAATAAAAAACATTTAAGAATATTAATGAGCTTGATAGTAATGATTTCAAAAGCACAATAAATGACACAAATCAATGAAAATGAAGAAAAATGAAAGTAGAACAAAAAACTAAACTAACAACATAATCAAGTTAAGATTTATTCTATAACTTACCTTAAAATAATCTGGCATTAACATGGGCAATACAACAGCTTCTTCTAGCAAACGTTTAGCATCATGCAAATCAGCAATATCATTCCAACGTATTTTTGGATTACGTTGCAAAATATCTCGTTCTTTAAGAACAACAAAAAATATAAAACAGTAATTGAAAATATATTATTAGAAATTATTTAATAAACTTGTTTTTTGTTTAGTTACCTAAAATATCAACCAATTCTGCTTCAATATGATTATTAGGTTGAAATTTCTTTTCTTCTTTTTCATCTTGATCGGGTGATTCTTCATCTCTGGCTTCATCGTTGTCTTTATTCGAATTATTATCATCTTTATTATTGGAAGCATTATTATTGTTACTTGTTGCTATAGCTGATTTACGATTCGATGTTGATGTACGTGAATTTGTTGATCTTGCTGAGGATGATGCTGCTGTATTAGATTTTTTATTTAAACCATTACTTGAGGCACTATTACGTGTAGGAATTGTGCTTTTTGTAGGTATGGATTTTTTTCCAGCAGTAACATTACGATTACGATTTGGTACAGCGGGTCTGAAAGAAGAGATAGTGGCAAGAGAAAAATAATTAATGAAATTATCACCATTTTAGGTTACATAAACTGAAATCCTTTAAGCTCAACTTTACCTTTAATTTGACATAAAAAGTGTTTTAAAGAAAGAAAATACTTACTTTTCTGGTCTTGGTGGTCCCCAAACATCAGGATCTTTGGGCGGTGGTGTCCAAATATCAGGATCTGGTCGAAACCATGAAGATGGATCTTTAGTTTCAGTTTCACTAGTTTGTGTTCGTAATTTCGAAGCAAACTGTGAACTCTGTAAATCCAAAGTCATCTCTGACAAAGTGCGTTGTATTTCCTTAATTTGAGAATATTCCTTGGCAATTTGTTGTTTAACCTAATAAGAATAACAAAAATATATAAAATATTTTAATTTAATCATTGAATTTTTATAACTTACCATAGTCCATTTTCCTTTTCTTAGCGGATCATTGGTAGAAGAAATCATGCGTGCCAATAGACCCTGTAAACCTTCATAATATATGGAGGCTGAATCGTAATTACCGGTCAAAGCCATATCTCTGGCCAATTTGGCATTCTCGCATATTTCCGCTATTGAAGTCTTGGACATCACGGTCATTCCTACACAAGATTTTGTCTTTTGCTTGCCACCTCTTAATAACTATAAAAAACAAATATTTTAATTTAATTCATTTTTTAATGATAAAGTTAATAAATGAATTTAAGAGAATGAGTTTTAGATAATGATGAGTATAAATAGATCTTAAACAAAGAGCATGAATGTGTGAAATAAAAGTACATTTTGTTTGTTAAAACGAAAGCTGGAACATTGAGTGACGGTGTCATGAAAACAAAAAGGTTTATTATTAACTATTTTAACGTTGTCAAACAAGAAAACAACTGAAATGCAATAAAATGGAAAGTGTTATAAAAAGCAAATGTTTAGTTTTTAATTGAAATACAAAAACAAAATCAGGCCATCAATTCTTTATTAAAAATTTTAACAATTTATTAACAATTTGTTTTTTTTTTTTAGTTGTGCCAAAAAAGGTATTATGACCTTGTTTTTTATATGAAATATTATTATTAGCTTTTTGTTACTATTAAAATTGTTGTTTTATTTTTAATGTTACACACACATATTGCTGTTTTTTTATACTGCTTGAGTTGTCTTGACTTTGCCAAAGGTAATTTAAGCCAAGTTGACTTTGCCTTAGCAATTAATCTAACTGTCTGCCTACCTGTGTGGTCATCATTTTTGTGTATTTGTTTCCAATATATTTAAATTGTGTTATTGTATTCTAATTTAGTTATATCTTTTTTTTTGGCTAATATCTTTAATTAATCCACAATTCACATGAAATATTTTATTAAATTTATTTTTCTTTCTTTTCACAATTCCACTATTCGACAGTCGTTATCTCGTCGTCACCTCTTTTTCTTTTTACATTTGTTCAACCTTTTTTTCTTCTTTTCTTTATCTCACGCACTTTTTGTCAATTTTCTTTCTTCGCATAGAAAATTTACATTTTTTTCCTTTCATTTACTTTAGTTTTCATTTGATGATTTTGTAAAACTTACGGTTATTGACATTAGTGTTGTAATTTTATGTTCTCTCTTTGTTGTAGTAAATTTATTTGTTGCTTTTTTGTTTAATAATAAAGTTTTTGTTTAGATTTTATTAGAAATTCCTTAATTTATTAAAATTTTAAACGGGTGTTGCTGCATTTCTCATAAACTACTTCCTTTCTTTTTTTTGTTAACTTTTATTCTTATTGTCAAAGTACGAATGAGGGAAGTGGTAAATGATGTGATGACATTTGGTTTTAATAGTAATGTGCTATTATCGATATACATGTATTAGGGATTTATGTTACATCAAATGATTAGAGATAGAAAAAGCCGGTTTAATCTTATAAAAATAAATTCCAGAATAAATTTTATATAATTAATTCGTAAATATAATTTTGATTATTAAACAGTAAACCATTTAATGTTGCAATCTTATATATATAATTTTGTAACAAGTGTTCATCTAGAACCCTTTAATTTATATATTTATAATTGTAGGAAAAGGAGGCGAATTAATCATCTTCACCCCGAACTCACTTAAAACAGAAAATTTTTTATATAATATTGATCACACTGATTCAGATCCAATTTATTTTATTTTTTCGCCATTATATTACTTTTAACGGAAATATTTAAAAAATACGTTTTTAAATCTTTAGTATTTCCAAATGCGGCTTCGCTTACATATTTATACTCAATTTTTAAATAACAATTTTTTTAATATTAGTTTCTTAGGGAAGCATGTTGTACAAAACCCTATATTAAATTTACAAATTTAAGACATTTATCGATTTCGGTTCATAATCGTCTGAGTTATAAATAAAAAATTATCGATATGTTTACGATTTTTTTTTAAATATTTGTCAGAAATTGGGTTTTTTGAAAACCCTATTTTATGAATAGAAAACTTTCTTCCACCAAAATTCCGAACTTTCACAAAAAAATAATGTTTTTGCCAAAATACCGAATTTTGAATAAATTAAACAGATCAAAATCCAGATTTTTTAAAGTTAAATTTGATTTCTTAAATTTATTTTCAAGTGAAAAGACCGAATGTTTCTTTTTTTGCGAAAAAATAAAAAAAAAAAATCCTACAGAAAAGGCAAAATTATCTGTAAAACCTGATTTTTTTTCTAAAAGACAGATCGGGCAAATATTTTGTCTAAAAAAATCAGTGCTCAATTTTATTCTATTTTGTTTTTTTTTTTTTTTTTTTGTTTTTGCAAATTTCTTATTATTTACAGACAGTTTTATTTGATTATATAAAAAACTTTTTCGCACATTTTTTATTTTGCAAAAGCCTGGATTTAAAAGTTTTAGTTATTTATTTATTTTTTTATGAAAACCCGAAAACCAAACCAAAAAGGCCGAATTTTCTATAAAAAAAATTCGTCTTTCACAAAATATAAAAGACCGAATTTTAGCAAAAGTCGATAAAAACTAAATTTTCACCCAAATTACTTTCAACAGTTACAACCAATAAATAATAAACGACAAAAAATAATTTTTATTAAACATTTTAAGTCAAGTATATCAAATATATAATCGAATTGTTTCAGTATTTATCAAATGGCGAATCAGCACGTATTTATCAATTAAAGAAAGTTATATTAATTGCCCCTTTCAGCCACACTGTGCCATAACAAATCGATATACCCCAATAACTCAAGTAATCGCTCATATATCATCTCTAAGATTTCTAACACATTGCGGCGAATGTCAAACATAACAACAATAACAAATCTATTAATTGGATTGGAGTTTTCTGAAGGTATTACAAATAAATCTACCACCTACCCATCTAAGATTTCAGCCCTAAAAATTCAATTTTTCTATAAATTTTAGATTCAAGGACAATTTAAGGACCAGACAACTCGTTGGCAAAGTTCTTAAGTAAATAGAAATTAGTAGAGCACCTGAGTGAACAGACATTAATTGTTCCGCATTTTGGCATACGATTGACCACCCCCAACCCCGTTACTTTGCTTTTATAACTAAATAAGGTAAATACACATTTTTTTCGTAAATATTTATTTATGTTTTTATGTTGTTCATTATTTACACAAATGCTTGGTGAAAAGAAACTTTTAAAATGCAACAAATTTATTTAAAAAAATAAATATTAAGATAAAAATTTCAAATGTAAGATAAATTAATGAGTACTACTAACAGGTTTTAATTTTATTCATAGAAAAAAACTAGTTCTATTTCTTTTTTTAATTATATTAAATAAGTTTTTTTTTATAAAGAATAAAATTCAAATTATTTACTAATTTTTAATTGATTTGTTCAAAAATCCTGCATTTTTGAAAATGTTTAATTTAATTATAAACTTCAACAATTTCCGTTTTCTTATCCATACATAAAAGTAATTCATAGCGTTTTAATTTTAATAGTTCTGGCAGATATAGGTTATAAAATTATAAAAATTCCTAAAAAATATTATTAAAGGACATCATCATTAATAACACTGTGTTTCAAAAATTACACTTTTTAATTTTATACGAAAATCTACTTAATCTGTTAGAGGTCTTCTTCAGGAAATAACACAAAACTAAGGATTTTATATCTAACTAAATTTCAAGTCATTTTTTGATATTGATTTCGACATTTAATTGCAGTTAAATTCGAAAAATTTTGGAAACTTTTAATTTGTTTTAATGTTGTTTAAAAGTTTAAATATCTGACCAGATGTAGCTTAATCTTAAATTAAAACATTTAAAATCTATGCAATAATATCAGAGATATTATTTTTTAAGAAAATTTAGATTCTTGTAAATTAATTTCTCTCAATAGTCGCGTAAGTTATAGCGGTCTACAGAGTTCTTCAAAGAAAATATTCGTTATTTCGATGTCTTATAATGTAACATATTTTATGTTTTCCGAAAAAATTTAATTTTCATTTTATTGTAAAACATGATTTTTAAAAATTTTGCAATAAATATCGCATTTATTTTTTGTACAAAGAAATAATATTTTATATTGTGATCCTTTTATAACCCAAGTTAAAAATGAAAAGGAAATAATTATGCAGTTTTGGAAAGCTTGTTCCGATTTTAAAGAAATTTCAGTTAAGTTTTTTCGTTATAGCCAACTTTCATCCCATTTTTTTATTTTGTGAAAAACAAATAGCATAAAGAAATGAAAAAACATAAAAAATATTTATGGAGTCAAAAGTTATTATCAAATAGTAACACATAGAGACGAAATTCTCGATTGACATTTAAATAAAATTGTAGTTTTGTAAACAAAAATGTGTTTTTATTTTCTTTTGGCAACAATAAAATGCATTTGATTACATGTATTTTTGTTGTTTCATGAGTTAGGTTTTTACCAACCGACTTAGGTTTTTGACAATTAGTTTCGTCTCTTGTTACTCTTTGGTTATTATAAACTTTGAAAAAAAGTGAATTTTTTTTGTCAAAAAAGTGGTCGCATTCTTTTTCTGTTATATAAAAATTTTCTTAAGTATCATATACAGTATCTATGATTAACTGAAATATAACTAAATAAAAAATATTCTGAAGGAAAATAAATTTTAAAAAATTGATTCCTTCGAAAACCAGATTTTTCCAAATTTAACCAATTTTTAAAACTAATTTCCAACTTTCGACTTAAATTCTCAAATCCCAATGCTGGAATTACATTGGTTGGCAAAAAAATCCTCCCCCAAAGACGAATACTTAGACTTGATGGATTTTGATGTGCTAAACACTATCTGATTTCAGTTTTTTTCCATCAGGTCTGTTTTATTTTTATGGGCGCACATAATAAGGCCATTACTCTAGTATATTTCACCATAACTCAAGAACGGTGTGTACGACTGACATTATTGATCCGTCAAAAGATGCAGACTAAAAATATCTTCCAAAATATTTTTTTTATGTGCTCAATAGTTTCGATATTATTTAGAAATTACTGTCCGAAAAAAAATTTTTCATGCAAAATTTAAGATTTAAAATTTTCATAAACCAATGCATTTAAAATGTTTCAGTTTATAATATTTTATCTTCAATTGATATTAGAACGATTAAAAGCTAATTTTATTTCGCATTTTTATAGTGAAATATACTCCAGTAATCGGCTTATTTAGGGCGAAATATTAGATACACCCATACAAAAATCTCTACCTTATATGAAAAAACTGAAAGCAGATTCGAATTTCATCTAGTCCACATTTTTTTTTAAGGAGGACGGAAAAAATTTCTTTATAATGTCGTTAACGATTTAGCGGACATTTATCTGAAAAAGTCGTCGACGAATGGGCTGTTGTCAACATATTGTCAAGAATTTACTATGGGTATTGTATGTACGTGTCGCCGATGTTGTCTTGAAGACATGGCCAACTGGGATCAGTACATTTTTTTTACTCACACAAATATATTAGAATGTGTCGAATAGTAATTAAATGCAACTCGGCAATTTTTATACAAATATACAAATGGAATGAAACATTCAGTTCTGTCACCTTATTCATTTAAAAAAAGTGTAACGTATTTATATAAAAAGTTTCGGCAGTCCGCCAAAATTTAGTTGAATATTGGCCGAAGTAGATTTTTTGGCTTATGTAATTCGAAACCGAGTATTCGGTCAGTTTCTACCGAATACCACTATCGAAGTTTTTAATTTTCAATAAAAATAAATATGTATGGCTTTTCTGCCATATAAGTGTTTATTTTGTTCAAATAATAGGTCTGTTCGTTTGCATACTATTTGTACTAGTTTTACTATTTTTGCATGTATTTTACTCGAAAATCGTTTCTGTGCACATAAAAATAGTTAAAGTAGTAAACATTTCAAGAGAAAATATTTTTCTCTTCTGCTATATTTTACTTGAATATTTTGTACGGGCAAAAGTAGTAAGAAATTTGTATTTTCAAATTTCTATTGAATTTTATTTTAAAACAGAACAATTAGAAGCTGTGTTTTATTTTTTTTAACGTTTATTGTTGAAAACAGCGGTCAAGCTTTCGTGAACAAAATTGTATTGTGATACTAATTTATGCACCTATAAGGGTTTTTCGGAAAAGGCCGTGGTCAAGTGTGGAATGATTCTTTTAAAATTTGATACATTGTCATGTATTTTAATAAAATGTGCGAATTTGTGTACATATTGACATATTTATCATGTTTAATTTAGGGAAGGTATGAAGCTTATGGTCAATTAAATTCCAATGTTAAAAAATTTGATGTGATGGTTTAAGGTTACAAAATATTTTAGGCTTCGTCCCTGGATTTTACAAGTTCTGTGTACCAAATCGCATTAGTAGTTTATATGGGCGTTCATGAACTATTGATGATATTCAACAAGGCTAAAAATCACACATGTCATTAGATAGAAGAAATTCTATAAGAAAGTATGCGAAAAATTATCTACAAAGGAACATATGCCAGTATTTTTGAGTTGTTTCCAAGTTTCCATTTAACAAAAATAAAAAATTATATAAAAATTTTATTTTTTATTGACACTAAAATTTATTTTACTATTTTTCGTTTTCTTACTTTTCCAAGAAAGTTTATTTTTGAACATTATTTTTAAATTTCTCTTTTCTTACTAGTTTTGCTAGAATTTCAAACGAACAAACCTAATATTTATAAAATATAAAAAAAAACATAAATAAAAACCAAAATAACTCAATAATGTTTGATTTTAAAACAAAGAAATAGCTTGTTGAGATAATTTATTTAAAAATAAACTAAATATTATTTAAGATGTACAAATATATCGTCACCGAAAAAGCAAAACAACGTTAAACCACTTTTCATAACTTTACAAGAAGCACAAAAAACTTTCTAAAATCTAAACAAATTGTCCTACAAACAAGATTTTTGAGTCATCCTTAAATATTGTCTGAATAATTTAATTTTTATTAAATATTTTTTAAGTGGTTTACGTTTTTCAAGATTTCAATTTTATAAAGCCAAAAAAACGTAACATCAATAAAAATTTTAGAAAAATTAAATTAAAAAGATTTCTGATAACTTTTATTCAAAAATTTTAATAGCTTTTATAGTTTTAATAATTTGCAATCTAAATTCGTTTTAACAAAAGTGATGTTACGTTGTTTTGACTTAAGAAAATCATTGCCTTCGTTAATATAATCGCCATTTTTGAGCTACAAGTCGGAAAATAGAAAACTATACTATATTTCATCAAAAACACAAACGTTTTTTTTGCATTTTCGGTGACGATATGTAGAATATTTTTAGACAAAAGCATATTTAATTGATAAGCGTATTGCAGACCGTGTGGTTTTTCTAATAGAAATAAAACATAAAATAAACTTAGTTATAAATTATATATCGTAAAAAGTAATTATGGGGAAATGAGTTTAAAATATTTTAAATACTTTTTTTTTAATAAACAGTTACTTTTTTAATAGGAGAACGAGGAAAAATCTCTCTTATCATGTGCCGATAAAATTATGACAAATGCATTATCGTACAAAAAGAAAATTGAAATGTTAAGCTGAATTGCAAAATATCGAGTGTGAATGACCTTTGTGTAGTTATTTTAAGTAAAATATATTATTTTCTATCAGCAAGTAACATCCAAAAGAAGCTAAGTTTGTCAGTTAGTGATTTTACTTGATTCAAAATAATTTACTTGTCCGAAGTCCTCGAAAAAGCTCATTGATCTCCAAAAAACACGCAGCCTGCAGCTTAAAGTTCTCACAAGAGCATATTAAAAGAAAAATGGAGGAACACTTTGAAGTCAGTCAAAAGCAAAATTGGTGGAACTAGACCCGACAATATGTCCAAGCCCTTTTCGACATGGTATTTAAATCAGAATATAAAAAAAAAACTGTTAAGCATGTTTGTGCTAAAGTGATAATATAGTGAACTTTATAATACACTGGAGATGATCCAATACCATGTAAAAAGATAATGGGTCCACGAATACCTGTAGAAACAATGAATAATTTAAGGCAAAGTACAATATCATTTTCAATTGGGAGTATAACGATTCTCAATACATCCATTTAATGCCAAAGGATTGGTTTCGTACCAATAGGGATTATGCTTATATCGTAGCTTTCTTAGTGCTTATGACTCTTAGATAAACTAAAAAGGATTTTCCAGAAATTACTAAAAGTATTTAATCTATTTTTGAAACATTTACTCTTTTCACAAAATGTTCCGTCTAATTTTAGCAAGGCCATTCACCGCTAGGAATCTGTATTGCAACTAAAAAAAAACTTATTTCTGGCCATGTTTAAAGTTGGCTAACTTTGGAAGGCCATCCACGACCCTCTGACCCGCTAAAAAACTGTACTGCAACTCAAAAACACCTTATTTCTGGCCATGTGGAATTTCATTGAGAAATCTCCAACGGCTACAGAATTATTTAAAAAACGCTCTGTGCTTTGATTGTCAAACAACAATATAAACTTGACCTAAATAAAGTTATTTTCAATTTTAAAGTATATTTTAATCTTATCAGAAATAAAATATTTTATCCATATTAAAAAAATTATTTCAACAACTGGTCACTTCATTTTACACTTTAAACTAAATTTCAAACTGGCAATGCTGCAAATTGCATTTCTTAAGAGAGAAAATCTAATAAGAGTACTATTTAGCTTTAAAAAGAGAAATAAAACATATTCTTAAGGGGGATTTTTACTAGAGCACAAACAATTGTAGATACTTTTTTCATACGTCACTGAAGCGCATCCATAAGATTTTTTATTTCACATGTTTGTACATATGAATGTCTAGCATACAATCAACAATATTTTCAGTGTGAATTTTCTTTTCCTTCCACCTTTTGTGAGTGTGATAGCAAAAGCTTAATAACAGTCTACTAACGGACGTGGTTGTGTTTAGTACGTTTATTTGTCAGCTCTTGAATGAAATTTATCATCAATCAGTGTTTTTGTTAACCGAAAATAATAAAAAAGTGTAGAAACAGAAGGGTGAAATAATAAAATTTATATTTAAATCTAGTGAACTGCAAGTAAAGAAACAAAAAAAGAAAATCTCATTTTTTTTTTTATGTTTTAAAATCTGTGTTATAACGAAGGGTGAAAAGCAAAAAGGAAAATAAAAAAGCTTGTGGGGAAAATATATTGTATCTATTGGATTTTTCAATTTATAGTGAAAATAGAAAATTTTTAAAAAGAAAAAGTAAAGATTTTTAAATTGAAAAATATATATATATATAAAAAAAAAAATAAAAAATTTCAAACACGTTGAGCAATAAATATTGAATTCAGTTTACTTTTATTAACAATTGTGCAAAAAAAAAAGGTATGTGTTACTTGATTTTATTTTTGGTTATTAGCTCCTTTTTTAGGTTAAAATAATTTATACTTAAGGGGATTTATAATATTTGGTTTGTTGTAAAATATTGATTTGAAATTCATATAGATTATGGATTTTCCGGTTGCCGACATTACCACGCCTTTTATGTATGATACAATATTTATGTAGTTATTTCTTTATACATATGTATATAAACTATATATAGTTACTTGTACGCATATATAGTTAATACCACGAATCGTATAAAATATTTGTCTATATCCATGTTACTGTCTGTCTGTCTGTCCGTCTGTATGTATACCTACTATTACTTGCATTTGCCGTTTAAGGCTATAACATTACAGTTATTTTTTAGTTTCGTTTAAAAATAAAAATTCACAAGCCACATAAATACAACATAAATATTTTAAGTACAAATACCCCTATAATCCTTATATGGTTGGTAATTAAATCATTAGCAAGTTCAGCCTTTTTGCAATATTTATAGATAGACTTGAAAAGAAATAAATATTTGTGGCTTATGTGAACTGGGCTCAAATACCATTTACCTTATTAACAACCATGTCTTGGCATATTTGCTTGTTGAAGTCTTTTTAAATCTATGGCAACAAAATTTTTCTTTTTGGTATTTTGTTTCGTTATGATTTTTTCTTCTTAAGTGGTTGTTTTTTTTTTTTGGGTTGTGTTGCGTAGTACTTTACCAACAGTCAACATATCGATTTTCCTGCCACACTGCTGCTACTCTTGGGTGTTGAGTTAAAGAAAATTGTGCGTTTTCCTTTTTTTGTTTGTTTTGTTTTGTTTTACGACTTAACAATTTCTTTTTAAAATATTCATTTATGCATTAACCATATTTTATTTTTAAGTAGTTTATTTAATTAGTTTTTATCTTATAACTAAATGTGTCTCGTATTACAGTGATGATTTTTCCTAATAAATTGTATTTGTGGCAGAGAAAAAAACTTTCTTTTTTCTTCTATTTTGTTTGGTGTTCGTTTGGTTTGTGCTCTTTTAAGTTCATTATCAAATCACCAATTTTAATTAGCCATACTAAAAAGCATATTTTATTTTAGCCAACTTTGTAGTTGTGCGTTTTCTTTTGGCCATTATTTGTTATGACGGCTTTTGCCGGTTGTTACAACATTTTCAAAACAAATTTAAAACCATCTGCGTTGTTATAAAAATAAATTTGTTGGTTATTAATGGTGGTTTGTATGGATGTATATTTGTTTTGCTATATATACATACATACGTATGTATGCACGCAAAGAAAAAATATGGTGAATAGCAACCATAAACGAGTACTGTCATATTATGGTTGGATTTTATGGTTGTTTGTAAATTATATTATTGTTAGATGTAGCACCATAATATGATTGAATTGCAATAAAAATATCCTTGATCTCCAACCATATTTTTGTTGTATATGTACTTGATTCATATATACAGCAAATAATAGGTTAAATAACAACAAAAATATTGCTGATCTGCAATTATGTTTCTGTTGTATATATACTTCATTCATGTTTACAGCAATAATATAATTGAATCACAATAAGAATACTATTATGCCTAAAAATAAATATACATTCAGTATATTTTCTAATACATTTTTAACTTGCAACTAGATCTATGTAAGAAGCGCACTAAATTGAATAAAAATCACCAAGTATGCTTATTGTCAAGTACTAATAATTTATATTGTTGTCAATACAAAACAAAAATTGTGGTCAATTCAAAATTACAAACACAAGAGAGAATAATTTTTCGCACATGGAATTTTAACAACAATAATGTGGTTGTGCCAACAATATAATTGTGAATTGAGAACAAATGTATAATTGCTAAAACAAAACCAAAAATATGCAAAAATCACGTATTTTCTTTGACATCAAATGAACCAGATTTTTAGTTATTTATTCGTTTCAGACAATTCTAAAGCTAAGTTTACATTATCAAATATTTAATACGAAATATTTCATTTTAGAGTTGATTTTTTGTTCACATTTCGTAAATTTAATTGACGGTTTTTGTTTGATAAAACAACTATTAAATATCGGAGAAATTCTTCCATTCGTATACGAAAAAATTTTTATGCGAATATGCAATTTTTTTTACTTTTGGGATTTTCTTATTCGATATCGAATAAAACATATCGTTCGAACGCAACCTTGCGAGTTTTTACTCATAAGCAAACAAGTATTCGAATTACTTTTTTTTGTGAAAAGTGTACAAATGAGAAAATATAAGTTAAAATTTAACTAAATTTAAAAATTTAATTTAAATTTAGTATAAACAAAAAATATACTAAAATACTATTCTGAGGATCATTAAAGTTTTGTATCTTATCTGAATGATTTTTAGGTTAACTTTCACATCTAAATCGGAAAATGAGCAATAAGAAGGAAATTGGATATAATTTTAACTTTTATTTAATTTAGATTGTTTCCTTGTTTACGTTGTAAAAACATACATGTTTTTTTGTTTACATTTTCTTATATTTATTCAGTGTTGTAAAACAAATTTATTAGTTTTTTACAACACTGAAGAAACATCTTACACGCTTGTCATGCTTGAATTTATCAATTCAATTGATACACAATTAATTAAATCCAGTGGGAAAACTATTAGATAATTTCATCCTGAAATCTCTAAGACCTTAAATATATCTCTAGTGAATTTTGATGATTTTAAAAATTTTTTATAAATTTTTAAAATTAAAATCTGACTTTTTATTATATATTTTGCATTCAGTTCCACTGTGCTTTGTTTGAAGTATGAATAATTGTGTGATCGTACAACTTAAAAGTGTTAATTATATTAAGAAATTACGTCATCGTTTTATTTAAAATCTATATAAAAAAAATATATCAAAATATTTATTTTCATTTATACCTATAACCAAAATATTCAGTTTATATTAATAATATCAACAAAAATATAGAAAAGAAGATTAAGAGACTAATGTTTGTTAAAATTGTTTTTAGTTTTTTACACATGGCCATAAGTTTTTCCTGGAAATTTTAACATTTAAGAGACTCAAACATTTAACGAAAATTATGGAACTTTAAAGAAAATTATATTGAAATTTATTTTTTAATTAGAAATTAATCTACAAATTAGCACAAATTTCAACGGGCATTTAATTGCATATTGATTAGCGCATTTAATTGCATACACGATGAAACAAAGTTAAAAATTTTTCCCTAAAACAAATGGTAATACATTTTTGTGTTAAATATTTGCCTAGTGTGACCATAGTTTCATTAACAAGTTCATCTTACACGATGAAACAAAGTCAAACATTTTTCCTTAAAACAAATGGTAATACATTTTTGTGTTAAATATTTGCCTAGTGTGACCATAGTTTCACTAACAAGTTCATCTTATCAAAATGTTGTAATATTGATAAAACAATAAAATACAAAGTGATAAGCAATTTTTGCTGCCTTTACAGGTGATCGACGAACTCTAACAATGAAATAATAATAACAAACCAAATGTTTCTATACTCCACACTTGTAATTAGTACATTTTCTAAAGAATATCAAATTAAAACTTAATGTTTCTTCAATAGACTCTGCAGACTTTTAAATAAATCTAAACATTAGGCTTTATATTTAAAGCTTTTTAAAAAAATTATATTAAAAGTGGATGATATTAATATTTTGGTCTAAAATGATAACATAATCATTCATTTCGTCGCTAACGTTAGAGGGTTAAGAAATTAGGATGATAAAAGTTTAAAATAAATTATGTCAGAAAAATCAAAAAAAGGATTTGTGATCAAATTTTATATTCTTCACTTAAAAATAGATTTTTATTACAAAATATGAGTGATCACAGATCTTCACTATTATGGCTCTATCTCTTCTGGTTTAGCTTTAAAATCGATTTTTATGTTTTCCGTATAAAAATCGATTTTTAGTACAAAATATGAGTGATCACATTTTCACTCTTTTTGCTCTATCTCTTCTGGTTTAGCTTTAAAATCGACTTTTATATTCTTCAATTAAAAACCGATTTTTAGTACAAAATATGAGTGATCACAGATTTTCTCTTCTGGTTTACCTTTAAAACAGGGAACGGCGCTCTAAAATTTCACGTTCTTAATGCTATTGTTTCCGTGCTCTTAGATTTTGCACGGAAACAATTTTTAAACTTATAATTTAATAATATCTTTTGCTTTCAAACAATTTATGGTCTGTAATAAAAACTTTAATTGAATATTAAAACAATTTGTTAAAAAAAGTATTAAAAATATATAAAATTAATAAATAATTATTCTCTCTTCACATGCAAGAGAATATAGATGTGACAAAATTAAGAGATAATTTGCCCGTGTGCACTATTTTGCCGGTAGCAGCTTTAAAATCAATTTTTATATTCTTCACTTAAAAACCGATTTTTAGTACAAAATATGAGTGATCACAGATTTTCACTATTATGGCTCTATCTCTTCTGGTTTAGTTTTAAAATCGATTTTTATGTTTTTCATATAAAAACCGATTTTTAGTACAAAATATGAGTGATCACAGATTTTCACTATTTTGGCTCTATCTCTTCTGGTTTAGTTTTAAAATCGATTTTTATGTTTTTCTTATATCGATTTTTAGTACAAAATATGAGTGATCACAGATTTTCACTATTTTGGCTCTATCTCTTCTTGTTTAGCTTTAAAATCGGTTTTTATGTTTTTCATAAAAAAATCTATTTTTAGTACAAAATATGAGTGATCACAGATTTTCACTCTTTTGGCTCTATCTCTTCTGGTTTAGCTTTAAAATCGATTTTTATGTTTTTCATATAAAAATCGATTTTTAGTACAAAATATGAGTGATCATAGATTTTCACTATTTTGGCTATGTCTCTTCTGGTTTAGCTTTAAAATCGATTTTTATGTTTTTCTTACAAAAATCGATTTTTAGTACAAAATATGAGTGATCACAGATTTTCACTCTTTTGGCTCTATCTCTTCTGGTTTAGCTTTAAAATCGATTTTTATGTTTTTCATATAAAAATCGATTTTTAGTACAAAATATGAGTGATCATAGATTTTCACTATTTTGGCTCTATCTCTTCTGGTTTATCTTTAAAATCAATTTTTATATTCTTCACTTAAAAACCGATTTTTAGTGCAAAATATGAGTGATCACAGATTTTCACTCTATATCTCTTCTGGTTTAGCTTTAAAATCGATTTTTAGTACAAAATATGAGTGATCACAGATTTTCACTATTTTGGCTCTATCTCTTCTGGTTTAGCTTTAAAATCAATTTTTATATTCTTCACTTAAAAACCGATTTTTAGTACAAAATATGTGTGATCACAGATTTTCACTCTTTTGGCTCTATCTCTTCTGGTTTAGCTTTAAAATCGATTTTTATGTTTTTCATATAAAAATCGATTTTTAGTACAAAATATGAGTGATCACAGATTTTCACTATTTTGGCTCTATCTCTTCTGGTTTAGCTTTAAAATCGATCACAGATTTTCACTCTTTTGGCTCTATTTCTTCTGGTTTAGCTTTAAAATCGATTTTTATGTTTTTCATATAAAAATCGATTTTTAGTACAAAATATGAGTGATCACAGATTTTCACTCTTTTGGCTCTATCTCTTCTAGTTTAGCTTTAAAATCGATTTTTATGTTTTTCATATAAAAATCGATTTTTAGTACAAAATATGAGTGATCACAGATTTTCACTATTTTGGCTCTATCTCTTCTGGTTTAGCTTTAAAATCAATTGTTTTATTCTTCACTTAAAAACCAATTTTTAGTACAAAATATGAGTGATCACAGATTTTCACTATTTTGGCTCTATCTCTTCTGGTTTAGCTTTAAAATCAATTTTTATGTGTTTCATATAAAAATCGATTTTTAGTACAAAATATGAGTGATCACAGATTTTCACTATTTTGGCTCTATCTCTTCTGGTTTAGCTTTAAAATCGATTTTTATGTTTTTCATATAAAAATCGATTTTTAGTACAAAATATGAGTGATCACAGATTTTTCACTATTTTGGCTCTATCTCTTCTGGTTTATCTATAAAATCGATTTTTATGTTTTTCATTTAGTACAAAATATGAGTGATCACAGATTTTCACTATTTTGGCTCTATCTCTTCTGGTTTAGCTTTAAAATCGATTTTTATGTTTTTCATATAAAAATCGATTTTTAGTACAAAATATGAGTGATCACAGATTTTTCACTATTTTGGCTCTATCTCTTCTGGTTTATCTATAAAATCGATTTTTATGTTTTTCATTTAGTACAAAATATGAGTGATCACAGATTTTCACTATTTTGGCTCTATCTCTTCTGGTTTAGCTTTAAAATCGATTTTTATGTTTTTCATATAAAAATCGATTTTTAGTACAAAATATGAGTGATCACAGATTTTCACTATTTTGGCTCTATCTCTTCTGGTTTAGTTTTAAAATCGATTTTTATGTTTTTCATATATCGATTTTTAGTACAAAATATGAGTGATCACAGATTTTCACTATTTTGGCTCTATCTCTTCTTGTTTAGCTTTAAAATCGGTTTTTATGTTTTTCATACAAAAATCTATTTTTAGTACAAAATATGAGTGATCACAGATTTTCACTCTTTTGGCTCTATCTCTTCTGGTTTAGCTTTAAAATCGATTTTTATGTTTTTCTTACAAAAATCGATTTTTAGTACAAAATATAAGTGATCACAGATTTTCACTATTTTGGCTCTATCTATTCTGGTTTAGCTTTAAAATCGATTTTTAGTACAAAATATGAGTGATCACAGATTTTCACTATTTTGGCTCTATCTATTCTGGTTTAGCTTTAAAATCGATTTTTATGTTTTTCATATAAAAATCGATTTTTAGTACAAAATATAAGTGATCACAGATTTTCACTATTTTGGCTCTATCTCTTCTGGTTTAGTTTTAAAATCGATTTTTATGTTTTTCATATAAAAGTCAAATTTTAGTACAAAATATGAGTGATCACAGATTTTCACTATTTTGGCTCTATCTCTTCTGGTTTAGCTTTAAAATCGATTTTTATGTTTTTCATATAAAAATCGATTTTTAGTACAAAATATGAGTGATCACAGATTTTCACTCTTTTGGCTCTATCTTTTCTGGTTTAGCTTTAAAATCGATTTTTATGTTTTTCATATAAAAATCGATTTTTAGTACAAAATATTAGTGATCACAGATTTTCACTATTATGGCTCTATCTCTTCTGGTTTAGCTTTAAAATCGATTTTTATGTTTTTCATATAAAAATCGATTTTTAGTACAAAATATAAGTGATCACAGATTTTCACTATTTTGGCTCTATCTCTTCTTGTTTAGCTTTAAAATCGGTTTTTATGTTTTTCATACAAAAATCTATTTTTAGTACAAAATATGAGTGATCACAGATTTTCACTCTTTTGGCTCTATCTCTTCTGGTTTAGCTTTAAAATCGATTTTTATGTTTTTCTTACAAAAATCGATTTTTAGTACAAAATATAAGTGATCACAGATTTTCACTATTTTGGCTCTATCTCTTCTGGTTTAGCTTTAAAATCAATTTTTATGTTTTTCATATAAAAATCGATTTTTAGTACAAAATATGAGTGATCACAGATTTGCACTCTTTTGGCTCTATCTCTTCTGGTTTAGCTTTAAAATCGATTTTTATGTTTTTCTTACAAAAATCGATTTTTAGTACAAAATATAAGTGATCACAGATTTTCACTATCTCTTCTGGTTTAGCTTTAAAATCAATTTTTATATTCTTCACTTAAAAACCGATTTTTAGTACAAAATATGAGTGATCACAGATTTTCACTATTATGGCTCTATCTCTTCTGGTTTAGTTTTAAAATCGATTTTTATGTTTTTCATATAAAAACCGATTTTTAGTACAAAATATGAGTGATCACAGATTTTCACTATTTTGGCTCTATCTCTTCTGGTTTAGTTTTAAAATCGATTTTTATGTTTTTCATATATCGATTTTTAGTACAAAATATGAGTGATCACAGATTTTCACTATTTTGGCTCTATCTCTTCTTGTTTAGCTTTAAAATCGGTTTTTATGTTTTTCATACAAAAATCTATTTTTAGTACAAAATATGAGTGATCACAGATTTTCACTCTTTTGGCTCTATCTCTTCTGGTTTAGCTTTAAAATCGATTTTTATGTTTTTCATATAAAAATCGATTTTTAGTACAAAATATGAGTGATCACAGATTTTCACCATTTTGGCTCTATCTCTTCTGGTTTAGCTTTAAAATCGATTTTTATGTTTTTCATATAAAAATCGATTTTTAGTACAAAATATGAGTGATCACAGATTTTCACTATTATGGCTCTATCTCTTCTGGTTTAGCTTTAAAATCGATTTTTATGTTTTTCATATAAAAATCGATTTTTAGTACAAAATATGAGTGATCACAGATTTTCACTCTTTTGGCTCTATCTCTTCTGGTTTAGCTTTAAAATCGATTTTTATATTTTTCTTACAAAAATCGATTTTTAGTACAAAATATGAGTGATCACAGATTTTCACTATTTTGGCTCTATCTCTTCTGGTTTAGCTTTAAAATCGATTTTTATGTTTTTCATATAAAAATCGATTTTTAGTACAAAATATGAGTGATCACAGATTTTCGTTATTATGGCTCTATCTCTTCTGGTTTAGCTTTAAAATCGATTTTTATGTTTTTCATATAAAAATCGATTTTTAGTACAAAATATGAGTGATCACAGATTTTCACTCTTTTGGCTCTATCTCTTTTGGTTTAGCTTTAAAATCGATTTTTATGTTTTTCATATAAAAATCGATTTTTAGTACAAAATATTAGTGATCACAGATTTTCACTATTATGGCTCTATCTCTTCTGGTTTAGCTTTAAAATCGATTTTTATGTTTTTCATATAAAAATCGATTTTTAGTACAAAATATGAGTGATCACAGATTTTCACTCTTTTGGCTCTATCTATTCTGGTTTAGCTTTAAAATCGATTTTTATGTTTTTCATATAAAAATCGATTTTTAGTACAAAATATGAGTGATGACAGATTTTCACTATTTTGGCTCTATCTCTTCTGGTTTAGTTTTAAAATCGATTTTTATGTTTTTCATATAAAAGTCAAATTTTAGTACAAAATATGAGTGATCACAGATTTTCACTATTTTGGCTCTATCTCTTCTTGTTTAGCTTTAAAATCGATTTTTATGTTTTTCATATAAAAATCGATTTTTAGTACAAAATATGAGTGATCACAGATTTTCACTATTATGGCTCTATCTCTTCTGGTTTAGCTTTAAAATCGATTTTTATGTTTTTCATATAAAAATCGATTTTTAGTACAAAATATTAGTGATCACAGATTTTCACTATTATGGCTCTATCTCTTCTGGTTTAGCTTTAAAATCGATTTTTATGTTTTTCATATAAAATCGATTTTTAGTACAAAATATGAGTGATCACAGATTTTCACTCTTTTGGCTCTATCTCTTTTGGTTTAGTTTAAAATCGATTTTTATGTTTTTCATATAAAAATCGATTTTTAGTACAAAATATGAGTGATCACAGATTTTCACTATTATAGCTCTATCTCTTCTGGTTTAGTTTTAAAATCGATTTTTATGTTTTTCATATAAAAGACAAATTTTAGTACAAAATATGAGTGATCACAGATTTTCACTATTTTGGCTCTATCTCTTCTGGTTTAGCTTTAAAATCGATTTTTATGTTTTTCATACAAAAATCTATTTTTAGTACAAAATATTAGTGATCACAGATTTTCACTATTATGGCTCTATCTCTTCTGGTTTAGCTTTAAAATCGATTTTTACGTTTTTCATATAAAAATCGATTTTTAGTACAAAATATGAGTGATCACAGATTTTCACTCTTTTGGCTCTATCTCTTCTGGTTTAGCTTTAAAATCGATTTTTATGTTTTTCATATAAAAATCGATTTTTAGTACAAAATATGAGTGATCACAGATTTTCACTCTTTTGGTTCTATCTCTTCTGGTTTAGCTTTAAAATCGATTTTTATGTTTTTCATATAAAAATCGATTTTTAGTACAAAATATGAGTGATCACAGATTTTCACTCTTTTGGCTCTATCTCTTCTGGTTTAGCTTCAAAATCGATTTTTATGCTTTTCATATAAAAATCGATTTTTAGTACAAAATATGAGTGATCACAGATTTTCACCATTTTGGCTCTATCTCTTCTGGTTTAGCTTTAAAATCGATTTTTATATTTTTCTTACAAAAATCGATTTTTAGTACAAAATATGAGTGATCACAGATTTTCACTATTATGGCTCTATCTCTTCTGGTTTAGCTTTAAAATCGATTTTTATGTTTTTCATATAAAAATCGATTTTTAGTACAAAATATGAGTGATCACAGATTTTCACTCTTTTGGCTCTATCTCTTCTGGTTTAGCTTTAAAATCGATTTTTATGTTTTTCATATAAAAATCGATTTTTAGTACAAAATATGAGTGATCACAGATTTTCACTATTTTGGCTCTATCTCTTCTGGTTTAGCTTTAAAATCAATTTTTATATTCTTCACTTAAAAAACGATTTTTAGTACAAAATATGAGTGATCACAGATTTTTTATGTTTTTCATATAAAAATCGATTTTTAGTACAAAATATGAGTGATCACAGATTTTCACTATTTTGGCTCTATCTCTTCTGGTTTAGCTTTAAAATCAATTTTTATATTCTTCACTTAAAAAACGATTTTTAGTACAAAATATGAGTGATCACAGATTTTCACTCTTTTGGCTCTATCTCTTCTGGTTTAGCTTTAAAATCAATTTTTATGTTTTTCATATAAAAATCGATTTTTAGTACAAAATATGAGTGATCACAGATTTTCACTATTTTGGCTCTATCTCTTCTGGTTTAGCTTTAAAATCAATTTTTATATTCTTCACTTAAAAACCAATTTTTAGTACAAAATATGAGTGATCACAGATTTTCACTATTTTGGCTCTATCTCTTCTGGTTTAGCTTTAAAATCAATTTTTATGTGTTTCATATAAAAATCGATTTTTAGTACAAAATATGAGTGATCACAGATTTTCACTATTATGGCTCTATCTCTTCTGGTTTAGCTTTAAAATCAATTTTTATGTTTTTCATATAAAAATCGATTTTTAGTACAAAATATGAGTGATCACAGATTTTCACTATTTTGGCTCTATCTCTTCTGGTTTAGCTTTAAAATCAATTTTTATATTCTTCACTTAAAAACCGATTTTTAGTACAAAATATGAGTGATCACAGTTTTTTACTATTATGGCTCTATCTCTTCTGGTTTAGCTTTAAAATCGATTTTTATGTTTTTCATATAAAAATCGATTTTTAGTACAAAATATGAGTGATCACAGATTTTCACTATTATGGCTCTATCTCTTCTGGTTTAGCTTTAAAATCGATTTTTATGTTTTTCCTATAAAAATCGATTTTTAGTACAAAATATGAGTGATCACAGATTTTCACTATTATGGCTCTATCTCTTCTGGTTTAGCTTTAAAATCAATTTTTATATTCTTCACTTAAAAACCGATTTTTAGTACAAAATATGAGTGATCACAGATTTTCACTCTTTTGGCTCTATCTCTTCTGGTTTAACTATTTTGGCTCTATCTCTTCTGGTTTAGCTTTAAAATCGATTTTTATGTTTTTCATATAAAAATCGATTTTTAGTACAAAATATGAGTGATCACAGATTTTCACTATTTTCGCTCTATCTCTTCTGGTTTAGCTTTAAAATCAATTTTTATATTCTTCACTTAAAAACCGATTTTTAGTACAAAATATGAGTGATCACAGATTTTCACTCTTTTGGCTCTATCTCTTCTGGTTTAACTATTTTGGCTCTATCTCTTCTGGTTTAGCTTTAAAATCGATTTTTATGTTTTTCATATAAAAATCGATTTTTAGTACAAACTATGAGTGATCACAGATTTTCACTATTTTGGCTCTATCTCTTCTGGTTTAGCTTTAAAATCGATTTTTATAGTCTTCACTTAAAAACCGATTTTTAGTACAAAATATGAGTGATCACAGATTTTCACTATTATGGCTCTATCTCTTCTGGTTTAGCTTTAAAATCGATTTTTATGTTTTTCATATGAAAATCGATTTTTAGTACAAACTATGAGTGATCACAGATTTTCACTATTTTGGCTCTATCTCTTCTGGTTTAGCTTTATAATCAATTTTTATAGTCTTCACTTAAAAACCGATTTTTAGTACAAAATATGAGTGATCACAGATTTTCACTATTATGGCTCTATCTCTTCTGGTTTAGCTTTAAAATCGATTTTTATGTTTTTCATATAAAAATCGATTTTTATTACAAAATATGAGTGATCACAGATTTTCACTATTTTGGCTCTATCTCTTCTGGTTTAGATTTAGAATCGATTTTTATGTTTTTCATATGAAAATCGATTTTTTTTTTATGCAAGAATATAGAAAAAATATTACAAAACGATTTGAATATATTTTGTTTTTAGTTTTTGATTGAATTTTCTCTATTCGATTTTTCTAACAATCAATTAGTTTATTTTAGAATTAATCTCGCAAACTGCTGGGTATTTTAGAACTTAAGGTCGGTTTCTCTTTTATCTGATTGAAATGTTTATGCTCATTTGCTAAATATTTTTTTAAACAAACGTTTAATGTATCTTGTTCAACATAGTGAATGCAGCCGTTAAAGTCGTTAAATTTATTAATTGCTTTGATAATTAAAGCCGAAAAGTCAATTACTTATTGGCTACTATTTACAAAAATATATAGGTTTTATTTATTAAAAAATGATTATCATTTTTTTTTTTTTTTTGTAACCTTTGTATATCATACTTTTGTTATTTAGTTAATAACAATTAATATTATTTTTAATATGCCAAAATATTTTCTTCAAACTGACTGAACCTAAACAATTCAAAATAATTATTATATATTTTATTATTTTTAAGTTTAGAAAGTTATTTATTATCTTTTGTGTTTATACTACATATTTTATGTCTTGCTATTATTTATGCGAAATTTAAATAAAATCTCTTCATTTTCTGTTTCACTGAATTTTCTATAAATATAATAAACAAAAAACTTTCCACGTTCCAAATTTTAATAAAAATTTATTAATTACATACATTAAATCATAACTAAAAGTCTTATCTCTTGGTATAAAATTAAAAAAATAGAAAAGAAAATTGTTAATAACATAAAATTATGGTGATCACTGATCATAAACATAGCTTAAAATGATAAAATGAGAAAAATTTTAAAAATGACAGTATATGATAGAATTAGTTAGGGTTCACATAAAGCAATTTTTCTTGCCGCAATTCTGATTTCGTAAAAGAGAGAGAGAGAGAGATTTAAAAGAAATTTCCTTCTCCTCTCTTACCTATGAACTCAGAATTGGAAAAAAAAATCGCTGTAAGTGAACCCCGACTTGGGATCCAAATTGCCATGGTAAAAATACTAACGATTATGAATGTTTTCATAAGGGATCGTACAATACAACAACATAAATTTTATAGGTTACCTAATATATACTTTTTTAATGTTTTTTTTTCCATTCGTACTTTATGGAATAGTAAAATTTGGCATTTGATTAATTATTTTTGAAATACATAAATATTTATGGAATTATTTTTATGTACAAATATAATTATAATTACAATTATAATGCTGCAATACCATAATGATTGTTGCGTTACCATAAAATAATCATAGAATGTTTACATAAGTATATTTTGGGTTTTGTTTTGGTTACTTTTTTTATTTATTATGAATAAATAAAACCCCCAAATTATTTTAATTATTTTTGATTTATTTTGGTTTTTTTATACACACTTTATGTTACTACTATATATAAATAAATAAAAATGTTGATTCTTAATGGAAACTTAATTACCATGTCATTTGTCAAAACACTTAATGTCATTGTCGTTTGAAATAAAGGGAAAGGGGAGGAGAGAAGTAATTTTAAGTAGGGAGTTTATAAAACAAGCTTTGATATGTGCTACTAAAAATAATGTATATAAATAAAATACTTGTAGAGAAATGTCGATTCAATCGTTTACAGAATGAGACCATACGGTGTCAATAGTGTTTTAAACCTTAATGTATTAATACCACTTTGGCATCAACTTCAAATCACATCAGTAACGTATCATATAACATTATTTAAGGAATGGTATGAAAAATGCTTTATAATTTGTTTGTTAAATTATTTAGTCACTTTTTGATTGAGAATCCAGATTTGTTTTTTAATCTCCATATATAGTTGTATAGTTCATGAGCGAACTAGTTCAATTGAACGATTCGCTCAACTGAGGGAAGTGAATCGTTCATTTTTCTGAGCGCTTTCAGATCAATACTGAGCTGTTGTGCAAAACGTATGAGTAATTTTCTTTTGCGCTCATTTCTTTCATTTTGACATTTTGGTCCTACATTTGAAATGTTGTACATAAAAAGACATATTCTACAAATTAATTTTGTTATTATCAGTGTCTACTTTTAGACTGTAGCTTATTAAGTGAATGGTTTTCGGTAAACAGATATGTTGAACTAGATCTCGCTCTTTTTGCTCATTCGCTCAGTTGTCATTTAATGAAACTGGTCAATAGGGAAAATGAAACACTGAAAGTCAACTGCAGTAATAATTATAGATATTCCATTAAAATATTAAAATTAGTTAAAGAATTTAGCTTAACGCTGAAAGGCTACTCTTACTTTTATCACGAAAAGGCTACACTTCGTCGAATCGATGACGGTGTTTTTAAAACAGTTTTTGTTCAGAATATAATCTTGAAAATTTTCCAAAATCAAACTTTTTGAATTATTTAATTTATATATAAATGAAATAAAATAATTTTATTACTAAGAGCCTATTTACATTGGGGATTATCGCAGGGTATTTTTATGATATTTTGTTTTCAAGTTGCTGCGAAATGCCTTCCATATTTACACATATAAATTTGTATTGTGAAATTTTTTAAAATATGTTTGACAAAAAACAACAAATCAGAAAAATTAAAAAGAAAATTGAACAAATTTCATGAAATTTTTAGCTTTACGACGACGTGCAACTTTTCTTACCCCGCTTGCTTCTCTACACCTCTTGCCTACAAACGTAAAAGTTGCAGCGATTTTTCACAGGGAAAATCCCCAATGTAAATGAGCTCTAACAATTCAGCTTTGAAAATACTGTTTTTTAGTAAAAAAAAGACATCACTGAAAAATGCGTCGTCGATTCAACGAAGTGTAGCCTTACAGTGTTAAAAATCAATTAATTGCCACCTGTAACCAAGTGCCGCGAACATTGCCCTTCCACCATAACTTCGAAACCTATACATTGCGGCTATTAATGCTCTTTCTCTCACACATAGATACACTCTATATTTATCTGGCGATATGTTTGAAACTTTCTAGTACGGAAAGAATAGTTCAATTAATATTCAGAATTTAATTGCTTGAGATCACATGCAATGAAATGAGTGAATTTACATAGATTGGACAAATAGCCATAGATTTCAATTGCCAAAAACCATATAACAACAAAATACATGTATTTGTTTTTGTGTTTTAAAAAAATTTAGTTCGAAGTGCCTCACATAAACTTCTAGTTGTATTCTATGACAATAGCCTTAAGGCTCCATTACTCTATCGTAAATGTATGTAAAAAATGTAAAAATTGTTAATTTAAAAGGAACGTTAATGTAGCAAGTACTTTGTTGTTGCTTTGTACACATCAACATCTACGATGTCAATTACACATATTTTCAGTAAATCTCTCGTAGTTTAAAAATCGCTAAATTTATTGGTTTTTAGTTTTAGCGATTTGTATTCAAAACATTTTTTTGTGTGTTTTGATAAGAATTTTTAATTTTAAATTATTGCTTCAACTCTACGCTTTATTTAAATAATTTTTTTGTTGAGAGAAATGCAAATACAAATTTTCTACTTTATAGCGATTTTTTACGAGGATTTTGTGTATTGAAATAAAAATCTGTCAACACTGTTCTTACAGCTGTCACGTAAACACGTAGAGCGACCTAATTTGATTAGGTTACTGCCTGCCAGGGTACACTAAACAAGTATAATTGTCGCGGCAACAAATACAACAACCCAACTTTTTGTTTCTCTTTCGTGTAGTTTATGTGTCAAAAACAACTAATTAAAATCCATTGAAAAATATAGCGATTTCTCATTTTTTTGTTTCCTTATGTAAACAATAAAACGTAAACAAACTTTGACAGATCTTCTACAAAAAAAAAAAAAAAAAAAAAATTAGCTGGGCCGACGATTATACCTGTTCAGTGTACCCTGATTACTGCGTTAGCAAAACGTGTCAGTTGATTCGCTACATTTGTACGGAACGTAAGTGGAACGTAAATGTAGCAGCGAGTACTTTGTTGTTCTTTTGTATACATCAACATCAGTGATGTCAATTACACATATTTCAATCAGTTTGAAAATCGCTAGTTTTTATGGTTTGTATTTTAGCGATTTGTGCACAAAACGAAATTTGTGCTTTTATGACAAAAATTTTTAATTTTAAATTATTGATTAACTCTACGCTTTATTTAAATTATTTAAAATTTTTTTTTAGTGAAGAAAACAGCAAAATAAACTTCAATTGATAAATTTTTTACAGCGATTTTTTACGCAGATTTAGTATATTGAAATAAAAAGCTATCAACACCATTCTTACAGCTGTCACGTAAAAACGTAAAGCGACCTAATTTGATTAGGTTACTACGTTACATTTACGTTTTTGACTACACATACACACAAAACTCTCATAAGCAAAACGTGTCAGCTGATTCGTTGCATTTACATTTACGGTAGAGTAACGTAGCCTTTAAATTCCTCTATGTAAAGATTTTTAATCATTTATACTTACGGAGGCTTTGTAAACAGGTAGGACAACGATTTAAAATGCTGAAAAATTGTCTTTTTTTTAGTGTTTAAAAGTTATAATAAAGGAATTATTTAACAAATAAATCTTAATTATCTGGGCAAACAAAAATATGAAAAAATCATATTTTTTTCTGGACTTCTAACATTTTTTTTTATTTGATAGGTTTTTAATTCCCTAAATCTGATTGCACTTTAATTTAATATAAAATTGGCAAAATCTAAAACCTATATTTATTTTTTAAACATATAACTATTTTAAAGCATGTAAACGAAAAATTACATTTACATTTTCATTTGCATTTGCATATACAGTGGTGGCCACGAATTTAAGACACGACATTTCACTTATATATTTCTGATAATTTTTACATCTTATCGAACAAATTTTAGATCCATGTTATTTTTTAAAGATCCTAGTAATGTTATGAAAAAAAATCAACAATAGTTTGTTACCTATATTTAGTTTCCAATTTTTATTTACATATTATACAGATTAATACAAGTTTAAGCCTGGTCATGAATTTAGGACATAGGCAAAATAAAAGTTAATTCACAAAAGTAAAGCTCAGCTTCATAAAACAATATTAGTATTTGGTGGGAAATCCTTTATTTTGAATCACAGCAGCGCATCTCCTGGGTAAACTTTCAACTAAGGCCATACAGCGCTCCTTTGGAATGGCATACCAAGCCTTTTGAATTTCTTCCCATAAATCAGTCAAATTTTTTAGCTTTACTGCTCGTACATGCTCCTCAACATCATTCCACAAGTTCTCAATTGGATTGAGATCCGGGGATTGAGCTGGCCATTTCAGAACTGTGATATTATTTTCCTCTAAGCAACTCTTCACTAGGCGTGAAGTGTGCTTAGGGTCATTATCATGCATAAATTTCCACATTAGAGGCATGTTGTCTTCAGCGAATGGTATCATGATGCTTGTCAGTATGTTTTTGTAAATATGCTGGTCCATTTTATTGATAATCTTCTGAATGGGACCTACACCATGCCAGGAAAATGCTGCCCACACCATGACATTTCCACCACCATGCTTAACCGTTTTAAGGGTGTACTTTGGGTGATGCTCCAGGTTTGGAGGACGCCATACGTACTGTTTTCCATCAGAACCAAAGCGACAAAACTTCGACTCGTCGCTCCAAAGTATATTTTTCCAAAATGTCATCGGCTTATTGAGATTTTCTCTTGAAAACGCTAGTCGGGATTTAATATTTTTTTTTGACACAAGTGGTTTACGTTGTGCAATACACCCACGTAAGTTCTTCTCATTCAGACGTCTTCTTATTGTCCTGGACGATATATTAATACCAAAATCCGATGAAATCTCATTTTTAATTTTACTTGAGCTCTTGAAAGGATCTTTAGCAGCTGATTTATAAATTAAGCTATCCTCCCTGGGTGTAGTTTTTCGGGCTCTAGGGTGCTGTTTGACATTTTTGGTAGTGCCATGTTGCTTGATGTGTTCCAGTGCATTGTAAATCTTGGATCTGGAACATTTTAGTAGCTTGGAAATTTCCATTACTGTTTTTCCATCAGTATTCATTTGTTGGATCAATTTTCGCTCGGCATCCGAACTCCAAGTACCTCTGGCCATTTCTAACTAAATATTTTGATGTATTCTAACATTAAATGGAATAAAACATTCATTACTTACCTTTTAGCTTCAAAAAACACCAAAAAATCACTTAAAAACCAAATATTTCTTATATGTTTTAAATTCGTGACCAGCTTCAAAAGCACGTTTTTACGAAAATATAATAAAAACAGCAACAAAATGTATACACAAACAAAACCAAATAACGGTAATTGATCTTAACATTACAGGGTACACTGAAAAATTAACAAAATCTAATTTTATATTGCAGGGTTGTAATAATTATCACAACTTAGTTCGTTACATGTCGTGTCTTAAATTCGTGGCCACCAGTATATAGTATTAGAAAAACCTAAAAGGTTTCTGATTCTGTAAAGTCTTGAGAATATATATATATTTACATTTTGAGTTTCGAGATATCAGTCAATGAAATATCTTAAAAATTGCAAAACTTCAGAAAAAGATTTTTGGACAAATTTCTTAAAATATGTGTAAACGGAAAAAAATTTTACATTTAAAACGTAAATATTTCAGTCTCTGTAAGCAATATGATATAGATCGGATACTTTTCTGAATTTGCGAGTTCCGAAGATTTTAAATATTTAATCCTTTTTTATTAAATTCAAACTGTTCATTCATATTCATATTCTTAAAAATTGCAAAATAACACAATAAAATTTTTTGAACACTGCATCAACTAACTTCAAGTCAAAAAAAAAATCCTAGTTTAACAATGATAATTTTGGTAAATGATACATCAAAGAAAAGACAATGTCATAATCTATCAATTGAAATACTAAATAATGTGTTGATTAACACTCCGGCTAGATTTGGCATCAAAAAGTGAATCGGGAAACAGGTTATGATAAAAAACCGTAAAACACACTGAATATGGGTGTCATAAAAAATTAATAAGGATCAAAACCAGTTAAAAAATTTTACATCCAAGGTTGACATAGCATCTAAAAAACGTGTAAAATGTAAAAAAATTATGAACCTTTACAAAAGTTTTTAAGAAATTGTGCGAAAAACGTGTCCAAAATTCTTTTTCTGAATTTTTAAAATTTTTATATTTATTCAGCGACTGATAATTTTAAATAAAAAAAATAATAAGCATATTTGTATTTTTTGGAGTCTCTAGTTTCATAAACTATATAGGTACCTAAATATTTACATTTAAAAATGTAAAATTTTTTTCGTTTACATGCTTTATTACAATTTAAATTTTCAAAATCGAATTTGTTGCATTTTTAAAGAATCTTGGTTTTATTTTTAATATCTTTACCATTTGCTTTCATAATTTATTGGCTTTTCTAATTCGTAGCCCACTAATAGTTTCTATACAATTAGTGCTGGTAAACTATTAACTAATGGTAACTACTATATGAAACGATTATAATTAAAAAATAATAATAAAAATTAAAGTAAAAATCTAAGTATAACTGGAAAATCCAAAAAAGTAACCATATTTACCAGCACTATTGAAAACACCTCAACTTAAATATCCAGCACTACAACTAGAAATATTTTCTTTTGTCTTTATTTCTTTCTTTTTTTCTAGTCGGTAGTTGCACCATTATTACTATTCGTACTAGCAACTGTGATCTCAACAAATAAAATAGCAAGCAACATCCATTAACCTCAAAATTAAAAAAATAATAAAAATTAAATAAATTCACTTTAATTCACTTATTCCTAACCTCAACAAACCAACAGATAAATTTATAATCATGATTAGCGTTCTTTTCATAGCAAATAGATTATTTAGCGTTATGGCTAAACGTGGACCTAGACCAGTGGTAGTATGTGGACCTTCGGGTTCTGGTAAAAGTACTCTACTCAATAGACTATTCGAAGAATTTCCCAATACCTTCGGTTTCAGTGTATCGCATACAACACGTAAACCCCGGCCCGGTGAGCAAGATGGTGTACATTATAATTTTGTGAGTCGTGAAGAAATGGAAAAAGCTGTTGCCAATGGTGAATTTATAGAATCGGCTATATTTAGTGGCAATATGTATGGTACTAGTAAGGAAGCAGTGCGTAAAGTACAAAGTGCTGGCAAAGTTTGTATTTTAGATATTGAACCCCAAGGTGTGGAACAAGTTAAAAAGACCGATTTAAATCCCATACTCATCTATAATAATCCACCTTCTATTGAGGCTTTGGAACAACGTTTACGCAAACGTAATACTGAAACTGAGGAAACTTTAAAGAAACGTTTAGATGCCGCCATCTCTGAAATTGCTTATGGTCTAACACCTGGAAATTTCCAAAAAATTATTCATAATATTGATATTGATGTGGCCTATCAAGAGTTTCGTGATTTTTTAGTGGCCGAATTAAAGGCTCAAGAAGCTGCTGGCATTACCATTGCTTGGTAATAGAGTTTTATAATCGAATCTCTAGTCCAGTACTTTTGCAATGCATTTTGGCGTTAGCATTTAAAGTGTTTAAGTTTAAAGGAATTTATTTAGTAGTAAAATAAAAAACATTGTTGATGTTTCAACATTGCTTACTATTTATAAAGAATTTAAACAAAATTTTATTTAAATCAATTAAACTATTTATTTGATATTATTATTTTTTTTTAATTTTCGAATAAAAATTTGGTTTATTTGTTTAAAAAATTGGCTCTTGTTTGTTTTTATTTATAGTTTAAATTAGATATATAATATGGGTAAAAATATGTGTTCAAATATAACTATGAATAAATTTATTAAATTTATATAAAAAAGAAAGTAAGAAAGGTTTTTAAATAACTTATGATGGAAGTAAAATTAAGGTTTAATAAATAAATAAGTAAGTAAGTAAATAAATAAATAAATAAAATATTTACAATTATTTGCATTACCTCATCACACAACCCTCGTAGTTTTAGTTTTGTTTACCTCTTTCCCTGAAAGTCAGGTGAAATAAAAATTGTTCGTAATTCAAAAGTGCATTCATTAGCATTTAAGCAAATTTATGGAAAAGTTATATTTTAAATTTTGTTTATAAAACATTCTTAATTAAAGCAAATTATCGCTGCAATTAAAAATATAATTCATTGCTAGTATCACTGCTAAATTTCGAAAAATAAACAGTTTAATTAATGCTATAAAATAATTTATATAGAAATGCAAATGTATTGACAACTTTTAAATACAAGGAATTTGTATTTGAATTTAGAACTCGATTAGTTTGTTATTTAGCAAAAATATGTTTGATAGAACTCTTTCTGACATAAGCAAACTTAAATATCAAAGGTTGTATTTCATTGAAGTAAACATTTTCATAGATTTCTATAGCACTTAATTATTTTAAACCATTGCCTAAAACTAACAGGTGTTGACGCCTTTTTCACGTATTATATAATTTTTCTGTTTGCTTTCTTTTTTTTTTTTTTGTTAATATCCATTTCAATACGTTAATAGTTTCTCTTAGCATTTTCCTCTTTTTCTTCAAATTTTGAATTTTGTGACTCAATATTTAAGAGTATATTTTTATGTACATACATATTACAATTTATAAATAAATATATTTATTAAAAATGTAATAATGTTAATATGACAAAAATACTTAAATACATGTTTGTTTTAAATAAATTTAAAATTACACAAAATTATTGTATTTGTGTGAATAAATATTATATATTTAAATTTAGTGGATGACATTTAAAATCACACTCTCATACATTATTTAGAGTATATATGTGAGAAAGTTATTGCATGCGGGAAATTAATGGCCTTCAGTTTTCTTTATAAATAGAAAATTGTTATACTTTCTTGAGTGTCTTCCTTTTAAAAATCCCCTACACATTTTGAGGTTTCAAACTTTGCAAAAGAAATGTAACTAGCAAGGACCGTAATGATTAAGAGTTTTAAAATAAAAATCAACAAATAATCATTATTTTTTGATTTTTATTTTTTCGCTCAACTTTTAATGATTATTTTTGATTTTTATTTTTTCGCTCAACTTTTAATGATTATTTTTGATTTTGTTTTTTTTTTTGAGAATGCGAAAATCTCACACTGTGTACCGGTTGCAATTTTGAAAATAATTCAATGAAGTTTGGCTCATATATGTTAAATGATACATGGACGAAGTCTATTTATTTCAATTAGCCCATAATACAAATGTCCGGAATAGTATTTTAACGCTCATAATTTGGCACATTTAAGTTTTATATAAACACACAGAGAAAACAGATTGTTATGGCAACCGAATTTGTTCGATCCAAAGTACTATCACATAATTTAATTGTGATTACTGAATGAATATGGTACAAGCAACTGATTTAAACAAATAATTCGGTAAAGGGTTTAGGAATTAGATATGAATTAAAATCAATAAAAATGTATGATGATTTCTTTGATATTTTATTTTATATTTTTTAATTTATTGTAATACAATGGCAAAAAAGAAATATCAATACAAACTATAAAGTCTCGGCCTTTTTCTGCTCCAATTAGGTCTCTTAAACATTAAGTTGTTGAATGTTAACAGAACTTTTTGGGTAATGGAACACAAGCACCGTTTTGCTTCTAAATCTCTCAAATTAAATGCATCAATACAAAACTTTGACTTAGAATGAAAACAGCCTGTCATCTCAAAAATAGAATTATAATATGACTAGCTACATATTTGTTACAACAGCTAGATGATTCTAGTCTCCTAAATAAGCAAATCCTATCGTTTTATATCAATTCAAACTAAAGTATTCCGCTTTGAAAAAATTTTCTCTGAAAAACATTCAAAGCTTTCATGTAAATATGTATCTAAAAGGAACACCATTGGAGCAAGGATGTCGAGATATTGTAGGAGAAAAATACAATTTTAATGTTTTTTTTTTTTTTAATTTATATTTAAAAATAAATATACTAAAATATAATTAATTTAAAAGATGTCGAAACTAATTTTATCAAATATTCGGTTGCAAAACCCGAATTTAACATTTTTTTATTTCTTAACTAAATTGTTTGTTCTATTTATAAAACAAATGGTTGAATCCACCAATACTTAGAACTAAAATTCAGTTCTGATTTTTAAATTAGTTTATTTTTTATAACGACAAAAATTGGTTGCACTGACTAAATTTTCTTTACAGGAATTATAATTCTTTCATAAACATGATTAAACTACATATAGAGTTCACTTAATTATAATTGTTCATGAATGAATTATCATGAATGTATGCCCCAATGGATTTGTTGACAATAAGCTAGACAGCATGCCCTTAAGCGTGAATTAATTGGTTGTTTATGTGACGTTTCCTCCCGCAAAGTAAACAGCTGATCGTTTATATTGCATGTATTGTAATGCTAACAATTATAAAAACTTGACGTTGATGTGATGAGATGTCTGATTCTGTTGAAAACAGAATTTTCTTGCGTTGTACCGTGACAGCTGTTAGCAGTGTTGCCAAACAATAACTTTTTTCTTACAAATAAACAAATGCTTAACGAAATAAAAAGGAAAAACCCCTAAATAAACAAAGAAATAAATGAACAAAAATAATTAAATGCTCAAACAATTACCCCTAGTCTCCACGCAGACATTTTTGTGTCCGCAATTGTCAAATTCTATCCCTCTCTTCAAAATGTTACGTGTGGACCCATAAGAAATCTATTGCGCAATCTATTACGCAATAAATGTTTAAACACAAAGCTGAGCAATAATGTTTAACATAAGCTGACAAATTTATTGTTATTTTTTAAAATTTTGATTATTTTAACAAAACAAAGATGAAAAATGCATTGATTTTTTTTTAAAGGACAAATAAAAAATAAAAACCGAGAATAAAATAAAATTTTCCTTAAAAAAGACAAATTAAAATGTTTATTTCTCATGTTCGTTTTCTCCACCCTTTAACATAAAGTTGGAAATAAAAGCTTTTTCCTGTTATTCTGCCGACGTTATTTCTTGTGTTAGGAAATAAAAACGTCTGCGTGGATACGTAAAGTTAAGTAGATAAATATTTGGCATATTTAATTTTAAACAGAGTTGCATTTTTAGGCTTTTTCTAGTAAATAAATTATGGTAACTCTGTGTTTTTGATAACAAATGTCGCAAACATATGTCACGTAATTAATTTTGGATAACTGCACAAAATTCTTCCCGTAAATAAACGGAACATCAACATCACATAAACAACCAACTAACCCGGCGTTTAGTCGTGCTGTATACGTAAGAATATACTTTTTGTAGAACACATTATAAATTAATATTGAACATTCTCTACTTTTTTGAGAACTTGCATCCTTTTATGAAAATTTTATTTTTTTAATTAAAACTTTTTTGAAAACTAATTGCTACTTACAATTATTTCGAATTTAAATGATTTTGAATAGTGATATTTTGAGGAACTTCTCTGATATATTAATGTTCAACAAATTCCCCTCAGTTATCGGAGGCCTTGATAAAGTTGATTGCAACAGACAGGCGGATATTATTATTTTCATATAGAAAAGTTATATGAAAATATACCAGAGATCTATACCAGAGATTGAAAATTATCTCTAGTATAGAATTGAACAATTCAATAATATACTTTCACTGAAGTTACATACAGCGATTTAATTAATACTGAATATGAATATTAATCTTATTATATTTAGAACGAAAATTTAAATCTAAAGAATTTCCCTAACAAATCTAAATACTTATTGTGGTTGGTCTTAAAGAAATTGCCATAATATATTGATACTAAAACTCTAACACAAATAGCCTTCAGGGTAAAATAAAGCAACCAGCGCATATCAGTACGTGTTTTGTATTATTAAACTTAATTTACAAACATTTAACTTAAAAAAAAACTAATTTCTCTTTATAAAACTTTTTTTAGTTGTTGGATATTGTTTAAAAAAGTATTATGCCCCGTCATATAAAAAAAGAATTAAACTAAAATGTAAACATTTGCAAATAAATAAATAAATGAGAACTATTCAAAGTGAGTGAATGTTTGAATGATGGACGATTTGGTCATGGTTAGAATAACTCTTGTAAACATTTAAATAAATAGAATAATGACTGGTTGAGTGACTGACTGGTGGTAAGCCGATATTTAGACATTATTCCCTATTAACACACTTCCGAATAACAATATAACTCAGAGGTACAATAAATACGAGTGTTGTATTTTCGTTTTAAATAATAAAAACATTTAAATTGAAAATATTAAAATAAAAGGGCACTTAATAAAAATAATAATAATAATAAAAAGTTGTTAAAAGTGTTGGTTTTTTTATTAGTGTTATTTTTTATTATTATTAAATAGAATTGTAGTACAACAATAACAGTAAAAAATAATCAATTATTAAAGTGAATTGCTGTTGTTAGCTATAATAGAGAGCTATTAAAAAAGTAACTGAATGATTATTAATAATTTTAGGTACTATAAAGTAAAAATACAAAGTAAATCTATTTACATTCGGCGGGTACAAAATTCTACACTATTGGATCTAGCAAACCCATCAGATCATTTAGTTTTCTTCCTATTTTAGCAGTAAGTGAAATTTAAATGGAATAGATTTCGAAGAAAGAACTAAAAAAAATTAATTTAAAATTTGTTAACCCATTAATGCTCAGTTGCAACTAAAGTTGTCAATAGAGTTGTAGCTTAAACAAATTTACTTTCCATTAATTTTATTTTGTGACATAAAAACTTCCAATTTCAAAATCTCAGTTTTCCATCTCCGTTCCAAATTATTTTTTTATTCTTTCATTTTTATTTCTGTATTTTTTTATAATTTTTTTTGATAGACATGTTCTAGTTACACAATTGCTGGTTGCATATATGTACATAGTTCTATACATACTGACATACAAAGTATTTTTTTTAAACAATTGTATCTTTTAGTTAGTTATGTGTGTAGTAACGGAATAAATGGTCTTGTTTATTGAGTGAATTTTATTTTCACTATTTTTAACCAGGTAAAAGCAAACATATGTACAAACCATCATAATACATACATATGTTAATATTAAAAAAACCTAAACTAATTAAAAAATATATGTATAAAATAAAAAAATAGAAACTAGAGAATACACCAGAATAGATAATTACAGATGTGTTACGTACATTAGACTGCAACAAAAATCAAATTTTTTACGAATTTCTAACGTTAATTGAGGAACATTTCTTTGAATTGTTTGTTGAGTTTAATTAAAAATCAACATAAATAAAAAATATTTAATTTTTTCAGAAAAATTCTTTAATACAAATTTATAATAATAAGCCATTCCCTAAAGTCCCCTTTTTAAATCAAAAAAAAAAAAAAAAAACAAGAGTTTTTTACAACTCTTGTTTTTTTTTTAATTTTTGAAATTTTTTTATTCAAGTTTTTAAAGCAGTCCACGAAGTCATTTCGCAACCAGTAGTAATGTAATATTCATACATAATTAGTTCTTAAGCTCTAGTTCTCAAAAACATTACATAAAACCAATTAAGAATCACAATAAGATTCTTCTCCATGAGTGCCAGAATTGGTTGCGGCACCACTATTTATTTCGAAGTATGTTATTAAAGAATCTGAAATACTAGCTCTATAACTATTGTAGAACATGTAAAATTTTTCTTGGAACGTATATTAAATCATTTCAAAAAGATATTGGGTTTTTTTTATCAGAAAAAATATAAAAATAAAAAAATCGATCAAATTTAAATAAAGTAAACGCGCAGAGAAAAAATATGGCTGCGGTATTATTGTGGCAACAATTATGTTTGAAAAAAAAAAAAAAAAAAAAAAAACAGTCGGAATAAAGTTATGTTTAATTTTAATAATATTGTGTTCATAATAATACGTATGTTTAAGCTTTGCTATATTAAGGCTACTTAAATTAAATGTATTAAGATGGTTGTCTGAAACATATAATTTTTGGACCAAAAATGAAGTATGATAACATGAAAATATTATTATGTATTTCTATAATAATAATAATTATAAGTTATAATGTTGCAAAAAAAAAAAAAAAAACATAATATTTTACATAATATATTACTGTTTAATCATAATAAGAAAAATTTTGAACATATTCTGGTAAATATTATTTCTTAATGATAATATGATAAAAGTGAATTGCAATACGATAAAATCGAAACATAATATGAGAACATCATATCATAATATTACAAAACAGTATAATAATATGATACTATTTTTAAGTACAATAATAAAAGCAATTGGATTATAATATGATAAAATTTAATCATTTTATAATTATACAGGGAAACACTGATACTGCAGCACGGGATATTTTATTGAACCATATCAGAGAAGACGTTTCGGATTTCAATATAGGGTGCAATCTCTTTTATATTACAAATAGCGATTTATTGCGAGAACTAGTGTCAATTCAAAAAAGTGGTTTAGAGGCTTAGTACTTATTAATACCCCAGCAAAAAAGGAACTGAAAAAAAGCTGAAAAAGTCGTGAATTTAACATTGTGTTGTCATTGGTAGGATGATCTTCTTTTATACTTCTTGTTCATATCTTTTGAAGTACTTCCTTTAAAACTATGTTTATAAAATTTTTTAACAAAAATTCATTTATTTTCACTTTTTTGGAAGTAATTATAAAGAACTTCTAAAAAAGTTTAAAATATGCACTTTGTTCTACTTTTGAAGTGGTGAAAATGTTATTTTTTGGAAGCTCTTGATCGTTTTTTTGCTGGGACTGAGATATCTCATGCCTCATAATTTTTATTTTATTTTTTGTAGACAAAATATCGAATCGAATTTTTTTTTTGGAAATAAATCTGTAACTTCTAGTCGGCTGGTTAGATTTACAAAGGTGTAGCAGAGAATTATATAATTTTAAGTTTGGAAGGTAGGGCCCACATACCCTTTAGGAGCGAAGATATTAGGACTCAAGAAAGAAAGAAAATTTTGTCAGTGCTTTTATCTATCGAACAGAAAAGACTAGAAGTCGATATCGCTTCTGAGTCCAAAAATAAGCGATTTTGAAATTAAAAATTTCAAAAATAATGATTTTTGGGTTTTTTATTTTTTGGCCGAAAAAACAGTATTTTTTCCCTAAAAAAATTTATTTAAAAACATATAATAATTTTACACTTTTCTAAAAGATATCTTCACAGAGATGATTTTAGAATTAAAAACAAACCCAAATACCCAACGAGAGTATGTACAGACCCTCCCGAATTTGACCAATTTTAAATCAAAATTTTAATTTTATCCTATACCAAATCCCAAAGGCTAACAGCCGTATTCAAAAAAACTTAACACGGGTTTATTAACCATTGTTAAGCAAATTCCTTAAAGTTGTATTCATGAACGATGATTCGCTGACTATACCTTTGGTAAACCACTGTTAACATTAAATATTTTAAAAATGGTTCGACTCTAAGGCTATTTTAACCCTAGAATACTATTGATATTTATACTCTACACTACCATAGGCATTATGCGTTTGTGCTGATGTTTGTAATACCCAAAAAATATTTTTCTAAAACCGATCTTAATTTATTACCAATCGGTAACGATGTCCGTCCGTCTGTTCATTAAAACCTTGTAATCAAACAACAGGTCGCAATTTTGAGCACAAATTGAAATTGGTTATGATCGGTCCATTATTTCACCTAACCCCCCATACAAATGTCCTCCCAGAAAAGGGGTTTAACAATCATAAATCCCTTAAACAAAGCAATATTTTAATGAAATTTGTTACATATAAGTTCCATATAAGTGCCGAATTTCATGAAGATCGGTCCAAAATTTGCCATAGCTCCCATATAAACCCCTCTTCAGAAAATCACTTAAACGGGCATAAATCCCATTAAAATGTTAGTATAAAGTTAATATTCGACACAAATAATTTTTATATAAAAATAAATGATAGTGCAAAATTTTATTTAGATCGGTCCAAAATTTACCATAGGTCCCATATAAGGCCCACTTGCGGGAATCACCCAAAAGTGAATTAATTCATATAAATGTTAGTATCGACGTAATATTCTGTATTCGTATGTTTAATTTTACACTTAACACAAGTATCGGTCCACAATTGGCCACAGGCTTGAATTTTGATGCACGCAATGGTGTAGGGTATCATATGGTCGGGCAAAAGGCTTTAAGTGAATAAACAAATTCAATACATAAGAATAAACTACTAAAAAATCCTTTTAATTATATTAAGATTTTATTTATAAAAAGTCGTCATAAATTATTATCTAGCGTTCAACAGAGACTTGAGATGCTTATTAAACATGACTATATGTTCGATCCTTTCGTTTTTTGCATAACAGATAAATTTACATTACATTTCTTGGTATAAGGGTAATATCGTCTGCTCATATTTTTTTTTTTATATTTTTACATTAAATTCAAGTTAAAGTTAGAATTGATTATTGTATCCCCCAAATTAAGATTATCCGGCGAATATTTCAACATTTATTTCGAATCACATTTTGTATATAATCTAATTCTTAATTATATACAAAAAGAGTGAAGTCATTATCTTCTATAGAACCAAATGCCGATCCTTTGAACCAGTGGACCAGTTACTATGCTTATTTTTTAAGTTAAGGCAATATTTTGAAAGATTTTAAGCACATAGCTCCATACAATTTTAAAGCACTCTAATAAATATATTTACATAAATTTTTTATTTACATACATATGAGCCGTTTATTATTGAAGTGTCCTAAGTCCATACATAAAATTAGGTATGAAAATAATTAAATTTTTACATAACTATATTTGACTTTTATTTATTATTTTCTTTAATATTAAAACTTAATGAATAAAGAAATTAATTAGGATTAAATCATTATGGAAAAATTTAGCTATTTTTATGACTAACACGATTTTTTTTTATGAAGGGAGTTGGGCTACTTATATAATAAATGTGTGAGAACAAATCACATTCAATTGGTCACAGTTAATGACTGTCCTTAATAATTGGGGAATACATTAAAATAAACTATAATTAAGGTGTCATTTGGTATTTGACATTGTGTCAGGAGCCTTATTACTTTGAATTGGAATCGAAAATAAATTTTTAGGTGAATGAACTTTATTTTGCCAAAACAAAAAAATCAAATAATAAATGTGAGTAATTATAGGAATTTTTATATGTATTTTTCCAATCGATTTTTTATAGTTATAGTAACAATAAGAATTCATCTCTTTCCACTTTAAATATAATTTAATTTTTCAGATGACTTAACATTTTATTAAATTTTAAACTAATATCAAATTAAAACCTGTTTTCAATTTTGTAAACATTGTTACCGATCTGTCACTGAGATTTATAAACTATTTACTGAACTAGTGGGTGGGATGACACATTTACACTTTCATTTTATTATTACAATAAACTCAATTTGTTATTTAAATTAATTGCAAAAAAAAAAAAAGATCTAAAGCAGCGTTTGAGATTCTAAACGAATACTGAAACAATGTTTTCTGTATTATCATTTGAAAATGATTAATTGTAATTTAAAACCGTTTGGTCATAAAAATGCACTGGAGCAAAAATTAAAACAATGTAATGAATTTATATAAAAAAAATAGTATAACGAATAAAACAAACCAATGAACATAAATAAAATAGGCAACAATTATGAACACATACATACATATGTATGTAAAATTTGCGCTTATACTACATATAGACAGACATACATATGCTTAAAATAATTATTATAAATGATGTCATTAGCAAGTGTTTAAATTTATTCACTAAGTGGGTGGTACATGAACCCGAACTAACTGTTTTTAAAAATTCATATTTATACATTCCCAGCAGGAAAATATGTTAGTGCTTCCGCCCAACAGGCCTTTCTGAATGCCTCCGAATAATTTTAAAAACATTCCTTTTTGCCTTCTGTAAAAATTCCTTAAAGAATGTCTCGACTTCCTTTAAAATGAAATTCGGTACTAATTCTTGTTTCCATTTCATTAGATGCGAAATAGAAGGTGTAACTCACATACTAACTTTCTCATTACAAACAGAATAAATTGTAATTACGAGACTCAAAACTCATTAGTCTTGTGTTAAGTGTCGATAAAGAAGGTAGTCCGCATGTCTATTTTTTAAATATATTTCATACTCTTTTTAATAGCATTAAAAATATAAGAGAGCATATTTAATTACTTAAGAGTCCTTGCATTTTCGCTTCTTTTTGGAAGGGAGAAGGGAAGGCCTTGCCTCCAATGACACGCCGTGTAAAAAAGAAATAGTGTTGCAATGCGAGTGGAAGGCCTTGTAGATCCTAAATAAGGCATTTTAGAATGTATATTAAGCCCTATTTCCGACTGGGTTATGAATATACATATGTATTCTATTCTATTGTATACAATTCAAATACATTCTTTAACCACACATACATAGCAATTGCATTTAATTTATATGCTTGCATATTTGTCTTAACATAAATATCTACAATGTACTTGTAGTACATTCTTATGCATCCATATGTGTTTGACAGAACAAAAAGTGTTGAAAAATAATTTTAATTCAAGTCATGTTGCTCCAAAGTGCATTAACCAAAAAAAGCAACCCCTTTTGGAATTGAAGTCATATAAGGAAGTGTGTAAATAAAGTTAGTGCAAGAGTTCATTTACTTAAAACAATAGAAAGACGTTAGAAGTGACCTAGTTAACTGTTTTGGACTTGTAAGTATTTAAGGCTTACAAACTAGGTGGGTGGCCTATGGATATGGATATTTTATAATACTAAAAATATATTTTTAGTTTATTCAATAAACGTAGTATTAATGGCAAAACGGTGAACTGCCTTTTGGAGTTACAGCTATTTTAAGAAGTCGGAATTGATATAGAAGGTGCAAATTTAATATCAAACAGTTTATGTTTATACTTTTCAAGAATAACTTAAATAGTGTGAATTATTTGTTGTTATTTGGTTTTATTATTAAAAATCTACTTAAAAATAATACCAAATGTGAACAAATAAAAACTTAATTCCTCAGATCGAGTTTTTCACTTGCTGAACCTAATTAAATTTATCTTTATATATTATGAATTTGGAACTGTAAATTTTACAAATTTATTAGCATCTGAAAATTTAGATTTTATAGTATACAGTAGTGATCAAAACATTTGGAACTGGGATATAAATTTTTTTGTCTTACAGTTTTTGCAACAATGTTGTCTGGTATATTAGCTGTGTTCGCGTACCTGATTTTTGTGATAATTATCACAAAATGTTGCTGGAAATTGCTAAATCGCGTTCGTTTACTTTAAAAAACTTGCAAGTGAGAGCAAGAGAGAGACAAAATTTGACAATTCATTGATAGAGAATTTGATGAAAGTTGCTGGCTGTTTTTCATCCATCAGCAAAACATATGTTTAAAAAAACATATGATAATTTGTTTACAAATGTAAACAAAGAAAATCAAAATATAAAAACTCAAATTCTACGAAAGTTTAAAGAAATAAATGTAATAAAATATTACACAAATACTTACAATTCATATTTGTTTAGATTTATGTTAAAAAATTAGATAAAAATTCATTTATAAAAGTTTTTATTTTTTGTTGAAAATCATTTAAAGAGATTTGGTTAAAAATTATATTTTAATGAATCAACTTTTAATTTAATGTTATTAACAAATAATATTTAATATTAATAGCATTTTACTTTTATTTTGTTTAAAAAAAAAAAAATAACAAAATTACTATGTTCTTATTTTTGTACATAGATTAGCGTTTTTTTAATTTAATGAGGGGACATTAATTTTTGTTGTTTATAAACAAAAACCTGCAAATGTTTGCAAAATGTTGTTCGCGTACTTTTTTTTAATATTTTTCAATTTGAGAGTAAATTTATTTTTGCTCTCTCAAAAAAAGTTGCTGGATAAATCTTGCTGGAAAGTACGCAAACACACCTATTATTAACTTATTTTGTTTGACAACTAATAAAAACATCATTCCATTTACTATGAGAGCAAAAAAAAAAAAAAAAAAAAACTATTGTTTAATAAAATGATAGAAAGTTTTCAAAACAATTGCAACTCATTGTTTTCTCCTTTCAATTCATGTTTTCTTAAAGAAATTCACATTAAAGTTCTCGTTAATGAGTTTTGATATTTCAGTTCTTAAATCAAGAATTTGACGAATATTCTATACTTTACTCAGAATAGTTTAAACTGAAATATTAAATGTAAATCTTTCGAATGTAAACTGGGAAGTTGCGAACGCACAAAAGATCCTAATGTGTTAGAAAAAAACCGAAAACGTCATCTTACCCCCTTATTTTGTAAAAGTCTTCATCTTCCTTTGAAAATTTTCCAAACACATTTTTAGAAAACAAAATAAGGTGAAGAGTTTTTCCAAATAAGGGGATTAATTTTAATCGTGTTCACTGGAATTGTGCTCCACAATAAAGATAAATATGTTACAGTCTGATGAGTCCAAATTTAACCTGCCGGGATCAGATATGAGAGTCAGTATTCGATATCTTATGGGCGAAAAATTTAAAACTAAGTAAATAACAGTAACAGTGGAGCACTTACGTGGGAATATAAAGATATGGAGGTGTTTTTCCGGGCTTAGAATTACAAACTAGTTATAAGCCTGCCAATACCAGGAAAAAATATAGAATAATAAACAATTCAAAAATTTAAAAAAAAAAAAAAAAAAATGAACAATATTTTGACGCTTTTCCACTCCCTATGTTTTGATAAGATTTAGAGAGCAAAAGTGTGTACAGCGAGTTTAGATTTCATAAAACATAAACCGACATTAAAAAATATTTCATAAAATAAAAAATCTGGGTTAGTTAAGACGAATAGTTTTATAAGTAAGTCGAATTTTAGTTTTCTGCGTAGTCTGGGAGTTTCAGAAAGCTTTGGAGAGAGAAAAATGCTTAGGAAATGATAGGTATAAATCCACTTATCTCCGCTTTCTGATTGAAATTTCAGAATCTGTTAGAATTTGTAGCACAAAAAGTTAAATAAGTCAAATTTTAATTTTCTATGTTATTTGGAAGCTTCAAAAAGCTTTGGAAGGGGAAAAAATGCTTATCAAATTACTTATATATAAAACCACGTATCTCCGCTCCCTGATAGAAAATTCAAAATCTGTCGGATTTATAAGATGAATAGTTTTATAACTTAACAAAACTTTAATTTTTTTCCATGTCTAGGAACTTCAAAAAGCTGTGGAAAGAAAAAAAAAATGCTTAGAAAATGACACATTAATCCGCTTATCTCCACTTCCTTTAAAAATGTAAAAATCTGGCTCCTTTAGAATTTGAAGGACAAAAAGATTTATAAGTTAGTAAAACATTTAAACCGTTGAACTGCTTTTCTTGAAATTTGGGGTCCCAGAATTAAAATAGACTATTTTATTTTTCGGTAGAAGCAGGGAGAATAGTATATCCCATACAAAGAAAATATGAATTATCGGTTTACTTTTATAACAAATGTCTTAAAATTACGGGAATATATTTATCATTAACCTCCAAACTTAGAATGAAAATTGAACGGATAGGAACAGGGAAAATGGTAGCCCCTCTACAATGAATATATTAAATATCGTATATCTTAAGAACTGATGGAGCGAAAATATTAATATTTGCAATGCAGTTTTGTTTCCAGCTGGGGTATACTCAGTCTGTCAAGTTTCTTCAAATGTCAGCTTCGACTATTACTACAGAGCTTCCTTGTTCCTTCGTGACACGAACATCGACTAAACGATACCTAGCTAAGAGGGAAAAGAACATTGTTGGCAATGTTAACTTAGAATGTATTAGCTAACAAAAAAATCCGACGAAACGAATTCTTCGTCTCACGGTCGGCTAACTACAGTTTTCGTCCTCAAAATACAATCCGATAAGATAAATTCTTCGGCTCTCAATCGGCTAGCTAAGATCGTATGAGCTTTTATAAACTAAATACAATACGATCAGACAAATTCTTTAGCTCTCAATCGTCTAACTATGAAGATACTACTATGATCCAACGATATAAATTCTTCGGCTACATACAAGCAAATATTAACTTTCGCATATCTAAAGTAGTAATTTAGAGAAAGTTTTAGAAAGTTATAGGGCGGTTAGGTCAAGAAAGGGTAGTAGTCTCCATATAAACTTAATATTTGTTATTGCATCAAAAGGGTTAGCGAAGAGCACCGATATGAACTAGTTATTAATAAAAAAGAGTAATTGCTTAAAATTTATATTCAGTTGCAAAAGTTTTGACCACCAGTGTTTTTTAAATTGGGATTTATAATATATTATGACATGTTTTTTAAAGACTATCTTTACCGATTTTAAAATAGAAATATAATATAATGCCTAGGTCAAGTTCCCGAATTACCCCATTTCTTTAGAGAAAAGAAAGTTTTAATAAACAGTTTTAGGTTATGAGAAGATATAACCTTAAAAGTTGCGAATGGTACGTCTTCTACCCTGTATTAATTCTTTTGGATTTTATATTTGTTTTGAATACAGATTTTTGAAAATAAGTAAATGCACTTTCAACTGATCTAATAAAAACATTTTTTGAAAAATAAACATATGACTTTTTACCTAAAAACCGACGATATAGCTAGGTTTTTTAATTCGTAAGCAAAATAAGTATAACAACAGTAATATATATTTTCAAGTAGAAACTTGGTTTATTTAAGGGAAACAAAATAACTACATACCATTATAGTATATGACATTAATATGTGTATATAATGGTATATTGTTTTATAAGCCAGATATTATCTACATCTTTTGGTACAAACACATGCTACAGACATTAAAAAAAGAAATGTTAACACTATATTTTTGAAAATTTCATGGTTTATAGCAAAATATATGTACTTATATACATACAAACATATGTCTGTTTGTAAATACTATAGTACATTGTTAACAAACTATTTCATAACCAACAAAGTACAATGAACTTCCTCAACTACTTACCAGTATAGCGATTAAAGTATGAGTAGAATTTACAGTATATGTGTAAGTTAAGTAGTGCAAAGAGTGGTTGTTGTTGTTGGTTACTTATATAGAACTTGGAAAACAAATTACACATTAATTTATGCCCCCTAAAGCAGACAAATAGGCGCTTAAAATACTTAAAACCTAAAGAAAAAAATATACAACGTCATAAGTATACAAAATACTAAAGAAGTTCATGAAGAAAAAACAAACAAAAAAGAGCTTTTTGTGTTGTGATGGCTTGAAAGAAGAAAATATGTTGTTGATACTTCAAACAACTAAATGGCACGAATGACAACAAGAAAAGTTGGGGAAATACTTTTTTTATTTTTGTGTTTCTTCCTCTATTTCCCTTGCTGTATTTCTAATAGATGTAGTCTTAAGAAAGAAATTAAAAAAAAAACTTTCACTGTTGTAGTTATATCAAAGGAAAAGTCATGTGGGGTTTTTAGAATGGTGGTAAAATTATTTGTTTTATTTTAATGTTGCAGACAGCCTGCAAACAAAATTAAAACTTTAGTTTCATTTATGGAGTTTTTTTTTTTAAAGCGGATATCGACTCATTATTGTCTGTGTAATATTGTATACAGTCTGACATACAAATGTTCGTATAAATTTTGTTTTAGTTTGTGAGAGATAATAAAAACTGATGATGTTTCCAAATATTTTATGATATGTCAACATTTTTTATTGCAATTTGGAAATAAATACTATTACAAGTGTATTTAAATTTTTTCTGTAAAATATGCAGGCGCCAGTATAAGTTTCAATGAAAATTTCAATGTTTTTATTGAGATGCTGTTTTTAAAGGCATAGGAGTTGAGTTGATGTTTTTTTTATTTGTTTTCCCTTTAGAATGCTATAGATGCTACTTTGTAAATAAAATTTTTTAAAGTTACATATTGTTGCACAATAATTGCAATTGGACAAAAAAAAAAAAAAAACTTAAGTTCAATATAAAAATTTTCGGGAAAGCTAAAAAATAATTTAAGAAATCTACAACAACTAAAGGAAAGTTAGTTTTCTATGAGCTATAACTCTAAGTGTCGTTATTATATTAACGTGCCGTTACAAATCCACTTATATACAAAATATATTTCACTTCATTTTGTTTTTTTTGTGGTATTTTCTTTAACCAATTTACTTGATGGTACGTATTATAATTGCCATTTAGTTAATTTCATTTCTTACTTATATATGTAAATTTTTCTGACAAAAAAGGGGCTGAAATTATTGTTCTACAGCACTTCTGAACCCGAAGTACTGTCCGAATATAACCCGATATCCGCTCGTTAACATAGACACGTGTCGTAGTTGTTACTAACCGTTTTATCTCTATTTTTTATTATTTTGCATCCGTAGTTTACCGAACTCAAAGCTCCTGAATTCTTTTGAGTCCGAAGTAGGTTGCATTCGTAGTTAGCCGAACTCAAAGCCTCCGAATTCTTTTGAGTACGAGGTAGTTACTACTGTATTTTGCATTCGTAGTTTGCCGAACTCAAAACCTCCGAATTCTTTTGAGTTCGAGGTAGTTACTACTGTATTTTGCATTCGTAGTTTGCCGAACTCAAAGCTCCCGCATTCTTTTGAGTCCGAGGTAGTTACTACTGTATTTTGCATTCGAAGTTTGCCGAAATTAAAGCTCCCGCATTCTTTTGAGTTCGAATTAGTTACTACTGTATTTTGCCTTCGTAGTTTGCCGACTTAAAGCTCCCGAATTCTTTTGATTCGGAAGTAGATACTTTCGTAGTTTGCCGAACTCAAAGCTCCCGAATTCTTTTGAGGCCGAAGTAGTTTGTATTCGTAGTTAGCCGAACTCAAAGTCTCCGAATTCTTTTAAGTCCAAACTCAAAACTCCCGAATTATAAAGTAGATACTTTCGTATTTAGCGTTCGTAGTTTGCCGACTCCCGCATTCTTTTGAGTCCGAAATAATTACTTTAGTAGTTTGTATATTTACCGAACTTGAGAACCTCCGAATTCTTCTTAAGAGCGAAGTAGTTTTGCCGATTTTGAAAATCGAACAAACACCAGTATTATTAATCCGCAAACCGTTTTCTTCTATATTTTACCAGCTACTAGCTACCAGTTTTCCTTTTTCCGTACTGCCGTTTCATTGTACCATGTGTCAACGCTACGTTGTACCATCGTACAATTCAGGGAAAGTTAATATCAATATTTTAATGATCACGTTTTATTTTTTGTTTATTTTTTTGTAAGACAAAAAATCATTCTTAGAATTCCGTCCTTCGGTCTATATATTGGGGTTAAATGTGTCGAAAATTATGCTCAATTCGGGAAAAGGTGATATGACGTTTCTTTTTATTAGTCATTAAAAATAAATAATTTGAATGAATGGTAATGTCCACCTGTCGGTCTATATAGTGGGGTTAAATGGATAGAAAAAAGCGCTTACTTCAGAAGAAGTGATATCAGTATTTTAGTGATATCACCTTCTTTATTATTATTTTTTTCTAAACACCAATTAATTACGTGTTTAAAATTTCATTTAAATAATGTCAATCGATTAATAACTTATTCATACATAAAACATAGTCATTTGTGTTATTAAATATTTAATCAAAATTTTATTAAATTATGTTCTAAATACCATTATGATGACAATGATTATTCGTCATACAATAGGCCACGACATCCAACATCCGTTTATTGTTTGTATCCAACATTTTGTAACAAATTTAATTGAATTGAATTAAATTTAACTCGTTTATTTCATAACCGCATAAATTTCACATGAATGACAGACTATGAGTGAGAAAATATTTGTTGTTTAGTTAGTTTGTCATTGGAATACATATGGGGGTCTAGTCTAACAAATTGTTTTTATGTTGTTTTGGCACGTTAAACATAATAAACAAATTGCCACCGTTTATCGAAAATGTGTCTTATGATAATTTTGTTGTTATTTAGAATTTTGCATAAATAAATGCATATTTATTTAGGCTATCTACAATAAAATGAGGGTAATACAAAATTAGATTAGAGTAAAAAGAACATGAGACTAATCTGAATAGTACAAAGCAAAATTTTCGATAAATTTTCTATTTAAAGGACATTATTGATCAATTTGTATTTAAAGGACATTTTAGATAATTTAAGAAAATTTTTGAAACTTTGTTTTTTTTTTGTTTTAAAGAAATAATATACGATTTTCGATCAACTTTCTATTTAAAGGAAATTTTCGATAAATATTTTATTTAAGGGAAATTTCGATTAATTTCTATTTAAATGAAATTTTCAATAAATTTTCTATTTAAGAAAATTTTCGATAAATTTTTCTATTTAAGGAAATTTTCAATAAATTTTTAAGAAATTTTCGATAAATTTTCTATTTAAGGAAAATTTTCGATTAATTTTTTATTTAAAGGAAATTTTCGATAAACTTTCTATTTAAAGGAAATTTTCGATAATTTTTTTTATTATAAGAAAATTTTCGATAAAAGAAATTTTCGATAAATTTTATATTTAAAGGAAATTTTCGATAAAAGATTTAAAAGAAATTTTCGATAAATTTTCTGTTTAAGAAAATATTATATTTAAGGGAAATTTTCGATAAATTTTTTATTTAAAGAAAATTTTCAATAAACTTTATATTTAAAGGGAAATTTTGATAAACTTTTTATTTAAAGGAAATTTTCGATAAATTTCGATAATTTTTTACTTATAGGAAATTTTCGATAAAATTTCTATTTAAGAAAAATTGTCGATACATTTTTTATTTAAAGGAAATTTTCGATAAATTTTATATTTCTATTTTGAATGAATTTACTATTTAAGGGAAATCGATAAATTTACTATTTAAATGATATTTTCGATAATTTTACTATTAAAAGGAAATTTTCGATAAATTTTCTATTTAAAAGAATTTTTGATAAATTTTCCATTTAATGAAATTTTTTGATAAGTTTAATTTTAAAGGAAACTTTCGATAAATTTTTAATATAAAGAAAATATGTATATAATTTTTCTATTTTAAGGAAATCTTTTATTTGAAGGATTATCGATCAATTTTCTACAATATTTAAAGAAAATCATCGAAAAATTTTCTATTCAAAGCAAATTTTCTATTTAAAGTAAAAATGTGAAAAACCATTACTATAACTGGAACATTTTTATAATAAATTCATTGAATTAATTAATTGATAAACAATCATTATTTAATGTTTTAGAAAAACATGAATATAACTCTTTTTACGATAATAAATAGTGTAACAAATGTTGAAAAATGTATTTTAAACACGAGACTTGAACTTGAAATATCATGATAACTATTTTTAGACTAGCTAATAAATTTATAGCTACTATTAGACAGCTATAAATTAAAATAAAAAAATTGATTATCAATTCCAAAATATAAAGTCTATTCCCAAATACAAGTACTAGTACTCTCCTGCCATTGTAACAACGAAAGTGAAATTCATCCCCCGTTATTTGAATATTTAAAAAAATTAATTCTTTGGTTATTTTTAAGTGCGGTTTTCCTTTCAGTTGAAAATGTAAAGGTTTGAAGGGGAGGTGGCGGTGGTTTTCTTTTATATTGATTTTTTGTAATGCGTTTGTTTTTACTTAAGGCACGTGCTTTGTTCTTTAAATGTTTGGCATTTAAATATTAAAAGACACATTTGTTTTATAAAATTGCCAAAGTCTGTCCGTCTGTCGTGTCTACTTCATGAGAGTATATATAAAGTATTTATCATTTTGATGACTCATAATTTTCTAAAGCTTGAAGGACTATTATTTTTATACTTTAAATATATGTATGTATATAATTTGTGAAATTTTAAGCATTTATGTATTTATGAGTCTACAATCTAAATTGGAATCAGTTTCAATGTTGTCTGCATTTTAATAAAGAATTCTTTATTTTAAGGGTTGAATTTTATGGCAAAAAACTTTTTAGGATATGCACCCCATATGGCATCAAAATTAAATAAAATTGTTGGGTGCTAAATATGAATCATGGTTAAAATGCGTATATTGTCTGGTTTTGGTTTGCCTACAGATGGAGACAGAGGAGTTTTTTGTAGACATAATTTGAAAGTTGAAAACTAGCAATGTTAAGGGGAATAATGATTATAAATGTATTAGGCAATTGGCACAACTGTAACATTTGGGAATAAATTCTTGAATATTTTTAATAGGGTTTAAACACGTTAAGACCCTTAATTTCATAAGAATTTAAGAACATATTGGACCCTAATCCCTCTCCCTGTATAGCAAGTGTATACATTCTGTTTATTGTAACTACAATATTCAACTGAGATTCCATAAATTCCATATGAATATTTTGAATAAAAATGTCCCATAAATTCCTTATGAATATTTTGAATAAAAATGTCGGTAAATTTACTTCTTAATGTAAATTCGCAAAATCAACTTTTTAAAATAAATTCGCGAATTTAACTTTTTAAAATAAATTCGCGAATTTAACTTTTTAAAATAAATTCGCGAATTTAAATTTTTAAAATAAATTCGCGAATTTAAAATTTTTGATAAATTTATTTTTTTTTTTATAGTAAATTTTCGATAAATTTATGTATTTTTTATACTAAGTACGCAATAAATTTAGATTTGTAGTAAATTTTCAATAAATTTATTTATTTTTATTGAAAATTTCTATAAATTAAGATTTCATAGTAAGTTTTCTATTTATAGAAATTTATTTATTATTTAAAGACATTTTCGATTTATTTTTATTAAGAAAAAATTTTCTATTTAGAAAATATATTCGATAAATTTTGTATTTAGAGAAACTCAATAAATTTTTATTTAAAAAAAAAGTTCAATAAATGTTCTATATAAAGAAATTTTCGATAAATTTTCTATTTAGAGAAAATTTTTGATAATATTTTTATGTAGTAGAAATATTCAATAAACTTTTCATTCAGTTAAAGTTTTTGATAATTTTAATATTGTGTTAATAATTGCTAACGTTACTTTGAATAAATTCTCAATTTATTTTTTGGGAGAAACTAGTTCCTAGTTCAGCCAGCTCATCAGGAAACCTATACAAATTTCTTTAGAAAAAGTAAAGATATATTAGTGTAAACTATAAACACAATGAAAATTAAAAGTTCTTCACTATAAAAAGTTTTTGATATTTATTTTATTTACTAAACATTTTCAATAGTTTTTTTTATTTAGAGAGAATTTTCAATAAATTTCCTCTTTAGAGAAAATGTTAAATTTATTAAATGAAAAGTTTCGATACATTTTTATATAATCTGAATAAATTTTCTACTTAGACAAAATTTTTGGTATATTTCTAGTTAGAGGAAACTTTTATCCGTTTTTTTTTTTTTTTTTTTACTTTTTGATATAAATTCGCGAAATTAACTTTTAAATAAATTCGCGAAATTAAAATTATTGATCAATAAAATTTACTGAAAATTATCAAAATAAAAAATTTATCAAAGAAAAATATAAATTTTTTGGTAAATGTGCTACTTTTTTATATTCGATTTTCAGAAATTTTAATTTCCGCTTTTGTAAAAAATTGACTTTTACATTTCGAAGTCAAAGGTCAAATTTCAAGATAATATTTATAGCATTTTTCCAAATGTTTTTTGACTAATATCTTTCCAGAATAATTTGGAATTTACGGGGAATTTTACTCTTTTAGTGCTAAGGTCAAAGGTTATATAATAATTAAAATCATTTGAAATCTTACTTAGGTTATTAATAAACAAAACAAAAAAACATTTTTCTTAATAATTTTATATTAATACATTTTTCTTATATTATTTCTTTACAGTTCAAATCGTAAAATATGTCTGCCAGTCCAAAACCAGTGAAAAAAGTGCCCATTCATTTACAGGTAAATTTTAAAATCTCTAATTTTTATTTCCATATCATTATTAAAGTTTTCATACAATATAATTTACAGAGTGCTCAAAATCGTGTTTATATTAAAAATGGCAAAATTGTTAATCATGATAAAACCTTCCAAGCCGATGTTTACATTGAGGATGGTATAATTAAGTAAGTTTTCTTAAAAAGATTTTTTTAGATACAAAATTTAATAACTCCAAGATCTTTCCCAAAAACCTTTCAATATAAAAATAAATAGCTTTTTCATTATTAAAATCATTGAAATTTAATCTTATGTATACGAGTTTAGAGGAAAAAGTTGCCCCTTTTGAATCGAAAGTTTAAAAATAAATAATTAAATTTATCAGAACTTAGGAACTTATTGGTCCTTAATCCCTTTTAAAACATTTACCAAAGAAGTCATTTCGTTAGTAATTCCTGCAATATTCATTTGAGAGCCCATAAAGTACTTATGAATAATCTGATTAAAATTTTTGGTAAATTTAATTCTTTATGTCAATTCGCGATATTTACTTTTTAAAATTTATTCATGAAAATAATTTTTAAATTAATTCGAGAAAATAAATTAATTCGAGAAATTAAAATTTTTGATTAATTCATCTTTTATTCAATAAATTAATGTTTTATAGTAAATTTTCGATAAATAAAGTTTAAATAATTACTTTTTCATTATTAAAAGCTTCGAAATATGACCTTATACATAGGATTTAGGGAAAAAATAAGCCCTCTTTTGATTTAATAACATTTAATTTAAATGTCTTTGTGTTTTTGTTTATTTGTTCAGATTTGTTGGTCCCGCCTCGGAAATCAATATACCTGGAGGCGTACGTGTGGTAGATGCTAGCGGTAAATTAATTATACCCGGTGGTGTTGATCCTCATACACATTTTCAAATGAAATTTGATGGAGCTACAACTGTAGATGATTTTTATCATGGTACTAAGGCTGCCATTGCAGGAGGCACCACCACTATAAGTAAGATTTTTTTTATATTTTAATATCTTTAAAAAAAAAATTTTTTTTATTCTCTCTTTTACAGTTGATTTCGTTTTACCCGAAAAAGGTGAATCCTTGGTAGAAGCTTATGATAGATATCGTTCATGGGCTGATCCCAAGGTGTGCTGTGATTATGCTTTTCATATTGGTCTAACGTGGTGGTCGAAATCTGTTTCCGATGAAATGAAAATAATGTGTGAAGAATTGGGTATTAATTCATTTAAAATGTATATGGCTTACAAGGGTATTTGTCAGCTAAATGATTCAGAAATGTTGGATGCTTTGGAGCGTATAAGAGCATTGGGTGCTTTAGCTCAAGTAATGAAAATTAAATTTAATTTTTATTATATATTCTATAGTAATATTTTATTTGGTTTTCTAGGTCCATGCTGAAAATGGTGATATTATAGCTAAAAATACTAAAAAACTATTGGCAGCAGGTATAACCGGACCTGAAGGTCATGAATTGTCCCGGCAAGAAGAAGTCGAGGCAGAAGCTGTTAATCGTGCCTGTATTTTAGCTCATCAGGTAAGTTGTTATGTTTGTAAAGGTTCAAATGACAACCTTTCCTACTAACATGATTTTGAATTAATAATTTGGAATGTTAATAGCTTTAAATTATTATTTTTTTTTAATTTTATTTAAATTCCTTTGCTTTATTTTTATAATTTTTATTTATTACTTTTATTTTTTTATGTTTAACCTTTTGTAAACATAATTTACTCGCTGTATTTGCACTGCACCTTAAATATACACTGCAATACGCTACCCCACAATCCTTATTTAATATACACTCAAATAAAATACCTTAAACCTATGTATGTACCATACAAAGATGGATTGTCCTTTATATGTGGTTCATTGTATGAGTAAATCGGCGGGTATTGAATTGGCAAGAGCCCGTCAACGCTATCGTCATCGTCAATTGATTTATGGCGAAACTTTAGCTGCTGGTTTAGGCACTGATGGCACTCAGTGTCAGCATGTATGTTTCCATCATGCTGCCGCTCATGTCATGAGTCCTCCCCTAAGACCAGATCCCTCTACACCTGAATTTTTAATGAAATTATTAGCAAAGTAAGTTTTTTTTTTTTTTTTTAATTTTTGTAAATAAATACTAACATGTGTTGGGGTATTTTTGAAAAGACTGAGAATTTAAATGTAACATACTAACATATTCTTTAAATACATACACACACTCACAAACATAATATTACTACTCTCCTGCTTTTTATTAATTAAATGTTTAATTGTTTCATTATTCTTTATTTTTCATTTAAAACTAACCTACTTATCACTCACATTTTAAAGAGCTTTTTTTAAACAAATAATTAATTTGTTTTAGATGAAAGCTCCTTTATATGTAACACGCATTACTTCGAAATCATCGGCTGAAGTTCTTGGTCGTGCCAGACGCAGTGGTTATTGTGTCTTTGGCGAAACTTTAGCCAGTTCTTTGGGTCGTTGTATGCATGGTGTTCCTAAACAGGATCGTATTTATTATATCACTAGTCCTCCAATACGTGAATCTCCCGAAACGCCAAGATCTTTAATGAAATCGTTGGCGTAGTAAGTATTAATTCATTTGTATACATTTTTGTTTGTCTTAATCATTAAAACATTTAATTGTAACAGTGGAATATGGTATTAAAACTTAAAAATGAAAGCAAAATAAAATAGATATCATAAATCTTTAGTTTGCTTCGAGAGGTATTGAAGGTCAAGGGTCATAAAAACCTTATTAACTCATTCATTTTGCTAACAGCATTCTGAATAGAATTTCATTCTTCCTAACAAGTCAATTAAAATCATTAGTCTGTTACTAAAGTCATTAAATGTCAAATTAAAGTACAGTATAAACTCGATAATCAGATAATAAATAAATAAATAAATTCATGATTGAGCTAAAAGTAATTTTAGCAATAAATGAATAAATATTTAAATTAGATCTTCAATATCTTGAATACAGCATCAGTGTGATCATGAAATATTTTATTTCTCTGTCTTTCATTTTCAGTTCTAGTCATGTGTTTGTCCATTTTATTTTTATACATGTCATTCTCATTTATATACAATATTTTTTTCATTATGTTCGTAATTCATTGAGGGAAACAAATATTGACTACTTTAACATAAAATTACTCTTAAAAATCTCGTTTCTGAAGCAGGACTTTAGACAATTGATCGGCGACCACTGCCCTCAACTAAACATTATTTTAATTATAAATAGACCAATACGTTAAAATTTGATCATGCGCTCTTTGTGCCGATCACTGGTTATTAACCTCTGAAGAAAAAGTTAAAAATAAATAAATAAATAAATAAATAAATAAATAAATAAATAAATAAATAAAAATGAGTTTGTCCGCTGACTTGTTTGTTTTTTACTCGCTCATAATTGTTTTTTTTCCTTCTTTCGATTTAGTCGGCCCCTCAGTTATATGAGTGCCGATCATTGCTTCGGACTTTAAGGAAAATCTTTAAAATATTATTTTGTAGTAGTCAATAACTTGTTTCCCATTTTATGTTTTCTTGTCCAATTTTAAGTTTATTTCATAACATCAAATTTTAATCTCTATATTCTCTTCCTCCAGCGATGATCTCCAAGTCACTGGCAGTGACAATTGCACCTTCAGTCGCGAAGACAAAGCCAAAGGAAAGAATGATTTCTCCAAAATTCCCAATGGCATTAACGGTGTCGAAGATCGCATGTCAGTGGTCTGGGAAAAGGGTGTACATGCTGGACTCTTGGATCCCTGTCGTTTTGTAGCCGTTACCAGTACTAATGCAGCCAAAATCTTTAATCTCTACCCACAAAAAGGCCGTATTGCTGTTGGTTCCGATGCTGATGTTGTCATCTGGAATCCCCAAGCCACCCGTACCATTTCCAAAGATACTCATCATCATAAATGTGATTTCAATATATTTGAGGGTATGGTTTGTCATGGTGTACCCGAAATGGTAATAGTACGTGGTCGTATTTGTGTTGAAGATGGTAATGTACGTGTGGCCGAAGGTTTTGGTCGTTTCTTAAATACTCCCGTACGTTCACCATTTGTTTATGATATTTTGGAGGGTAAAAAGACAATTAATGAAGAACAAAATAATGGAGCAGAACATGAAGAGCATGAGAATTTGAATGGTAGTATGAAGAAAATGAATATGACAGCTTTGGAAATTGAAATACCATATCAAGAGGTGGTTTTGGGTGGTGGTGGTGCACCTCATACTGGCTCAATTGGTAGTACACCATCGGGAAGAGGTCTTGTAAGTGGTTCGCGAAATATGCAAGAATCAACATTCTCCATAAGTGGTAAGTAAAATTTAAAATTAAAAAAAACCTAATAGTCTAATAGATTCTACATATTCTTCTTACATTACAGAGGAACTTGATACATCTGGCAATCGTTCATGCATTAAAGTCAGAAACCCTCCAGGTGGCAAATCGTCTGGCTTCTGGTAAATCTCTGTAACATCAAAATAAGTCAAAGAGGCAGAAGAAAAATAAAAGACGCTTTTCGCACAAAGTCAAACAAAAAAAATAAACAACATCAAAATAAATATTAGGAACAAATATCATAAATGATCCTTCGAACATCATAATCATCATTATAAAGGACAAAATCTGCAGCAGTAACAACAATAACAAAAATAAATACTTAACAAAATCAAAACATTTAAAATATATTTTTTTGTTATTTAAGATTTATTTTTATTATTATAATTTTCAACTAATAACAAGAACATTAATAAAAACAATAAGAAATAAATATTAATTAATTAAGCTATAAACCAAATGAAATTAAAAAAATAAAACAACACAGATTTAGAAGATCTAAATACTTCAGAAACCAAGTAAATGGATAAAAATTGTTTAAACCATTTTATACCTATAATCCAAGAAATATACTAAAAACCCCAACCAAATAAACCTAAATATTTATATTATACATTTAACAAAAAACCAAATACAAAACAACAATAAATGTATATTTAAATTTATTTAAATAATTATTTATTATATAATATTTATTTACATCAATGTAATGAAAATATTTAGCTTAAATTTATGTTAAATTGCTTAGAAACTCTACCATAACATGATTTATTAAAATTATTATTTCTTTTAATTTTAAAAATTATTATTTATTTTCCTTAAACATTATTTTCCAAGTGCATTAAAAAGTTTTTATACTCAATACCAACGTTAAAATAAGTGGGAGATTATGTTAATTTTCTCCTATTTAGAAACGATAACTGTGTAATTTATTTATATACAAAATAAATCGGCTTTATATAATAAAATTTTCTATTTTATTAAATAAAAAAAAAATACTTAATACTCTTAATTGAAAGCTGATTTTTATAATTGTGCCTAATTTATAGAATTTTTTTTAGGTTAAATTTTGCTTCGAATGTTTTTCGAAGAATTTACTCAGTTATCGTTGCAATTAACGTTTAATTGAAATTATTTAATTGTATTAATTAAAAATATACACGTAATAAGAAAAAAAGTAAGAAAAAACTTATTTACATACACATACATACATATTTAAAGCTATTTCTACTAAAATTTTTTATATTCGTAATCGTACATATTTATTATAATAATGAAATTTGTATGTATTCAAATTATTTAATAAACGAGACGATTTTAAAAGATCGTAAATAAATGCAATTATTTAGTAGGTGTTTTTATTTTAATGGAAGATTTTTATCAGGGAGTAAACTATTGTCATATACCAATTATATGAATCAAATAATATGTAACGAGTTTTTCAACTGAGACTCTTTCATAAACTGTAAAATAATAATACAATGGCTATTGTAACGGCTTCTCGGTTTCTTAAAATCTTATATTCTGAAAAATTTTTTCTAACATAACAAAGCAGTCGGACTTTTTTTCCACTTACATTTTTTAATGTTATTAGGTAAAATCAATGATTTAAAAAAATAATATAGTTGACTTTTTTAACAATTCATAAAAAGGTTATCACCCCTAGTCTACACGTAATTTTTGTGTCCGCAATTGTTAAATTCTATCTCATTCTTCAAAATGTTACGTGTGGACCAATAAGAAATCCACTGCGCAATCTATTTCGCAATAAATGTTTAAACACAAAGCTGAGTAATAATGTTCGACATAAGCTGTCAAATTTATTGTTCTTTTTTAAAATTTTATTTTTTTTTAACAAAACAAAGATGGAAAATTAATTAATTTTGTTTTAAAAATACAAATAAAAAATAAAATCGGAGAAAAAAACAATCAAATTTTCTTTAAAAAAGACAAATTTAAATTTTAGTTTCTCATGCACGTTTTCTACCCCCCTTAACATAAAGTTGGAAATAAATATTTGTTCCCGTTATTCTGCCGACGTTATTTCTGGTGTTAGGAAATAAACATTTCTTCGTGGAAACGTAGAGTTACGTAGGGTCTACACGAGAGATTTTTCTATTATAACAAGTGGGCAGAGCTACTGCCATTTTTAATTTTTTTTTGTTTATATCAGCATATATGGGAACATGTAGATAAAATTTTATCATAATAAATCACTTTGTTTTTGTTTTCGTCTAGGAATGTTGTCAAAATTTAATGGTCATATTTGCTTTGTTTTTTAAATTTCAATTTATTTTGTGTTATTTTTGTTCCAAAAAAATGATTTGAGATTTCCATGAAGAATTGCGCTTAAAAAAAAAAATACAACAACAAATGATGTTTGACAGCAAAACAAATTTATCTTCGCTTGAGCTCTAACAATTATATTATAACGCTGCTATAATATAAATTGGTCCACGGGTGATAAATTCTTATCATGATAAGAATTTGACGTTTGTTATGATAGAAAAATCTCTCGTGTAGACCCTACGTTATATCTATACGATCCTTTTTCTTGTTCGCAAAAACAAAACGTCGGCAGCAGAGAAACAAGCCAATGGCGCAACATTTAAAGTCGGCGGCTCAAAATAAAATAATTGATTAAAAACAATAATATATGGAATTACTGTATTAACAACTTTTTGCAATGATTTTCAATGAAAATTTCAAAATTTCGGCGGCTTATATTGAGCCAGTTAGCTTGTATCTCTGGTCGGTAGAGCAACGCTCACAATTTCACAATCATATTTTTTTGTTTGCCGTCAGTGTCGTATCGATACTTTTATATGCAGTGCCTCAGAGGCATTGTATCCTAATTCGCATAAAAAATGACGTTTGATTGCGAACGATATTCGAACAAAAACTAAACATGAAAAAATTTGGTCCACACTATCCAAATGCATGTGCGCACAAAATTCTCTTCAATGTGCGAACAAGTAATAAGCTCGTTTATACCATAAATTAGAAACCCCAAACATTTATGCAACCAATAGGATTCTGTTTTCACAGTGTTGTATCATAGTGGTTTTTTCAAAAATTTTAGTTATATATTTACTTATTTATTTATTTCCAAACATTTTAAATTTTATATTTTTGAAATTTGTTTATTAATGGAAACAGTATATTTGAACTCTGTTACGTAAAACTTGCCTATAACAAAAGCTTAATCAAATTGTTTGTATTTAAATTGCTTTGTCACTTTAATACAAAATGTATGAAATTTAAAGCCTTGTGGTTTTAAATGCAATTTATGATTGAATGAATGAATGCACTTCTAAATAACATGAACGAAATAATAACAAGTTGCCACAAGTTTCTTTTTTTATTAAGATATTTATAAACTCGATTTTGAAGTGATATACTAATATGAAATTAAATTTAACTTAAAATCTCAAAATAAGTAGTGAGATCGAAAAATTCTTAACACACATTTTGCCTCATAACTTTTTTCGGAATCAATATTCAAATTTTTTTTTGATCTAGTTATCAGGGAAAAATACTTCAGTTATTATTTTTAATAACAACCATGATAATTTGTCCTTATTTTCATCAAAATAAGTGACGAAAAAGATTTACGTTCTACAAGTTATTAAAAAATTTCAAAAAATCCAAATAGGTCTTACAAATAATTGGCCACAGAATTAAATGTCGTCCGTAAAACCGTTTCTAATGTTATTAAACAGTATCGGGAGAAAAAAGGACCACACGATATTGGGAAGGCCAGAAAATTGAAGGCATATTGAAATTAACTCGAAACACATCTGGTAGAAAATCAGCTCAGTTTTCTCAGTGCTTCGACTATTTGGTGCGAAAATTTAAAGCTAATGGGAAAGTTGATAACATATAAAGTTCAAAAAATTCCAAACTGGAATTCTGCAAGACAAATTACAAGCCAAAAATAGGACTCGGAATTTAAAACCAAATTTCATACAAAAATACTCAAGCTGTATAATTGACGAAGAAACGTAGGTGCGGCAGAATCTTCGCAGCTTGTGTCTCAAAAATTAGTATTGCTAATGCTCGAAGCAATGTTGGAGATAAGTTTAAGACCCAAAAGCAGCAAAAATTTCTTAAAAAATTCATGGTATGACAAGCTTTTTGCAGTTGCGGCAAAACAGGAAAGTCATTTGATACATTCGGATCTCTAAATACCAAAATATTCATAAAGGAATATTTGCAAAAAAGACTTCTTCTTTTCTTAAGAAAGCACAACGTGTCCACATATTTTTAGACCCATTTGGTATTATGTCACTACGGTAAGAAAGCTCTGGAGTGGTACCAAATCAATAACATAGTTTTAGTACCAAGAGAGGTCAATTTTCAAAATTGTCCATAGCTTAGACCAGTGGAGAGATATTAAGCTCTTCTGAAAAGTGAATTCAAGAGCACAAAAAAGGTGTCCCAAAATACCGAAGATTTTAACAGAAGATGTGCACACTGTTCCAAAAAAGTGACTGAAGCAACTATCAAATCTCCAAAGAAAGGGTTTTCAAAAATGGTCCACAATTTTATAATTAGTGGTTAGAACCATAAAAATTATATATTTCTGTGATCTGTGCTAAATTATCAAATGATTAAAAAAATAATGAAAACTCTAAGATCAACCGTTTCCATGTTATTGAATATTATGTATGTTAAGAATTTTTCGATCTCACTCCTTATTCCTCTGTTTATAATTTATTTAAGTAGCTATATATTTAATATAGCTTCTTCTGTTTTCTACTTTACTTTTATGGTAATTTCTAATATGTAGGTGTAAATAAAATTTTAAAATTACACATTTTAATAAATTCAATAGCCGTCTCCCACATCTGGTAAGATTAGCCGGTTAAATCTTCAAGTTGTTCGGTTTATTTCATTCAATATCTTATTTAAATGTATTTGTGAGTTTGAAATAAATACTTTAGAATTTTTGTTTTAAAAATTATATGTTTTGTGTTCAGTTGACTTCAGCAGTTTACTATTAATTTTTGTTGTTAGCATTTTTATTAGCATTTTGTGTGGTTCAGTGTTAAGCAGTGTGTGTTTTTAAAAAAATTAAACAAATTGATTTTATATTGTTTTTGTCTGGAAGTAAATAGAATTTTAAATTTTTAATTTTATATTTTTTGGAAACAATATTAAAAAATATTATACATTCATTTTTGATGTTTTTTTTTATATCGGAATATAAACGTATATTGAATTCAAAGTTAATGCATTTATTAAAACATTGCATTGTGGAAAAATTTATCTAGGTCATTTTCATAAATTTCTATAACATAAAAATATATTTTCTTGTTGCAATTTTATTAAGAATAAACATAGTAAAAACAAGTAAAAATGTTATATTCGTTGTAGCCGAATCTCTTTTTAAAGGAAAAAATATAAAAAAAAAAATAAAAAAAAATATAAAATATAAAAAAATATAGATTTTCTGCTATTTATTTATATTGTAATTGAAACTATTTTCAATGATATTATAGAATTTAAAAATAATTTTGTAATACAAAATAATTAAAAATTGTTTTTTCTGTTTTTGCGCAAATATCAATATCAACAATATAATTTTTTTTTTTTTGAAATATGAGATCCTTGTCGATGCGCTAAACTATCTTGGTTTATCAAGAAAACTAATTTAATATTAATTTTAATATTACGAAAAAGTAAAACCTTATACTTGTTATTATAAATGTGCAGTATTTAATAAAATGTGAACAAATTTTTTATTGATGTATTTAAGAATACACTCTTTTAAAAATGCTGCCAAATTTTACATATATTTTTATCATAATCAAATATTTATATTCAACAGTTTGTATTTATCGATTATAATTAAAAATTTTTTTACTCCACGTTTTAATATTTTACTATTAACCGGTTAATTTAGTGTTAGTTGTTTTTTTGCGTAGCAATTTTAATGGAATAGAATACATAATAATTATATTTCTATTACACCTGCCCCACCCCCTTTTTTTGAGAGGCTCGTTTGTTGAGAAGAGAACAAGTTTAATCGTTAGCAATTAATAGATATTTTGCTCAATTATTTATTTAAAATAGATAGCAGAGGTTCCCAAATCAAGTGCTGCTCTTAGACATGTTTACTAAATGAATTTACACCAGTGATGCGCACACACACTACTATACATTTGCGCTTGTGTGTTTGAAGCAGCAAAAAACTTTACTTGATTTTCTTTGATATTAATGAGAGAGCAGCCGTCGAACGAAGTAGTTTATAGTGTACGTGTGAAGCAGCGTTGCGTAAGCAGCATTTGAAGTCTAACCTCTCAAGTCAGGAAATTTGAAAATTGCGCATCTCTGATTTAAACGAAGACCTAAAATGTATAAACATTTTCTGTAAAAATTATTTTTTTGAAATTTTCTAATTTGTTTGCTCAATTAAATAATATTTCAATTTTAAAAAATTATTTCAATTACGAAAGCTTCATAGTTAATTATTTTATTAATTGAAATTCAACCTATGAAAAAAATTGTACATTCAATTATTTAGATAATCACAATTTTATATATATTTTTATTTATATTTGATTAATTTATTAATTGATACAATGAGAAAATTAATTGCAAGCTGATAAATTATTTTATTTTTATTAAAAAAATAATTGAAAATTTGAATTTTGAGCACTCGATTAATTGATACAATTAAAAAAGTAATTTGAATAATTTTATCTTTGATAAATCATTTAATTGAATATATTTTTTCGTGTCTGAATAATTTGCACAAAAAAGAAGTTTTAATTAAATTCAAACTTTTCAAAGAAGTATCTAAAATAATATTTCAATTAAGAAAGATTCATATTCAATAATTTTATTAATTGAAATCCAATTTATAAAAAAAAAATTTATATTCAGTTATTAAAATGATCATTTATTTGAGTTTTATTAATATATTAATTGATGCAATAAGAAAAATAATTGACAGCAAAAAAATTGTGTTTAGGTTTCAACGAAACCAAAATGGATAAAACACCACGAATGCTAATGAAGTTTCAACGAAACCTAAATGGATAAGACACCACGAATGCTGATGAAGTGTGTAGCGACACAGAAAATACGTATTCCATTATGCTGGTGTCTAATTATAGTCCACAAACTCTGCTTTAGTACCGCCAAATAGAGACAACAAGACAATTTACGATTAATAAAAAATATTAGTAAATTTTAATATTGATAAATTGAATAATTATTACAATTAAAAAAGTAATTGAAATAATTTTTTGTTTTTGATACAGTATCGAAGTATTCTAACAATTCAATCAATTATTTTATTAATTGAAATTTATCTTATGAAAAAAATTATGTATTAAATTATAGAAGTTATCACTTATTTTTATTTGTATTTCATTAATTTATTAATTAATACAATACGAAAAATAATTGAAAGTTTGTAGTTTTGATAAATTGAATAATTGATACAATTAAAAAAGTAATTGGAATAGTTTTTATTTTTGATAAATCGTTTAATAAATCCCACTTTTTCTGTGCAGAAATATTATAATATATATAATATTACAATTACGAAAGATTCATATTCAATTATTAAAAAATTTGTAAATTAAACTATTTAAATCATCGCCTTTTTTATATTTGATAAATATTTGAATTAATATATTAAAAGATATAATAAAAAGTCGATAATTTTTTTTTATTTTAAGTAAAAATTTATAATATTAAGATTCGAAGTCTAAATACATATAGAAATTGTTTAGCGAGTACGATTAGACCTTTTTCTTAAATTTATTTTTTATTTATTTGAATTCTCTTCTTAGTTGGCCCAATACCTATTTAAAAAATTTTATATTAAAAGATCTTGTTGCTAATTTCCATTTCAAATTTTCCTGGAATGTTTTTCACTAGCAGTTCTTGAGCTATGTATGTGCAGTATTTATTTAACATACATATTAATATTATTAGTACATAGAAAGAACTAAAATATTTATTATTTTCATTATTTTCTTTAATGCGCTGAGTAATTGAAATAATAACAAAATTAATTAAAATCATTCCTTATTAGTAATTAAACGTCTAATTAAAATTTGTTATATATATTTTGTCTGAGTATTTTTAGTTCTTAAAAGTTATTTCACTTATATTTTCATTTTCGGTTTTAATTTCTATCAAAATAAATTTTTCACTTCCATAATTATCTCATAAAAATTGTTATCGATTTGAACAAAATTTCCACAGCATTTAATTAATAATTTTTATGTACGATTATGTTGGGAACAGCTCATAAAAACAAAATTTACAAGCAGAAACTTAAAGAAAATATAAAAACATAAAATTATATGTCTTTGTAAACAAAATTTGAAATCTATCGATTGTTTTAATACGAGGCGATATGTAGTACTACAGGTGTTTGACTCTTTAAAAAAATATTAAAAAAAAAAAAAAAAAATATTAAACACTACAATTTCTCTGTAGGGGTTGAAATTTCGAGATAATAAGAATATTCCAGTTGAAATTAAAATGTTTATATACCAAACAATTTTTATATATAAAAACATACTAAATTTAAAATATTTATGTATTTGTTTGTCTACAACAGACTTCACAAGTGGTCGTCTGAAAGATAGGATTTTTTTATATAAAAATAGTTCACTGTGACTTTTAATAAATAATCTGTTGATAAGTCGTCAATCTAGAATATTTTTTATACATATGTTTTTTATTTTTAATTTTTTTTTGTTTACATGGCCTTTTTTGATGACGATTTTTTTCTTATCAATAATTTAAAAATTTTATTTTTTTGGGGGTATATATTCTTATAATCTAATTATAATCATGTCCGTTTGTCTGCCAGTTAATACTAGTATTAGAAATTATATAAAAAAGTGTTAAATTTTAAGTTTAATTAACAAATTATTTTATAGTCATAAATTAAATAAATGAGTAAATGGAAAATTTTCTTAAAAGTTTGCATGAAGAAAAATCTTTGTAAAATTATTTACGTTTTTAGAAATATTATTATTAAAATGTAAACTAATAGAGCACAGAAAAATATGATTTATTAAACGATTTATCAAAGATAAAAACTATTCCAATTACTTTTTTAATTGTATCAATTATTCAAATGATTAAAATTCAAATTGTCTAATATTTTTATCCAAAATAAAACAATTTATTGCCTTTCAATTACTTTTTTATTGTATCAAATATAAATTTATCAAATAAAAAAAAATAATAATAAATGATAATTTGAATAATAAAATATACAATTTTTTAATAGGTTAAATTTTAATTAGTTATTTATTTTATTTTTTTTATTTATTTATTTCAAACTAATAATAATTGAATATGTATTATTCGTAATTGAAATTGGATTTAAGATTAAAATTTGAATTTAATTTCTTCACAGAAAAAAATATTACTTTTTTAATTGTATCAATTATTCAAGTGTTCAATTTTTCTAATATTTTTTACTAAAAATAAAACAATTTATTGCCTTTTAATTTTTAATTGTGCCAATAAATAAATTAATCAAATATAAACAAAAATAAATGATAATTTAAATAATTGAATATAACATTTTTTTAATAGCTTAAATTTCAATTAATAAAATGATTGAATATGTAAAACATATAACATCCGTAATGTCGATGACTTAGAGGTGATTATAAAAACTCCAAACTATTCTTCGCCTTCTTCTATATTTCTCCTCAATAATGCGGTCCAATGTAACTGCAAAAAGTAAAGGTGATAGGGGACAGACCTGTTTTACAACCTCGTTTATAGTGAAGATTTCGCCGTTCATTCCACTATACCGGACTTGTACCGCAGCACTATCGTACATTGTCTTTATAATATTGATGCTTTTTCCAAGAACACCTTTTCGTCTCAAAGCTGCCCGAATTGCACTTCGTTTAATGGAATCAAACGTGTATTGAAAGTCTATAAAATTCAATTATAAGACGGAGAGTGTTGATCTGGTCAATAAAGTTTCGATGTGGTAGGAAGTCTGCTTGTCGTGTAGAGAATGTTCGAAGCATTGCAAAATAGTATTTATGATAATTGCCATTATTTTGCAATCAATTAGGTCAGTTTGATAATTGTTCCCTTCGACCAATTGAGCGGAAACCGCTCACGTTGCCAGGCTTCCATTAAAAAAGGGTGAACGATTTTGGCCAAGGTTACATGGTCAGTTTGAAGTATTTCCTCTGGTATACCATCATCACCCAGAGATTTGTTCCTTCCATTATCCCATTATTAAAATGTATTGCATGATCATATTATTGTTGTCTACATAATACCTCAAACAAATAAATGATTCTGCATATTTTTGTTTAAATAAATATAAACATGTTATTGATTTTTATTTTAATCAGAAGATCTCTAAATCCCCCCTTAAGTTTTTAAAAATTTAACACCTGCTCTCCAAAAAAAAAAAAAAAAAAAAATCTCTCTATGTATTTAACTCTAGAAATTACGATTCATAATTGTTTTGATTTTCAAAAAGCTACGTATTCATGATTTTCAGATACATAGTTGTAGTTTTATATAAAACATTTAAAAAAGTCTAGTTTTATAGGTATCATGGTGATTAGTAAAATGTTTTAAAGCAATCACGATGATAATGGAAACACATGTACCCATACAGTTACGGCAATTTTTAAATTTTCAAATAAACAAAAAATTCTAGTCTTAAACAAAATTGTTTAGACCTGTATTTGTATATAAAAACTTATTATGTATCAGTAACTACATATGTAATAAATTATTTAATTTTATAATTCATATCAATACTTATGTGTTTTTCTATATATTTGTATGTATATTATATTTATATACTCTTGTACATAAATAAATATTTACTTTTTCTATTCCAGCCTTATCACAAATTTCAGCAACAATTTAATGTTTTTTTTTCTAAATTTTATTTGAATCTGTTTTCATTTTTAAGTCAGCATTTTGCCCAAAATACGTTTAGTATCAATTAGAACCGGCTCGAAAGAAGTTGCTCTTCTAATTTATATTCCGTAAACATAAAGAAAATTTGTTAAATATTTATTATTTAATTTAAAGTTTAAATTTAGTATCAAAAAATAAATATAAACATGTCTAACCCTACTCCCGTCAAAAAGGTACCACTACATTTGCAGGTGATTATTAATATTTAGAAATGTAAACAAAAATTATTATAATGCAGTGAAATTTGAGAATATTTAATAGTTTATTTAGATTTTTAAATAAATTAAAGTGTTAATTATTATTTTAGAAAGATTTCACTGTATAATAATAATTATGTAGTAAAATATTTACCTATTTTATTTGTTTTGCTTTATTTTTTATTAGAGCGCCCAAAACCGCGTTTACATTAAAAATGGTCAAGTTGTAAATCACGATCAAACCTTTAAAGCTGATGTCTATATTGAAGATGGAGTAATCAAGTAAGTTTTAAATAAACATAAACTAAATATTTATTAACATTTACACAGTTTCCAATTAAATTTAAAAAATAATGTAGTTAAAATAAATTAAATTGTTTAATCGAAAAGAATTCTGTTTGTAATTCTGAAAAGAAAAGCATAGGTGATATCAGTATTTAAATATTTACATTTCGTTTTTATACTGATCGAAAAGTAAAAAAAGTATATTTTTTTAAGATTGATTTTGTCATTCCATGTGTAACATGTCGAAGGAATCATCTAAGACCCCACAAAATATATATTTTCTGGGTCCTGGTTCGATTCTGAGTCGATCTAGCTATGTCCGTCTGTCTGTCTGTTGAAAGCAGGATAGGGCTCGAACGGGACAACGTAGGAGGACGAAATTTGGCACAAATATTTGTCTTATATAAAGTTTGTTTGGGAATGAAAATGGGCAAAATCGGTTAATAAACAAGTTATGGGCTAAAAACTAGAATCACAGGGTGTCCGTTGCATACTTTTCTGCTGATATCTCTTAAAGAAAAGCATGTACAACAACGAAATTTTGTATAAATAGTTTGGGGGTCGACATAAACTCTGAAACAAAAAATGAACGTGGTCCGCCCACTTTATATTTATTAAAAAATATAATAAAATCGATTAAAGATCTGCACTGAAGCTGTTTTTTGTATGAGTTACTGGAGATATTTTTTGAAAAAAAAAATTAATTTCTAAAAACAGGATATATATATGTACTATTTTTCAGAAAATTTTCAGATCAAACATCCTTTAACATCCTAACTTCCATTCCATGAAAAATGAAAATTACTGTATTGTACGAAAATAACAAAAAAATAACAAAAATATTTGAAAAAACTGTAATTTACAAATACTTGAAGAAAAGTACACTCAGAAAACTGAAGTTGATGATTCCATTTTAAATTTTTACTTTAAAGAACTTTTTATTTATAAAAAATAGACCGAAAATTTATGAATTTTGAATTTTTTCCTTTTTTTTTTTTTGCAAAATATAAAAAATGTTTGACCTTGACAACTCCATACATACAACTTAGCTTGGTGATTTTAATTTTTGTTGATATATAATTTTATCTATTTTTATTCGATACCCAACTTTATTACGAATATTTCAATTTTTAATTAATGGCCTCTTTTGAGAAATTTTTTACCCAACGTGCAACGATGCAATAATTGTTAAAGTATATTTTTTTGTAAATATAATAAAATTTATTTTTTAATTAGAACTTATTTGATTTTATCACAAATTACTTCAACTTTCTATAAATAAATTTTTCCCAAAAGTATGCTTCAAATTAATGTCTTAAAATATATAAACAATTTATTGCTAAACGTAATATGTCATTTACCCCAAACAGAAACTAGTAGTTTTTGGCTTCTTTCTTTGGTTTTTCCCATAGTATAATAATAAAGTATACTCGTAAGACCAGCTGTTTTACAATTTTTTCATTGGCAAACCTCGCGGTACTGTCAAATTGTTTTTGTATTCACATGTAAAATATTTTTTGAGTTTTTTTCTCTTGCTCTCTTTCATTCTCTCATTTTTCTGTTCAAAGCATTCTGACATTGTGAGCAGTAGTTTTACACTAACAAAATACAAGCAATTTTTGTTTTTGTAGATGTGCGAGTACTTTATTATTTTACTATGGGTTTTTCCATACAAATCAAAAACCATTTTCATGTATTTTTTGTCGAAAAGTAAACAAAAACTACTAAAATAATTGTTTATGATACAGCCTGTTCATAGGTTTTATATCATTAAGCTTTGGTATATATTAGTTGAAAGAAAATGTCAAATAAATTGAATTCATTTTAATAATTTCAAACTATTTCAAAAATATTATTAAAAATAATATAAAAAAATAGAAGTGTACATAATTATAGTTTAATAAAATCATTTTAAGATATTTACAAACAATCAAAACCATATGGAGGAGAAACGAGATATGTAAACAATGTGTTTTTTGAATTTCGGTTTTTCAAAAACCAATTAGTTTTTAATTTGGTGTAAATGACATATAAAGCAAAATGTTTAATAATTTCAAGTTTTGAATCAATTTTAAAGAATTATATTTAGTATTATTCTAAACAAGGAGTGTGCGTAAAATATAATTTTAAAAATATATAGAAATGGAAGTGGAAAATAAATAAAAACTTAATTTCAATTTCAATAATATAAACGATTTTATTGTAAAAATACTACGTAGTTTTGATTTTAATATATTTATTCTAATATAAAACTTGAAAATAAACTTATATATTAGAGAGCTACGGGATTTTCAGTACAGAAACCTACCTTAAAATGTTTTTTTTATACCCTTCACCACAGGTGTAAAGGGTATATATAAGTTTGTCATTTCGTTTGTAATTCCCACAATTTTCATCGGAGAGCAAAAAAGTTTACATTTTCGGGATCCTTGTAAGAAATGATGACGATAGGACCATGTCCGTCCGTCCGTGTGTCGGTTGAAATGGCGTTTATGAAGCCCACCGATAACTGACATATATAATATATATATCAAACGATCGGAAATGATTTCGAGAATTTTGCTATTGGAATTCAGCAAGATCGGTTCATACAATGCGGAGATATGTTAAAAAAAACCGGTTTTTAGAAACGGTTTTCCAGTTTCTGAAGCCTCTGTATATACTAGGGACTTCGTTTTTACAAAGAAGTCGCGGACATTTTTTTCTGAATTTTTGTTCTGAAAAAATGAAATAAATCGGTTCAATAATAACTGAGATATCGGACAAAACGCATTTTTTATTTTTTAAGCTATAGATTTTTATTTTTATACAGATCGGTCACAAATATTTTTATAAAATTTCGGTTTTTTGAATCAGCAGGATCGGTTTATAAATGGCGGAGGTATGCTTTAAAAACCGGTTTTTGAAACCGGTTTTTCAGTTTCTGAAGCCTCTACATATACCAGGGACTTCGAATTTTTGAAGGGGACTCGGAAATTATTTTCTGAATTTTTGTTCTGAAAAAATTAAATAAATCGGTTCAGTAATAACTGAGATATCGGGGAAAACGAATTTTTTATTTTTGAAGCCCTTGTTCAAGCTACAGATTTTTATTTTTATATAGATCAGTCATAAATGTTTTTACAGAATTTCGTTTTTTTTAATAAACCAAATTCGTTTATAATCAACAGAGTTATGGCCCAAAAACAAATCTGTTAAGAATATAAATACACACACAAACATGTATATTAAGCATTGTAATGACTATTAGTGACGTTTTTTGTTTTTTGTATAGACAAGTAGTTTAGTTAGAAACAGCAGTAATATAATGAATAACAGTGTTGTTGTTGTTCTTTGTATATGCAGTCTGTACAAAAATAAATATATATGGAATTGTTGTTGTTTATTTTTAAAAACTAAAACATATCTGTTAAGAATATACATAAATACATACACAAACATGTATATTAAGCATTGTAATGACTATTAGTGACGTTTTTGCCTATAAGACAAGTAGTTTAGTTAGCAACAGAAGTAATATAATGAATAACAGTGTTGTTGTTGTTCTTTGTATATGCAGCCAGTTTGTATATACACACATAAAAAAAACTAATAAATATGGAATTGTTGTTGTTGTTTATTTTCTAAAAGCAAAGCCTGCTATGATTTTTTTTTATATATTCAAATTTTCGTAGTTTGAAAAAAATTTAGATTTATATATGTGAAAATATGAAAGCATACGTTAAGGCGAAAATTTTATTATTTGTTGGTAATATGGTAATATGATGTCGTTGTTATACATGCTTTTCTTTAAGAGATATGGTGAAGGGTATCAAAGATTCGGCACAGCCGAATCTTTTTTCAATTTCATTTTTTTTAATATCTCAAAATTTAGCAAAATTATTTTTTTGAAAATTTTATAGTTTAGTTAACTCCACTAAAGTTGTTTGGGGTATTATGGTTTTATGGAGAAGTTTGTAAAATGACCTCCAACTTAAAGTATACCGTTCGTCTAAGTCGATTTAACAATATCCATCCGTCTGTCTGGCCGGTCGGCAAGTTGTTCACAAAAATTTGTGCGCAAAGTACAGATCGTAATTTAGAAAATACATATTTAGTCAAATTTATCAGAAATATTTTTTATACAAGAATGAACCTTTTTAAACAAATTTCCTCCCGGGAAAACACAATTTTGAAAATTATCCATTTTTGATCACATTTGTGTTTGAATGTTGTTTAATTGAAAATACAATTAATTATCAATTAATACGATTTGAAAATTTTTTTAATTAATTAGTAATTTAATAAGCAACATAATTCCAAAAGGGTTACTTTATTTTGGGATCGGAGCAGGAGGTATGCTACACCTTATACAAAAAAAAAATAATTATTGCATATCTAAAGACCTCAACATTTTGTAGCTCCCATACGAAGTAAAAACTATTTATCGCTTAAATGAAGAACTATTAGAGTAAAAGTTTTAAAATTGTGAGAGAATAATTTACTTATCAATATACATAATCGAGATTCAAATAGGGCGGGCAGCTTTAAGAGAAATGTAAGCCCCCCTACAAGGTACATCATTAATGTGTAGATGTGCAGGGATTAGTAGCTGCCAATATTTATTACAGCATATCTTAGGAACTCTTCAATAGATTTAAATTTTTTGGCCTGATTTTTGTTCAGCATACATAAATTATTTAGAAATGAGATATTTTATGGTTAAATTGTCAAAATATAAAATATTTACACAGAGTGATAGGCGGTTTTGCACTTAAAAATAAAAATAAAATATAATATTTGTTAAGATAGAGGAACTCAAAAAAGTTGATAAAATTAATAAAAGTAGGAATTTTTAATTTAATTGAAATTTTTATAATAAATGAGGGTTACATAGGGAATATTAACAGCATTAAATAATAGGCCCCCAATATATTAAACTTATTTTTTTTTTTTATTTCTAATTCTTTAAACTAAATTAAATTTTTCGAGGTTCTAAATATTTAAAAATATTGGTATAAACACTTTAGAACTGAATTTCGTTTATATTTGATTAATTTATTTGTTAGTAGAATAAAAAATAGTCAAGAGCTTAGAAATTGTTTTATTTTTATTGAAACAATTTTGAATACTTGAATGAATGATAGAATTAAAAAAAAAAAAAATATTGGAATTGTTTTTATCTTTGATAAATCATTTAATGTAAAATATTTTTTTTTATTAATTTTGAATCTAAGGTCCAATAGTAAACCTTATTTGAAACAATAATTTTATTACAAAAATTTTAAAATAATCAGTTTCATTTGAAATTTTTCATTAGTCCAAGAGTTTTTAAAATAATCCATAAAATTATAATCCGTTATAAATCACATTTAAATGTGATAGATACCTTTCAATTTAATTGCTGCTTATCTTTAAAAGTACTTTACGACATTTCGAAAGAAATTAAATGATTAATTTTCTTAAGTAAAGTCAATATAAATTATGTCAATTCAATTTGTTGATAAACTAATAAACAAATAAAGAAAATGATTAAAAACTAATGATAAATATTAAAAATTTTAAAATAATAATTAATTTAATAAAAAAAAGAACTAATCTAAATAATTGAAATGTTTAAAGTTAAATACACTTGTAACTGACAGATAAGATAAAATAAAACAAAACATGACCCCACTAACAGCTGTTAATTGTTATCAACATTTTTGAAAATTTATAATCAAAACAAACAGTGTATAATAAAATTAAAATACCTCTACACTTTCAAAAATAAATTTATAAATTTACATAGAAAAAATATGGTCAATTAAACAATTTATCAAAGATAAAAACTATTCCAATTACTTTTTTAATTAAATCAAATATTGAAGTGATAAAAATTAAAATTTTTTAATATTTTTTTAACAAAAATAAAAGTATTTCAATTAGTTTTCTTTTTAATTAATAAATCAATCAAATATAAATAAAAGTAAGTTATAATTTTAATAATTGAATTTACAATCTTACTTATAGGTTGAATTTCAATTAATAAAATAATTGAATATGTATCATTAGTAATTGAAATTGTATTTTAGATTTTTTTTATGTAAAATTTTAATATAATTTGTTAAAATACTTTGATTAATTTATTGATTATAAAAATATTTGTAATCATTTTAAAATTCTAATTAATAATTTAATTGAAGTTTTTTTTCGAAAATATTTTTTTACTGTGTAATTACGATTATTAGATTTTATTTCATTTGTTGTACAAATTATTTTAACATTTTTATATTTTTAGATTCGTGGGTCCCGCCTCCGAGTTTAATGTACCCGGTGGTGCTCGTGTTATTGATGCTGCTGGTAAATTGGTTATTCCCGGTGGTATTGATCCCCACACCCATTTCCAATTCCCCTTCCAAGGTGCTGTATCTGTAGATGATTTCTATCATGGTACCAGAGCTGCTGTTTCAGGAGGCACCACTACAGTTAGTAAGTAGAATTATTAAACATTTTTTCATTCTGCTTTTGAAGAGATTTTAAACTAAATTTCTCCTTTTTTCCCCCCTTTTAGTTGATTTTGTGGTACCCGATAAGGGTGAATCTTTGTTGACCGCCTACAAGAGATGGCGCAGCTGGGCTGATGGCAAAGTATGCTGTGATTTTGGTTTCCATGTTGCCGTCACCTGGTGGTCGGAAACTGTTTCTGAAGAAATGAAAATATTGTGTGATCAATATGGTGTTAACTCTTTCAAAATGTTTATGGCTTATAAGGGTCTTTATCAATTGAATGACTCTGATATGTTGGATGCTTTAGAACGTATTCGTTCATTGAAGGCTATTGCTCAGGTATGGTATTTTGGGGAGAATATATTGGGGAGCATTTTTTTAATTTGGATTTTTATTTATTTAGGTCCATGCTGAAAATGGTGATATTATTGCCAAAAATGTTGGCAGACTTTTGAATGCTGGTGTTACTGGACCCGAAGGTCATGAATTGTCCAGAATGGAAGAAGTTGAGGCTGAAGCTGTTAATCGTGCCTGTATTTTAGCACATCAGGTGAGTTTTGGATTAAGAAAAAGTTACTATTTTTAAAATATAGTAAAACATTTGTTCAGACTTTTTTTTTTTTTGGGAACAATTTATTTCTTGAGAATATTTACTCATACTACGACCATTAATTTTATTAAACTGAGCTTTCTCTTTTAAAAAGAATAAAAATACATAAATTTGGAAATATTTTCAGACAAATAAATATAGTCACGCCAAATATATCATGTTTAAAAGATTTTTTATGATCACTGCAATGATTTATATAGCTTCGTTACGATATTATGGCTGTAGTAATAAAATATTTGTTTTTCTTTTGTAATAAACATAAAACACATTTGTTACAATAATTAATATTGTTCTATTCTACCCAATTCTAGACCATTTAATTGCTACAACCATAATAACATTGCTGCTATTATATAAACAATTTATTACTTGAGAATATAATTTTATTAAATTTTAACTGAGAAAATTAAAAAATTAAAATAGATTTAGAACCATTTTTACACAAATAAACTTTGTCACGCTAAACATATCATGTTTAAAAGATTTTTAATGATCACTACAATGATTTATATAGCTTTAGCAATTATGGTTTTAGTAATAAAATATTTGTTTACTATTTTAGTAAACATAAAATATGTTCGTTACAATAATTAATATTATTCTCTTCTACCCAATTCTAGTATAATATGTTAGACCATACAACCATAATAACATTGCTGCTATTATATAACAATTTATTTCTTGAGAATATTTGCTCAGATTGCGACCATTCATTTTATTAAATTTTAACTGAAAAAGTTAAAAAAATAATAAAAATAGATTTGGAACTATTTTCACATAAATAACTTTGTCACGCTAAACATATCATGTTTAAAAGATTTTTTATGAACACTGTAATGATTTATGTAGCTTTAGCAACCATATTATGATTGTAGTAATAAAATATTTGTTAATTTTTATAGTAAACATAAAATATGTTTCTTACAATAATTGATATTGATATTCTACTTAATTATAGATTAAGATAGAAGAGTATAGGAATGTTTGATTAATAGAATCATAAAAACGTTGCTGCAATTACATAAATTTTTGTTTGCGCTAAAGAAATTTGAAATATATTTTATTGAAATTAATTTAAAATCAATTAATTTCCCATTTTAACCTTAATATTCCAGGTCGATTGTCCTCTCTATGTTGTCCATGTTATGAGCAAATCTGCTGGTATTGAACTTGCCAGAGCTCGTCAACGTTACAACAACCGTGGTATTTATGGTGAAACTTTGGCTGCTGCTTTGGGTACCAATGGCACTCACTGTCAACATGTTTGCTTTAATCATGCTGCCGCACACATTTTGAGTCCTCCTTTGAGATCTGATCCCGAAACTCCTCAATTCATGATGCGTTTGTTAAGCAAGTAAGTTATAAGAAAATTACAAAAATATAATAACTTATTTACATTAATTTTCACTTCCTCTCCCCATTTTAGTGACAACCTCCAAGCCACCGGCAGTGATAACTGTACCTTCAACAAGGAACACAAAGACTTGGGCAGAGGTAACTTTGCCAAAATTCCCAATGGCGTTAACGGCGTTGAGGATCGTATGTCTGTCATCTGGGAAAATGGTGTACATGCTGTTATTTTAGATCCCTGCCGTTTTGTTGCTGTTACCAGTACAAATGCTGCCAAGATTTTCAATCTCTATCCCAAAAAGGGTTATATTGGTGTTGGCTCTGATGCTGATATTGTTATCTGGAATCCCAATGCTACCCGTAAAATTTCCAAAGATACCCATCATCATAACTGTGATTTCAATATATTTGAGGGTATGGTATGCCATGGTGTACCCGAAATTGTATTGGTACGTGGTCGTGTGTGTGTAGAGAATGGTGAAGTTCGTGTTGCTGAGGGTTATGGTCGTTTCTTGGAAACACCCGTACGTCCTCCCTATGTCTATGATGTTATGGAGGGCAAAGTTGAGAATACTGAAGATCTTAACGTTAAGAATGCCCATTTGCACGAAATGGAAAAGGAAATTAAACCTCAAGTCCCCATATATAGATCATTGGCTTGTGAAAATCCCTCTGTGGCTGCTTATGGCTTCGATCATATTAAGAATTCTTGCAATAAGCAAGGTAGTTGTTGTATGTAGTCTGACTAGATAATATCTATGAAACATATTTACTTATTTTATTTTTATTTTTTCAGAAGAAGAAACCTCTAAAGTTAGCCCGCGTACATCGATTAAGATACATAATCCTCCCGGCGGCAAATCATCTGGTTTGTGGTAGATTAACTTTGCAAATATAATCTCACCATAGTATTCCATGTTTTTTATGGAATTTTGTATAAATTTTGGCATTTCCATATTCATGTTTGTTTAGTTCTTGTATGAATAAATTAATTTTAAAATTTTAGTTAACAATATTTGTTTTAATAAAAAAAAAGATAATTTTAAAGAAACAAAAATGGATTTTATTTAAGAAAAATTATAGTTTTATAATCGTTTAGTTTTTAAGTCTGCTCAATTCAGGTTAAAGCTAAGCTAAGATCATCCAAAAGGCCTTATTGAATCAAAAGAAAATATAGAATAGTTTCTTTCTAGGAATGCATTTTAAAAGGCCTACAGAATTTACCCCTTTTAAACTCACCGCTATATATTTATAAAAAAAAAATCAAAGAAATAACTAAATTTATTTGCGATACTTTCTATTATCGCAATAATAACAAATTTGTGTTAGGTAGATATGTATATATATATAGTATTCTGATCGAAACAAACATTACATTATCAATGTCAAATGACAATAAAGTATTAATAGTATCCGTAACTATGATAAGATATTCCTAACAACAATACTTTTGTATCCGTTCTTAAGTAGATTCATTCAACAGTTTTATATTGATTTTAAGTTCTTTTAGAAATCACATTTACTTATTATTTACCCATTAATCAATTTAGTATCAGTAAGAAAATATTGAAAAGAAGGCCGCGCTATGCAGATTTCTTTAAATATTTTTATTTACATTTTAAATCTTTCAAGTTTACTACAAACCGGCATTGATTATTTACATCATTCACGATGTTTAAGGAAATATACACAACAAGTATTATATATCAATCACCATTATATGGAATCTCTTGAAGCTTGTAATGATAAAGATAATATTAACCGTCGACCACCTAAAGATTTAAATCCAGAGGCTGAATTAGCTAAACATAAAGAGACTTCTGCCGAAACATGTACAAATATTTCAGCTTGTAATCTTAATACAGATATCAATGAATTTTTTCGTTGTCATTCAAAAACCGTAAGTTTTTCTATTGTAATTTAAAATTGAAGTTTATTTAAAATAAAATTAATTACCATTTATAGGCTTCTTCTAATATGCAAAAATTTACCTTAATGCATTTGAATGCTTCATCTGTGATCATTGAGTTAAACGATCAATATGTCGAAGAAGAAAAAGAAATTTTACGTTGCCAGTTGGCTGCTAAACGTAAACATATTTTGGATCTTTATGAGGCCTATAATGAATATTTAAAATGTTTAAGTTTATCAAATGGGAAATATAATGAAAGTTCTTCTAGGAATATAAATCAAAGACAATTTTTTAATACATATTTTAAACAACAAAGTGATTTATTATAAATTTATTATGACTATAAAATAAAAGTTAAACAATTAAACAATAAATTAAAAAGGGTTATGAATTGCTAATCAAGTGAAGAAATAAATTTTCTAGTGACCAATTTTTTAATAAAAATGACTTAAAATTACTCTTCTAAAATGAACATTATAAAAAAAATCTATAGTAATTTTACTTGCCGCAATTCTAAGTTTATAGAAGAAAAAGAAGACGGTAATACTAAACTTTTTCATTCTCTTTACCTCTCTCGCCTACGGAGTTAGAATTGCGGTAAGAAAAATTGCTGTGTATGAATACCGACTAAAAGTAGTTTGAAACAATGGAAAATATTTTTTAATTTAAAATGATTTGTGTTTTTAATTGTATCTAGCGTACAAATGTATGAGAAATAGCTTAATTTGGCTAAAGGAGGCCAAGTTTCTATTGGGTTTTAATTAAAAGTGTAGGCCTGTTGGATACCGCTTTTGGGCAGACCTTTGCTCAAGCTCCTCGGAATTTACTTTACACGAATTTGCATTAAGATTTCTTTTTAAAGTTCCAACTTCAGATTAATATAACTTTTCAACTGATTTATATATTTATATAATTCTTGCAGCAATATTATATTGAATTTTGTAGGGAATCTGATTAGGGACAATATTAAGCTCGCCAAGTTTAAAAAACTAAAAAATGGTGTACAAATTTATTACGACCTGAATATATCTTAAACTGAAATAGATAACCTACACATGTAAGCATATATTTTGTAGAGATTTTACAATGACTATCTAAAACTAAAAACTAATTCTGTATGACTTTAACATCACTTCTGAGAACAAATTACTGGTTCCCGAATGACATGCTAGAACTGTTTAAAAAACTTGTATACAAAATATCAAAAATTAAAACAAAATAAAAAAGGGTATTTATAAAAATATTTAAAAAAAAAATAAATTTATTTTAAAAGTAGCCTTTAGAAAAAAGGCCATTAGAATAAAAATATAAAAACAAGTTCTGAAACAGTTCCTTAAGGTTTCTATAGAACTAGTTTCGATGTGACAATTACAATTTCGAACAAAAATCATTGATTAAAGAACTAGTTCTAGAACTGTTCCATAGAATTGGTACTGGCTAGCTAACATTTCCTCAAAACTAGTTCTGGAGGTGACAATTTCAAACAAAAATCATTGATCGTAATGCTAAAGTAGAACAAGTACAGTCTAATTTCATGTGTTCTGGAACTAGTTGTAGAACTAATACAATTTTTGCTGGAAGTAATAATAATTTCAATACAGTAAATGTTTCTATTTTTAAAAAAGTACTAAATTTTCAAATAGAACCAATTTTTAAAAATGTTAGAAAAGAAGTGTTAAAATACAATTAAAAAAAAAATGGAATTTAGTGTTTTAATCTTTAATTTTGAAATTATTGAGCTAATTAAAAATAATGTTAGCCACCCTTGATCGTGCAAACGGTTCAATGTGAACGCTGAATAAGGAAACGCTATTAGTCATGCGCATAAAATATCAGCACGTGATAGAAAAAAGTGCAGCAGATACTTGTTAAGCTCGTCAAATTCCATCTAGACCTATTTTTGTTTAAAGAAGAAAGACAATTTTTTTTTGCTCGCCGTTGCACAGTGGATCCAAAAATATGTCAATAAAATTTCACATGATCAGAGTTGAGATGTTTTTGAATCTCTTCAAAAAATACGCTTACGAAATAAATGTTTTAGCCTTCTTTTTTTTCTATTTTATTTAATATTCACCAGATTTCTTACAAAATTCTAAATAATATTGCTTCAAGAACCAGACAAATATGTAAATTCGATAAAAGTTATATTAATCGAATGTTGGAACTGCATATTTCATATTTTTGGGTTTTTTTTTACCAATTTTTTTTGTAGACCAGGGTAATCAGTTTTAGAAATAAACTGAAATTATTTTACATGCAAGAAAGTAAAAGTATTACATCAAATTATTATTTTTTTATTTTATTAAGGGTTGTATTTATTTGCCGGCTTTTAAATTTTTCAACAACTATTTTCATTGTCATGACAACAATTTACCAAACTTAAATGTAACAAAAAAAAAAAAAAAAAAAAAAAACCTTATAAAATTTCTAAACAACTTGCATTAAGTTAAAGAAAAATTATATTTTAAATAATAAAAAAAATCTCGATATAAAAAAGACAAATGTTGCATCAAGGCATAATCCTTAGAGAGGGTCATATAACACGAACCATCTACAATTTGGTATGATGCATTTACTTGCATAAATTTGTTATAGAAAATTCTATAGAAACAATTTATATGAACATTTCCCTGCATTAATTATTAACTTTATAATATTTTGTATATTTTAAAATATTAAGATTAAAGACAAACGTTTCGAAGATGTCATTGAGTGCATAATCAATTTGGGAGAAGCAGCCAATACCCGGGCTGGTTTATCTATTTTAGGTTATTGTTACTATCATGCCCAGAAATATGAAGAGGCAGCCACTTGTTATGAGCAGTTGTGTAATTTAGCACCAAAAATTCCTAAATATAAGTAAGTTTTTCCATAAGACCTAATGGATTTATAATAAAATTATTATTTTTAATTATTAATAGATTTTATTATGCCCAATCTTTATATCAAGCGGGCATATTTGTGGATGCTTTAAAAGTTTTAAAACAAATCAGTGACAATGAAGAATTAAAAGAACAATGTCTACAATTGCAAAGTGCTATTTTATATTCAAGTGAAGATTTTGCTGGTGCCCAAAGTGTTTTAAATCAACGTTCCAGTGGTACTGCTGAAACACTTAACGATGAAGGTTGTCTTCTCTATCAGGCCGATCAATTTGAAAGTGCTGTACAACGTTTTAATACAGCTTTACAAGTGGGTGGTTTCAATCCTTTGATTGCTTATAATTTGGCTTTGTCACATTATCGTAAAAAGGAAAAAACTCAGGCTTTAGATTATACTAGTAAGAGAGGGGGAAGAAATTAAAATATAAAATTATAAGTAACCAAATTTTAAATAAATTTCAGCTGAAATTGTTGAACGTGGCATAAGAAATCATCCGGAATTGGGTATTGGAGCCCAAATTGATACAGATGGTAGTGCTCGTAGTGTTGGTAATCCCATAACAATGGCTTTATCGGGTATAACTCAAGCTTTGAATTTAAAGGCAGCCATTGAATATAATGATGGAAATAGTAAGTATATAAAATAAACTATTAAATTGTTAAATACATATTTGTTATTAGCTCCGAAATTGGAACGAAATTTTCCGGAAAAATATAATTAAAACAGCCATCAACTTTTTTAAATTTTACGTTATATGAGAGTGGACGGACCACGCCCATTTTTCGTTTGCGAGTTTACATTGGTCATTAATTTATTTGTAGAAAATTCCGTTGTCGTTTCACCTTATATGGGAGGTGGACGGTAAAGTGGGCGAACCATTTGTACAGATAGTTCGATGTTCGATATAAACTCGAAACCAAAAATGGGCGTGGTCCACTATACCGACCACCTCCCATATAAGGTGAAACGGCAACGAAATTTTGTACAAATAGTTCAAGGACCATTTTAAACTCGGACCAAAAAAATGGTCGCGGTCTGCCCACCCCTCATATAACGTAAAATTTGATGGAGGGTGGGTATATAGATTCGGCCAAGCGGAATATAACATTCTCGCTTATTTTTCAAAATTCAAGAAAGTTAACAAACATTTTTTTATAAGAAGTACCAATTTCATAAATAATGTACCATTTTGAAAAATAAAATTTGCAAAAAAGTACCAATTTTCAATAAAGAATTTTCGAGGAAAAGTTTCACTTTTTAAAAAATAATATCTTTATCATAATTTATATTTTTGAAAAGTCCAGACTTTCAATAAAGTTTCTATTATTAATATAATTTTACTAATTATACTTATTTCCAGTTGAAGCTGCTCGGGACTCCTTGCTTGACTTGCCACCTAGAGCTGAAAGCGAATTAGATCCTGTAACATTACATAACATGGCTCTAACAGATCCTCAAGGCCCTGTGGCAGGTTTAAGAAAATTAGCTTTTCTCTTAGATTTGGGACCACCCTCTTGCCCTAAAGAAACATTTGCCAATATTTTACTCATCTGCTGTAAACATGAAATGTATGAAACTGCTGCTGATATTCTAGCGGAGCATACTAATTTAACATACACCTATTTATCACAGGTAATATTTTTCCTAAAAAAATAATTTATATAATATTAAAACAACATTTTTACAGTATCTTTATGAACTATTAGATGCCTTAATAACAGCACAAGCTTCAGCTGAATTGGCTGAAAAGAAATTGGGTACATTGGCCTCTAGTTTAGCGGGTAAATTAAGAAGTTTGGCAGCCAAAGTACAAGAAGTACGCTCAACCACCGATCAAAATGTTTTAAGGAACGCCTTAAAGGATTATGAAAATGCTTTGGAATTGTGGGAATAAATTCATTTATTTTTTTAAAATTAGATTAGTATTAACCCGAAATTATTTTTTTATTAAAGATATTTACCTGTAGTCATGGCTAGAGCTTGGATATCATGGCGTGATGATGATTTTGTGGGAGCCGAAAGAGAATTTCGTTCAAGTGCTGAATTTTGTTCGGAAAATTCTATATGGCGTTTAAATGCTGGTCATGTGCTATTTATGCAGGGCGATAAATACAAAGAAGCAGCAGCTTTTTATGAACCTGTCATAAGGCAACATGGAGATGATGTAGGTTATTATTAAGTCTTACTCAATTCCTTGACATTTTTGTTTTCATGTTAATTTCAGATCATGTCTGTTTCGGCAGCCGTTTTAGCTAATCTTTGTGTTTCCTACATTATGACTTTTCAAAATGAAGAAGCCGAAGAACTTATGCGTAAAGTGGAAAAAGCTGAAGAACTTAAGGGCAACATGGGTAAACAATATCATCATTTGTGTATTGTTAATTTAGTGGTGGGCACTTTGTATTGTGCCAAATCAAATTATGAATTTGGTTTATCACGTATTGCTCATGCTTTGGAAGGTGGTTCAGGTGCTAGACTTTATGCTGACACCTGGTTACATGTTAAACGTTGTGTTTTGGGTTTATTATCTGGTATGGCAAAGCAAAATATTATTTTGCCATATCCTTCATTGCAGGAAGTGATGAATTTTTTAAAATCTTGTGAGGGTAAGTTGAAGGGGATTAAAATTTTACTGTAATTTAGAATTACGAAAAATTTAATTTTAATAATTTCTTTAATTTTGAAATTAAACGAAAATTTACGAAAATCTAGTTAAATACACTGGTCGACAAAGAAATCCCACTTTTAATAAAAGAAATTAGACTAGATGATATTTGACGTGCTAAACACAGATCTGCTTTCAGTTTTATATATCACGTATTAATATTTTTGTTTTTTTTTGACACTACTAATATGACCCGCTTAATAAGGCGTTCACACTTGTATAACTCGAAAACGGTTTGTCGAATTTAGATAAATAGACACCCATTAAAATTACCTTCAAGTTATATAAACATTTTTTTTCATGCGCTCTATAGTTTCGGTGTAATTTGAAAATTAATGAAAAAAATAAAAAACATTCATGCAAAATTTGAAAAATGTTGCTTATTAAAAAACTGTTTTTAATAAAAAAGTAGTTTTTTGTTTAGCATCTAAAATTCCTTCCAGTCCTCCTATTGCTCTTTAAAAAATATTGGTAATAAATCTAAATCTCCTAAACTACTGATGAGATCGAATTGAAATGTATGAGAAAGTTGTAGAGGAGGACCTAAGTTTCAAAAAAATCATATTAAAGTCACCCTTTAATAATACGAGAAAAGCCACAGGGAGTCAAAGTTGACCACCTCGAGTATATAAAAGTTTCAAAAAATCGTACCTTCTATAAATCAAGTCTGCTTTGAAAGATTTTTATATTTGTGTAAATGCTTAGCGATATAAGGAAAAACTGTAAGATATAACTTAGGTGATTAAGCATGCGTTTTTCTTTATCTTGCCACGTACTTTACAGAAATATAAAAATCTTTGAAATAGGATTATATTTATGGAGGCTACGATTTTTTGAAACTTTTACATACTAGAGATGACCAACTTGGACACCCTGTGGCTTATCTCATATTAGGTACTCCTCTACAACTTTCTCATACATTTCAATTCGATCTCATCAGTAGTTTTGCAGATACGATTTATTACCAAATATTTTGTATTTGGCCCGCCCAATGTGTACCTACAAGTATTTAAGTTTTATGGTAGTAGCAAACTTTTTTTGTTTCTTAAAATGGAAAATGAACAAAAACACCTAAACACAATTCAAATTTTTCATGAAATCTTACATCGGTCATATAAAACAATTGCTAGGGGCAGTTGTGTCACAAAATACAGATCATAATATTATACAAAGAAGTCATGGTCACATGCTCACCTCTGGAAGAAAAGTGTCACAAAAAGTTAATTGCTTTGTAAAGATTTTCTGTAAAAGATCAGATATTTCCTTAAAAAACAAAAGGAATAAACTTATTCTTTTATGCTTAGAACTTGAACATAACAGCCATTCATAAAAATATAATTTTAAAAAAGTTCGCCTTTTAGTTTAGTTTCTATAAGCAGATTTGTATACACGGATTTTTTTTTTTTTTTTTTTTTGTGCGCAGTCTTTAGTTTAATTTTTCATTGAAGAAAGATTTCTTTGTCGACCAGTGTTAATTAAAAGAATTTAATAATTAATTACTTTGCAGTTCTAAGTTTTGAAAACTTTAATTTTTAAGCTGTAAAGTTATTTTTTTTTTATACTTCCAGTTAATGGCATTTTTACACCAGCCAACATTTACAGTGCCTCAGAAGAAGTTCCTGCTGAACCATTAACCATAGGCTTGGAAGCACGTAAATTACGTTTACTTTTAATAAAATTAAGTGAATATGAACATTAAATGTGCTATAATCACTTTAAATTAATACTAATTATGGCAAATTTTTAACAAATAAAATAAAGGATTAAAATAACAAAGACTGTCAGTACATTTATTTCTATTAAGTTAATTATTTTTAATAGGATTCTATTAAATACATTTATTTGTATGAAATAAAACAAATTAAATACAAATGTTTAATGCATATTTATTCATTTTTTTTGTTTTGTTTGTATTTGTTTATAATTTCTTTTTCAATTAATTACTACATACATACGTTTTTATTCTTCCTTGTTTATAATAATAAAATTTTTGTTGTTATTGTTATTATGTAGTAATATGCAATTAATAATAAGTGTGTATATTTGTGTGTGTTTTGTATGTAGGTAAATATTTATATGTAGGTATGTATGTATTTATGACTGTGATTAAATGTTTACTTTTATATAAGAGGATTATGATTATAATGAGATTTTTTTTTTTCGTTTTGTTTGTGTGTTTACAATTTATGACTTTTTTTCTTTTTTGTTTTTGTGATGTTAAATGTTGTTTTCTTGTTGTTGTCATTTAATTACTACCATATGAAAAACATAATTAAACAATAAAATTACACCAACAGAACAAAAAAAATATAAAAAATTACTTCTTTGACAAAAAACATGTACGTATGTATGGGTATTATAGGTTTTTTCTTGATTCGTTTTATATATAAAATTATTACGTTACGTTAATTTTTGCAACATTAATCTTAATTATCTAATACAGCACTACTGGCCATTTCACTAACACCACAAGTATTGTCACCACGATAGACACGATAATATCCTTGTTCACCCCATTTTTTACCCCAAGAATTCTTAACAATCCAATAAGGTAAAGTCTTGTTGAACGAAGGATATTCAGAGATACCATAACCAACAATCAGTACACCATGATCTAGATTCTTTTTGGAGCATAGCATATGCCAGGGATGCGAAACACCACCACGATAGAATTGCATAGCGTTGGCATTAATACCTTTATTAAAATAAAAATCATAAGAATTTAATTATAAAAAAGTTTTTGTTATGTCTGCAAAATGTGTATATGAAATAATTTACTTACCGATTGAAATAGGTCCATTGGCAATTAACCATTTAGCCATAGCTGTTTCATCTTTGGGCAAATCTACATGACCCTTTACTTTAACATGAACTTTGGTTTTGTTGAAATGGCACTGTTCTTTACGAGCATGATAAGGATAATCAGATTCCAATTCCAAACCTCCAATACTTTCAATGGCTCTAAAATTATATAAAAAATAGTAATAAATGTCAAGAATTTTTTAACTTGGTTTTTGAATTTTCATATACTTTTCTATCAAAAAATTTAATTGTTGGTCAGTCCACTAAAAATTTTATTTACAATTGTTCTTTTTAAAATTGAGACTTTTAATTTCGAAAAAGTAGTCTTTGTTTGAAAAAATATTTTGAGAAAAAAAAGGTAATAACTGAGCAAAATCAATATTACGCCATAAAAATTACATAATAAATTTGACAAATACTCACACTTTATTTTCTTTAATTACGCTCACATATAATAAAGGTATTCACCTCAGAAATTTGCAACTTTGCAAGACCCTTGCAAAGTAGAAAATTTGCATCGATTTCTGTAAACTCAACAACAACCACATAGAATAAATTTTGCACAACTTATTTTGCAAGTGTCTTGCAAAGTTGCAATTTCTGAGGTGAATACCTTTAATATATTATGTTTTGCATATGAGGTAGTCGAAATTTTAAGCGCATACAATTTTTGGGTCATTTTTTCATTTTGGCAAAGTTTTTCCGTTAAAGGATTTTTTTTATTGTTTTGCGTTTTCTTATCTTTAGCGTTTTTATTTTTGGTAATTATTTTCGTTCAGGATATATATATTTTTTTTTTTTTTTTTTGTTGTAGCTTATTTGGTTTTAGCGTTTTTTTTTTTTTTTGTTATGATTTTTTTCCATGTTGGCGACCTTTTACCCAAAAATTTAAACGCTTAGAAAATTTAAACGCTTATAAATTCGTTAATTTTTTTAGTTTGGCATTCTTTTCATTTTTATTTTTGTCATTTTTTCCGTTTAGGATTTTTTGTACATTTTTTTAATTTTTTCATTTAGGAATTTTTTGATTTCGCATTTTTTTAATTTTTGTCAACTTCTTTTCTATTTAGCGTTTTAGTTTCGGAAATTTTTTTTATTGTTTTCGTTTTGACCTTTTTTCGTTTTAGATTTTTTTCTATTTTGACGTTTTTTTCTTTTTGCTTTAGCTTTTTTTGCCCATTTGGTAACTTTTTTATTAAAATTTTTTCATATTGGCATTTTTTCTATAGATTTTAATAATTTAATTAACTCTTTTGTTTGGGGCTTATACACATATGTATATGGGAACTTTTATCGCCAAAATTTTACAATACTGAATGGATTCTGGACATCTATGAGAAAACAATTTTTATCGTCTATTTTTTATTATATACTGTGAATCCAAAAGGCATATGCAATGTGTTTGTTATATAGCTCATATGCAAATTCTATTTACTCTCTCTGTCCCTCATTTTGTTATGGCTGTTTACGGATTAAAACTGACAATTTTAATCTTTTAAATTTAAAATCTCTTAAGGGATAAATGAGGCAATTTAGTGATCTAATTTCTACAGAATTTTTGTAGTACTATTCCTTTTCTACAAAACATAATTGACATATTTTCTCTAGCTTCTAGCAAAAAAAAAAAAAAAAAAATCCATTTCTTAGGTCTTTAATGGGTTAAATTTGGGACATAATGTAATGATATTAAAACTTTTCTGGTGATTGGACTGAATATTCCAATAATACTCACAATCAATTTTAATATCATATTTTTTAGTGTAAACTTACTCATAAGCATTATCAGGTAAACCACCATTACAAGCTGAATCCTTAACATCACAATCTAATAATTCCTGTTCGGAGTATTCTTCTAAAATGCCGGTCTTAACTGCATGTAAACCTTCAATATTACCAGTAACACTGAAAGCCCAGCAAGAACCACAAGAACCTTGATCTTTCACCTAAAATAATTAAAAAAAAATAAAAATATACAAACAATCCTTAAAAGAAAAATACAAAAAATAATTAAAAGATACCTTTGTAATAACACCCTTTGAACGCCAATCAAACTCTTTGGGCAATTCTACATCGGGTATATCAGCTTGAGGTGTGGCAGCGGCCTTTTGAGGATCTCTTTGCCACAAACCAGTACGTTGTTTATATTCAGTGCTAGTTAAATCGGCAAATTCTGTAATGCCATATTTAGCACTGCCTGTAATTAATTTAAACAACAAATTAAAAAACACGATTGATTACAAGATTTATTTATTTTTTTAACTCTTACCCATTTCGTTTTCATTTAATTTTCTAATCATTTCCAAATTTTGCTTAAATATACGCAAACGCATTTGTCTTTCCATCGAGGTGTGATAACGACGATTATATTTAATTTGGAATTTTGAGAATAAATGTTCGACTTTACTTAAATTATGATGATTTTGTTTTTTATGTGATTTCTTTTCAACATGTTCTACCGAACGACTGTGACGTTTTTTCACCAATTCTTTGTTAGGACAATTTATGGTAACTTCATGTCCATTTTCTTTTATCCATAGACGAGACCATATTTGTACTTCACATCTTTCCTCTTTGCCATCGGCATCAATGAGATCACAATCGATTTTAGTTAAGGTACCAGCTACGGGTTGTATGGAGGCAGCATGAATTTTTGAAATTCTAATAGGAAAATGTTGGAAATTTAATATTAATAATAAAATAAAGTTTTCTTTTATATTAGTATGAATTTTTAGTATGGTACTATTTTAGAAAAAATTCTTAGATTTTTTTTAAATTCATTTAACCAAAATCAAGATATTACCAAAATATCAATAAAAACCTTAACAGCTATAGTTTCAAAATATAGTTAAAAAAGCCTTAGGCAGTTGTTAAAATTATTAGAATATATACCTGTATGGTGGAGAATTAAAATAACCAAAAAATCACTACTTACTTATAAGAGGGTCCATCACCGGTGGCTAATTTATCCAATGATGCTTGTAATTCTTTTTCGGCATCTTCGTTACTTAGTTTTTGAACACCACCAACAATAGCATTATTATCAGCACGTTTAGTTCTGCGTATAAATGGTTCTTCAATCTAAATATTTAATATAAAATTTAAATAATTATTAATGTGACGACATAATATTAAAATTTCTTTCTAAATTAAATGGACTACGAAAAAATGTTTATGCTTTAACTAAAATAATATGGTTGGTAAAAAAAAAAAAAATAAATAATTTAAGGTAGATATCAAATAATCTGTATAAAATATTACACCAGAAAGAGGGGATTAACATCTGATTTTATACAAAATACATCTGTTATATACTTAATAATGAAAATCGATAGAGCATTCTTTCAAAGGTTAGAATCGGTCATGTTAAGTAACAAGACATCGATACAAGATAAAAAGTACAAGTTAAAGAAATTAAATTGTGAAATAGGTGCATGTGTCTAAAATTTCGTCGAATAAAAATTTTAATTTTCAATTGATACTAACGGGTGTTGGGAGCATACATAAATCTATGTCCAGATTCCATCTGTGATCGAAGATATATATTTTTGAAAAAATTGTTTTTTCAATTTGAAAATATGGAATTTTCAAGTGGCTTCAATGGAAGTTTGGGAGCAGGCATGAATCAGTTAAATGGGAAACTGGGAGAAGCTAGTAGATTCTATAAATATTTGTTCTATGTTCAAATTTCTTCTAGGATCGGAGATAAATAATATTGGTAACCCGAAGAGCATACATAAATCTACGTCCAGATTCCATCTGTGATCGGAGATATATATTTTTTAAAAAATTGTTTTTTCAATTTAAAAATATGGAATTTTCAAGTGGCTTCAATGGAAGTTTGGGAGCAGGCATGAATCAGTTAAATGGGAAACTGGGAGAAGCTTAGGACTAGTAGATTCTATAAATATTTGTTCTATGTTTAAATTTCTTCTAGGATCTGAGATAAATAATATTGGTAACCCGAAGAGCGGGTGTAGCCTAGGACTAGTCGATTCCAGAGATATATGCTCTATGTCTAAATTCAATCTGGAATCGGAGACAATTTTTAAAAATTAATTCTTTCATTATGAAAATATGAAATTTTCAAGTTGCTCCCATGGATATATGGAGCAGGCATGCAAATAGTAGATTACAGAAGAATAAGGAATTTTTAAGTGTGGCCTGAGAAAACGATTTTTGTGATGTAGGATGTTTAACCTCTCAAACGATACAAAAAAAAAAAATTTTTTTTAATTTTTTTTTTTTTAATTTCCTATCAGCAGTAAAGTAAAGGTGGTCGAAAATGATGTTTTTTTCAGGGAAAGGTCAATAATTTAATCACGTTTAATTTAAAAAATAAATTTTTAGAATTTTAAGTTTTTTTCGGTAGAATGGTAATTTCTGTCCGTCTATTCATTGGGAATAAATGGGTCAAAAATGATGCAAAAATTCAGGAAAAGTTGATATCAATAATTTAATGATCACGTTTTATTTTTCTACTTATTAGCAAATAAAAAATGCATGTTCAGTATTCTAAAATTTTTTGTGTAATAATGGTAATGCCCGTCCTTCCGTCCATACATTGGAGTCAAATGGGTCAAAAATTGTGCTTATTTAAGGGAAGGGTGTTTGTTAATTTTTGCATATTTTCCAATTCAACATCGTTAATTTTTTGACTAAATAAAGATATCAACTTCAAGTTTCCTTTATTCAATATATAATTTTGTTTTTTAACTAATTCTAAAAAATATAATGAAATCGGTCGAAAAGATTCGACTATATATGAATAAAACTTGACCAAGATCTTGCAAAATTGAGATAGTTTACATTTTATATGCTCTGCATATAACTCGAAAAATATATAAAAAAAATATATAAATAGATAAAGCATTTATCAAAGGATTTATCAAGAGCTTTAAGGTGATATAAAAATCTTTGAAATTCTATGTAATTAGTACCCTAATTGAGCCCCCATTGAGTCTCCGCTCCTGAAATGGATTTAGTATCCTCCTTCCAAACTTAAAATGTTACTCTCCGCCTGTGTGCATTTCAAGTTTCATTCCATGAAAGTTTAAAATTAGTATATTTTAGGTAAATTTTCAAAAAATAACAAAAATATTTGGACAAAATATAATTTAAAAATACTTAAAGAAAAGTACACTTAAATATCTGAAGTCTACAGTTCCATTTCAAATTATTACTTTGAAGGACTTTTTATTTATAAAAAATATACACCGAAAGTTCATGAAAATTTAATTTTTTACTCTTGTAAAAATGTAAAAAAAAAATGTTTAACTTTGACAGCTACGTACAAGAAAACGGCACAACCTAGCTGGACGGCTTTAATTGATATTGACAGATAATTTTATCTATTTTTATTAACTTAATAATTTTAATTTCAAAATTCAACTAATCGCCACTCCAACGTGAGTTGGTAGGAAACTGAAGATAATTTTTTTTTATATTTTTTTGTGTATCAATGCAGTGTATGAGTGGTTTTCATCCATTTTTTTTAACGGAACACTCTAATGTCTAATGTTTCCCTTTTAAATGTCACCGATAATCATGCTTACACCATAACTCCAAAACTGTTAGTGACACTAAAACTCCTAACTTTTTAGTAAATTGTTTACTTTCTAAACCATTTCATATTATATTATGTATCTTATATAGAATATTATTGTAAATATAGTCCTTTTCTATTTTTGCATTTATTCTCCCCTAATTGTATTTAATCCGCCAAATTAAAGTAACACAATTTTAATGATCATCCATCTATTATACTTCCCTCTCTACTCCAGCATTTGCCAACATTTTTAATTATATAAATATTTACGTTTTAACATTTATACACATTTTAATACATAAACATACCAACTTTATCACTTTCATTCCTTTTATACTCTGTATAGGTTTAAATGTATGTATGTACGTAAAATGTATTTGATTAAAGGTGGCAGGCAAAATGTTAAATAAAATTTAATCAGTAAATTAACAACAAAAACGACAAAATACATTTAAAGAAGTGGAGGCAAAAAAATAATAAAAAGTATTGTACCCTTTTGTATATTTCAACAGATTCAAATAGACATTATACGTATTTATAATAAAAAATACATACAATTACATTCCTTTTTAAGAAATATATTTATACACACACAGAAATACACGTTATTACATAAAATAAATGATTGTAATGAAAAATCATTGCCTGACATGATGATGACTTTTTCGTATTTTGTATTTCTTCTTTATTTTATTGTGGGTTTTGTCGTATTCGCCTCAACTGTGGCGTCTGGTTATTTTTTCATTTCTTTTGCGTCTGAGGTTGGTTTAATTAAAATAATCAGGTTATCATGTAAAATGTTCAAGCAGCTCCCTTGTCCAATTCACCTCTGTCGTCAAAGTACATACACATACATTTATAGAAAAAGAAAAACTTGCCGCAACTTGCAAACAGCTTACATTTTCTGAAGATATTTTCTATACAAACTCGTAAATGAACGTATGATTATTGTATGTCGAGTGTAATAGACACAATTGCAAATAACAGTGATGAAAAGGTATTAATTATTCCAAGATGATTGTTGGTAATTGTCCTGGTGTGAAACGCTTTTTATAGAAATAATTATGTAGATATCTAAATAAAATTGCATATGGTCAGAGCTGAGGTGTTTTAAGTTTAATTTGAGATATCCAAAGTTGGTTACCACGGGTTGTACTTAAAACAAAAATTGGCAACAATTCATTTAAGATTTTGTTGTATCCTTATAAATTTCAATGAAAAGTACGTCTACATGTGTAGAATTCTGTTTTAGTTTAAGATATATTTGTCGGGTCCAATTTAACTTCTAAGACTTTTTAAAAATATTTACAAAATGCAACGATTTTTTATTTTTATATTTATTTATTTATTTGTTTGTTTGTTTATTTATTTTTTTGTTTGTTTATTTATTTATCTATCTATCTATCTATCTATCTATCTATCTATCTATCTATCTATCTATCTATCTATCTATCTATCTATCTATCTATCTATCTATCTATCTATCTATCTATCTATCTATCTATCTATCTATCTATCTATCTATCTATCTATCTATCTATCTATCTATCTATCTATCTATCTATCTATCTATCTATCTATCTATCTATCTATCTATCTATCTATCTATCTATCTATCTATCTATCTATCTATCTATCTATCTATCTATCTATCTATCTATCTATCTATCTATCTATCTATCTATCTATCTATCTATCTATCTATCTATCTATCTATCTATCTATCTATCTATCTATCTATCTATCTATCTATCTATCTATCTATCTATCTATCTATCTATCTATCTATCTATCTATCTATCTATCTATCTATCTATCTATCTATCTATCTATCTATCTATCTATCTATCTATCTATCTATCTATCTATCTATCTATCTATCTATCTATCTATCTATCTATCTATCTATCTATCTATCTATCTATCTATCTATCTATCTATCTATCTATCTATCTATCTATCTATCTATCTATCTATCTATCTATCTATCTATCTATCTATCTATCTATCTATCTATCTATCTATCTATCTATCTATCTATCTATCTATCTATCTATCTATCTATCTATCTATCTATCTATCTATCTATCTATCTATCTATCTATCTATCTATCTATCTATCTATCTATCTATCTATCTATCTATCTATCTATCTATCTATCTATCTATCTATCTATCTATCTATCTATCTATCTATCTATCTATCTATCTATCTATCTATCTATCTATCTATCTATCTATCTATCTATCTATCTATCTATCTATCTATCTATCTATCTATCTATCTATCTATCTATCTATCTATCTATCTATCTATCTATCTATCTATCTATCTATCTATCTATCTATCTATCTATCTATCTATCTATCTATCTATCTATCTATCTATCTATCTATCTATCTATCTATCTATCTATCTATCTATCTATCTATCTATCTATCTATCTATCTATCTATCTATCTATCTATCTATCTATCTATCTATCTATCTATCTATCTATCTATCTATCTATCTATCTATCTATCTATCTATCTATCTATCTATCTATCTATCTATCTATCTATCTATCTATCTATCTATCTATCTATCTATCTATCTATCTATCTATCTATCTATCTATCTATCTATCTATCTATCTATCTATCTATCTATCTATCTATCTATCTATCTATCTATCTATCTATCTATCTATCTATCTATCTATCTATCTATCTATCTATCTATCTATCTATCTATCTATCTATCTATCTATCTATCTATCTATCTATCTATCTATCTATCTATCTATCTATCTATCTATCTATCTATCTATCTATCTATCTATCTATCTATCTATCTATC